>JAQQAC010007117.1:16049885-16255979 GCA_029783875.1 Phataginus tricuspis | reverse complement strand
CACACACACACACACACACACACACACACACACACACACACACACACCCTACGACATGGTGGGGGCCAGGGAGGGTGTAGTTGTGGCCATAAGGCATTTTTGGAGCCAGAGGGGAAGGAACTCCCCCAAGCAGATCCTGCTTTCTGTTAGCCTGGCCTCTGCAGATGCTGCAACAGCTGGAGCCAGAAGCAGCTTGGTGGGGTGGGAGCTGGTGTTGGGTCAGCTCGCAGGCCCTACAGTGTGTCAGGGGCTTGCTCTGGGCGGGAGCAACAGGAAATGCCAGGCACCAGCTGCTCTTTCAGCCAGTCGGCCACTGTCTGCTCTGAGGCTGCTCTGGCTCTCCTTAACCAGAAGCATGAGACTTTCTGGCTGAAGTTCTTCACTCCCAGCTCTCAGTCAGCCCCAGACCAGCCCAGCTCAGTAAGACTGAAATGTTCATGGATAAAGATTTGTCTCGCTGGGTCAAGGATTTATAATCATGTCCACCATCCTGTATCTAACCCCACTTTCACCCCTGGCCCATTCCTGCCTGTCCTAATCTTGTTATTCTCTCATCTACCTAATAAACCTTATTTTGTTTAGAATGTTTCTGCCCTCCCTCTCCCATCTTTTGCAGTAAAGCCTTTATTTCTCTCCCAACCATCCTGGCAAACAATTATCAAAACTCACACAGATGCAAAAGAGTATTCTCAACTTTCCAACAGGGACTGGCCCCATCATGTTCCCCAGTCCATCCTCACTCAGCTCCAGGCTGTCCTGGGCCTCCAACCTGCAGATGCTGCACCTCTGATGAATACAACACAAACGCGTGCTTTCAAAAAATGCACTGAGCCACCTACCTCCCCGTGCCCCACACCTTCACCCCAGCCCCTGAGATTCCAGGAGCTCAGAGAACCAGGAGGAGACACTAAACTACTCATTCATCCCAGAGAGTCTTTCTGCCTGCTGCCTGGTGCCAAACACACAGACCCTGTGTGTGCATGGTTGGGCCAGCCCGTCAGGGGCAGATAACAAGCAGCTTGACTGAGGGCTGGCAGGCAGGCCATGAGGATTGAGTGCTCACCCTGTCCAGAGCTCTCACACCAGGCATCGGGGGTGGGGAAGGCTTTCCAACTGGACAGAAGACTGTTCCTGCCTGGGAGGGGCTTACAGACCACTTCCAGAAGCAAGGCCGCCTGGAGAGCTTCCCTGAGCAACTGAGCAGGCAGGCAGCTCTCCTGCCTGGCAAGGGCGTGGGCTCAGCTGCCCCCACAGGGCCAAGGCAGACAGAAAGCACCGCCTCACCCTCACCCTTGCAGCCGAGTCTTAGACACAGAGGGGTTGAGCCTTCTTAAACATGTTTTTAATTACTGCAAAAATGTTTCCTCCTTAGCAGCAGGCAGCGAGGTTCTCAGTTCCCCACATGCAGACTGATGCTGTCTCCATGAAGCAGTTAGCACACATTTAAAAACAATTAGGATTGTGGTGAGGCAGCCGGGAAAGAGCTCGTTAGGCAGGGGAATGGGCAAGTCGGGCCTTTCTGCTCACCAGATAACTAACTTATTTGTGCTTTTGATGGGGAGGGAGCGAGATGATTGGTTTCTTTAATATTTCCCTTTTGATGTCAGATGGAGCTCTGTGTGCACACGCGTGCGCGCGCACACACACGCGCGCGCACGCGCACACACACACGTTCCCTAATGCTTAGGAGGCCTTGCAATGAAGAAGGCTCGAGAAGAGCGGCGTCTCTTGGCAAAGCCTCTGAAACCCGGTTGTGCCCTGCAGGCTGAGGGGGCATGGAGGCGCCCAAGCAGAGCTCCGTTTGGGGGTGTGGGGGAGCAGGCCCACAGGGCGCAGGGGGCATCTGCTATCAGAAAGTAGCCCCTAAGCCAAGAAAATGCCTGGCGGGGGGCTGCCTCTGCCTCCAGATCCCTGTCTTAGTCCCCTGGTTAATACCAAGTGTGAGGCTGAATCCCTGGGGGTGCCGGAGGGGTGGGGGTGGGGAGACGGAAGGGGAGGGAGAGTGGGGGGCTCTCTCGCTCGAGTCTGAATCCTGAGTGAGTCTCTCCTCCCAGGTTTCCAGGAATAGTGAGCTTTTAAGTCTCGCCCAACACTTATACCTCCCCTTATCTGCCCATGGAGAGGCTCTGCGGACAGTGTCTATGTCAACCCACTTTGTTCCTGCATGCATTCATCACTCAAACATTTAGAGAGGAGTGTGCTAGCAGTGTGCCAGGAGTGGGTGGAAAGGCCCAGAGAGCACTGAGTAACCATGCTCACCAGCCTCAGAGGCTGCGAATCGCCGCTGCCCGGACCGACCACCCTTGCTCAGGCCTTCCCATCATGCTTTCTTGCCACAGGCTGTCCCCTGGTCTATCACCCCAGGGGAGGAACATGGGAGTCGGTTCCATCTAAGTTGAAAACCTGGCTCAAATGCACACTAGCTATGTAGCCGTGGCTGATTCCTTGAGATCTCTAAGGCTGTTCTCTCCCCTGTAGATCAGGGGCTGCTGAGAAGATTAATTAAGATGATATATACTATGTAGCAATTGTAATAGTAACAATACTAGGATGAGCGGTGATGTAACGTGGACCGCTGTGGTACCTATGCTTCCATCGCAGATCAGAGCTGACCATCCACAAAGACCTTCTGAACACATTCCTTCCAGTCTGAACTACAGGGTAACAGCTGGCAAGTTCTCCCTCATCTCTACTCAGTGAGACTTCTTGACCCATTAACCCTACATTCTTCCATTTACTGGTGATTTTTTAAAAAAAGCAGTGCCAAAACCTTTCAGGTACATGAAGGGAACGTTCTCTGATAATACCAAAAATATTATGCCAGTTAATGGGGAGAATGGTGTTACTGTAAATAAATACCAGTGAAGATGTGCATTTTCAACTCAGCTGTCAGTATGTGGTGAGCCACAGATGATGCCTCCAGATCGCTTTCTAGAAGGCCTCCCTCTAAGCCCTGGGCCAGAAGCAGAGTGCTCAGAGAAGAGGGTGCTGAGCCGAACCCTGGGAACCAGCTGCTCTCCCTCCATGTGGGCAGATCCAGACCCCGGGCCTCCCCATCCTACTTGAGGCACCCAGAACATTGGGAACAGTTCTGAGCATGGATTTTGTAATTTGCAGAGATGTTGATATCTCCATATGCCGTCTCAGAGTGGGAATGTCTCACAGCAAGCATGAGAGAATCACACCTCTGCGAGAAGTTCAGTAAATTCGTCTGTGAAACATATTTCAATTCCAAAGGCAATTTTCTAATTAGTAACAACACACAAAGCCTTGGCAATATGAAAGCGATTATCTCAGCAGAGCGGGGGGTTGGTCTAAACAAAGCCCCAGAATGAGGTGCCAGCTGCCTCCTTGGTCCAAAGCACGGGCTTCTGACAACTCCAGGATCTTGGTTTGGAAAGGAGAGGGGCACACCGTCTGCCACACACCGGAACACTTATGAGCAGACGAAAGAGCGGGTCTTCCACTCCACCAAGACCCATGCTTTTACATGCATTCATTCATTCAACGTTCACAGAAGACTTGCCGAAGGCAGGGCCTGGGAAGACATGACTCTTGCCCCCTTGTGCTTGTGATTTACCGGAAAACACAGCACACGTTTCACAAACCATGGAGTGACCAGGGAGCGGGAGGAGGGGCAGGATCCTAGGTCGTCTCCAAGCAGAGGACGTTTTCGCAAAGGCAATGATGCTTAAGCCCAGGGAGGTGGGCCTGAATTCCACCTGCATCACATACTCTAGGTGTAGATTTTCACAAATTAATCATGCTCTCTTAGGCGGTATCTTCACCTATAAAATGGGCACATGATTACTGCCACGTAGGCTAACTATCAGGGTCACTACAATAACGTGCTTACAGTGCCTGGTACAAATTAAGGCACTTAATAGGTGCTCAGCGAAAAAACACCTCTTGTTGTGGTTTCAGAAGGTCTCCCAACCTGTGGCTGAGAAGATGCAAAGGGAACACAATTCAGTCTTATCCGTCCCCTAAAGTGAGGACTGACGAGTCATCTAAGCAGGGCCGCAGGGACCCAACCCAGAGGGCCAGACCCTGTTTCTAACGGGAGTCTGCAGTGCCCGGCAGGACAGGAACACAGGGGCTGAGGAGGGCACTTCCTTTGAAGCCCACCTTACAATAAGGATCCTGTAAGTAGATCAACTCCCATCAGGCCTCTCAAGCCTGCAGGGGGGCCTTGTGAAGAGGAAGACCTGGTGCGGGTGGGACGCAGCATCTCTGGGCCCAGGCTGTGTCCGCAAGGGCAGGAGTACACCGCACAGCACCCAGAGGTCTTGGATCCTCAGACGACGTGCGAGACTTGAGTTTTAATCCAGCTTCACCCTTAACTCACTGGCCTTCATCATCGCCGCTTCCCAGGTTCTCAGCTTCCCCAGCTCTACAATGGGAAGAACCCTTCCCTGTGCCCTCTGCAGGCTGTGAGAGTCGGTGAGCTCCTGAGGGGAAACGGGTCTCAGGCTCTAAGGATGAGTCCCAAGGAGTGTCACCCACAACTGATGACTCCTGTTTTCCTCCACGTGAAGCCAACAGGCAGCACGAGAGCCCAGGGGACCGAGGCTTCGCTTCCCCCCCGCCCCCGTGTGCCTGGGTCTCTCTCCTGCTCTGCTGCTCCTGCGAGCTTGCACCTGGAGCATCGCGGGGACATTCCCGCTCTCTGTCCTTCACATCCCATCTCGCCTGGGCTCCCTTCCCGGGGCCACACTCTCCCCCCTGATACCAGAGGCCTGAACCCCCCAAGCTTCCTTCCGCCATCCTCGGAGGCCCCGGGCATTTGTTTCTCACTGCACAGGGCCGCACATGGATACATCAGTACCCCAGGAAGCAGAAAACTAGTTTAACATCTCATTTATTTCATAGATGAGAAAGTAATTCCCTGCTGAATGATTGTCCCGAATCAACAATTCAGAGAGGAGGAATTTACAGCACGGCCAGGGCCGGGAGCATTACTGAGGCGCTGTGACACAATGGAGGGGGGACCTTTCTTCCTGTCTCCTGTTAGCCTGAAGAGAAAAGCCATTAAATATGATTAAGGTTAAGAGATTGCTAAAATTACAAACAGCCTCCATTCAATTATTTTGCTCTATAAAATGCAACACAGATTGGAGTTGTTTCTCTGAAATGTGTTTTTTGAAAATAACATAACACAACTAATGTGGTTTGATCTAGCAAATCGGGTTCCAGATACCACTTCTAATGCAAAGCTAAAAGGTTCATAATTTAACTCAAAGTTTGCAACTTAAAGTCGTCAGGTGCTTACTTTATAAAAAAGCTTTATTAAAGAGAAAAGAAAATCAATACCATCCCAACTAATATTCTGAAGTCATCTACAGCCAGAGATTCAATCAATTTTATCACCCATTGAAGGGATAGACAGAAAAAAAAAGTTTTTTAAAAACCGGCAACACCGAAAAAGACAAGTACCAAATAATCTCACTCATATGTGGAGTATAAGAACAAAGAAAAAATAAAAAAAAAATAAAAAAATGAAGGAACAAAACAGCAGCAGACTCACAGAACCCACGAATGGACTAATAGTTACCAAAGGGAAAGGGACTGGGGAGATGGATGGGAAGGGAGGGATAAGAGGGTAAAAGGGGCATTACGATTGGCAGACATAGGGTGGGGGGGCACGGGGGGTACTGTACAGCTCAGAGAAGACAAGTAGCGATTCTCATCTCACTACGCTGATGGACAGTGACTGTGGTGGGGTTGGTGGGGGGGACCTTGTGATGGGGGGAGTTCAATCATCACGGTATTGCCCATGTAATTGTAGGTTAATGATACTAAAATAAAATAAATTATTAAAAAAAAAAAAAAAAAAAAAACATAAAAACCGGCAACACATTGGCCTAACGGGTGCATATTTGGGAAGGGGAGTAAATCTCTCAGACACTTTCTGTCCATTTTCAAAGGGTTAGAGTTAGGCACTGAGGGTGCTGATTTCATAGAGGAGGTGGCAGGTAAATGGGACAGGAACTCCTCCAAATCAATTCAACCTCATGGCTCCAGGGACCAGTACTGGCAGCAGGGAGTAGTCCGTGAGGACCACCTCTCGCTGCCACTGGACTTATGGTTCACATAGCATGTGACTTACTCTCAGCTTAGAAAGAATAAAAGCTCAGATGCATTGAAATGAATTTTCTGTCTAGTTTATATTGAAGGTTAAAATAACTGGAAATTCAGAAAAACCTCTATGCAGATATATTAGTAGCTAGAGACTTCTGGTTATTATGGTTAATAAAACCGAAGAATTATATTACACGCTGCTCACAGACTCTAGCCCAGGACTCACAGTCCCTCTAGACAGAATATAAGCCATTTATGAAAGTAAACTTTGTACACAAGCTAAACATAAAGCCATGCATTAGAATTGGACAAGACACCACAAGACAAAGAAAGGCCAGCTGAATACCCTGTTCCCAAGGGCCGCGGAGGCAAGCCCCTGCCTTCATGAACCACACATAGATTTTTCTCTAGGCTCCTCCAGCAATAAAATCAGCAACCTCCCACGCCTGGTGGCTGATAAGGAACTGGACAGATTCTGCACTGTCTGATCATATTTTCAAGCCTCTGCTCACGGACACTGGAGATCCCAGTATGCTGTTCGTGCCCAGACCTCAGTGAAACAGAACAGAAGCGAGGTGTGCCAGAGCCCTGTGAGCAAGGAGGCGCCAGGAGGGGCCGCTGTGCACAGGGCCAGTCACCTACCCATTACCACCATGACGTTCTCTAGTCGACAAGGGACTTTATCTGACTTGTTTATATATGCACATTAAAGAAAACAGAACTAAATATTTCACATCAGGAGAGAGTCCCTGAATGTTGATGACAGGGGACTCTTGTGGACATTTCAAAGACACAAAACGCTCCTCTCCCTGTCTCCTCTCAGCAGCCCTTGGACTCCTAACTGCACACCCTCCACTCTCATCTTGCAAACTTCTTAACATGTATTCCGTGCCGTGTGTGGAGCACTGACAGCATATGCCAAACACCATGCTAGGGGTTTCATTCCCACCCTCAAGAAGCTCTTTACTCAGTGAGGGAGAACGACATATGTACAAATATTTATAAATCAATACGATAAATGACTGAGATGCGAACAATGTGCTATAGAAGCACAGAGAAAGATGCCCTGCCTCCCGGGGCAGTGGGGAGAGGATGCGGGGAGAACGAGGCATTCCTGCTCTTGGGGTGGGGTAAGTGTTAGCCAGGTAGGGGAGGCAGATAGAGGGCGGCAGGGAGGCCCTTCCAGGTGGAGGACAGAGGGTATACAAAAGGCACAATGGTGTAAATGAAACAGTTCCCACCACTAGAGTATAGGATGGGCAAGGGAGACTAGCAGACGGTGAATCCAGAAGATGGACTAAAGCAAGATTGTGAAGGTCCTTGGGCATCACATTCCAGATGAGAGAGAGGCACTGAAGGACTTCAGCAGGGCAGCGACATGATCCAGCGTGTGTCTGAGCCAGTCGACATGGAGGCCGTCGGGGCGTTGACGGGGTGGGAGGCAGGCCTGGAGAGCAGGTGGGAGCGGAGGCAGTAGTCCTGGGGGGAGACCACACGGGTCTGAGCTCAGGCTGCAACCGAAGAGACGGTCAGGTGGTCAGTGTTTTAAGAGGTGTTTAGACAGTGGAATGTGGCTCTTGGTGTTGACTGAATGTGAGCGATGAAGGAAAGCTAGAATCCGAGAATGAGTCTGGAGCAGAGACAGCCAGCAGCGTTTTAGAAATAAGGGGCTCAGGAGAGAACCTGGGGCCTCAGAGCGGCCGCGGCCGCTGCTCAAGGCCCCCAAGCGTCAGGACCATCGAAGTCCCAGAGGGCGGCCTCAGCCTCCACAGTCATGGCATGTGACCCTTGGCTGTGGGTCAAAAATCTCCAACTCTAAGTCAGAGCAGAGATTGCTGTGAAATTAAAGAGGAAAAGGAGATGGGAAACGCACTGGTCTTGGTGTCCACTGCCCTCTGTGGGCCTCAGTTTCATCTTAAAAGTGAGACTGTTGTGAGACACAGGGGAGATCTGCTGAGTCCAGGGGCTATTTTAATGAATGTGCAAATAAGGCCCCTTCAAAGTCCAGGTGCAGAGTGGGGTGTCAGGCGGAAACGTCAGGGTGATGTGGTTGCAGGCCCCCAGGGCCATCCTTGTGACTAACCAGGACCCTGCACAGACTCCCCACCACTCCCCGCCACCTTCTGCCCCCTCGGGGCCTGCCTTGCACAGGCGATGTCAGGCCTTCCAGAGCAGGTGTGCTGGCTGGCCCCCGAGAAGGCTCTGCCACACCTCTGCTCCGACTCTTCAGTGCTTTCCTCCTGGGCAGGGCCAGCTGGCGGGGACAAGGTTGGCATCACACTGTGGGTGCTGAAAGCTTTGCAGGACTCAGTTACTTTCAGACGGACCACACGCTCGCGGGGTGTCCGCACAGGAGGTGAGTAGAGTGTGCTGGCCGAGGGTGCTGAGCACCCACTCACCCTTGGCGACTGCTCCTGCCCCAGAGCTCTCCCAGGAGCCCACCACCCAAATGCCTTCCACTCTTCCCAGCTGGGTGAAATATCTGGGGGGAGCAAAGTTCAAACAAAAATATGCTGCTGCCACAGCCCCTCTGAATCACAGTCAGCTTCAAGGCGCCCATCCTGGAAGAGAGCTTTCCTTATGCCAGTGTGGCTGGGCGGGCACGCCTGATCCTGGCTTCATTCTAACCCCAAAGCATCACCCCATCAGCCGCTCTCCACGACACTCTCCCAGCCACTTCTTCCTCCACCCTTGCCACCTTGAGCCAGGGACCCAGCAACAGGACGCACGGGGCGAGGGGGGGTCTCATCACTCACCAAGAAGGAAAGAGAGAAAGAAAAGATGCTCGCACATGGCCAAGGTTTCTGTTGTGTAATGTTGTGGCAGGCAAGGCTGGGGCGCCTTTATATATTTAATCATGTTCCATTTCCAGCTGACACAACTCAACGGTTTATGACACAGCACCACTTAATGAGACTCACTCCCAATTCAGGGCGGGGACGAGGGAGCTGGGGGGAAGAGCGACGGGGGAGAAGCTGAACGGAGAGGATGGAAATGATAAGACTTTTTTAAAAACAGAAAGTCTGTTGTCAGTTTGGATTAGATTCTAAGCAACCAGGGCAGGTCCCCAGAGGCTACGAACATCTCCCGAGCAGAGCAGAGTCCTCTGTGTGGAGGCGCTGAGCTGGAAGAAGCCAAACAGTTTGCTAAGAAAATGGGAGAGCTGTGGGTACAGGGTCAGGATGGCGTCTGTCTTGGACTCTGAGAGCAAAGAGACCGGGGAAGGCGAGAGCTCCCTTCCATCCTTCCCGACCGGGACAGTTGCCCAAACTTCTCTCTACGACTCAGCAATCATTTTCTCAAAGGTAAGGAGCCCTCCCCCTTATCTTTATAAACCTGTGCGCTGCCGAGCAGCCGCTGGCCTCACCCTGGGCAGCCAGGGAAGACTTGTTGATCTGACAGAATTCATTGTTTCTACCCAAGAGATGGTCTTATCTCCCTTGATGAGAGAGAAAATAAATAGAAATCTAGAGTGCAAAGGAGCCTGAGGAAGCAAATCATTGGATTTTCTCATTCCACCCACTGGAAAAGTGAACATAAAAATGGAAAGAAAATTGCCAGCTCTTAGGGACTCAGCCAGACCCCAAACCCAGGTCTTCTGAGGCCCCATCCCGCCGCTCCTTCAGGGACACGTAGCTGCCTCTGTGGAAGGAGGTTGTGTCTACAAATTACTAGCAAGTTCATCCACCCCTCCAGCCACCCATCGATCCTTCCGTCTGTGCATCCTGTCCTTCTACGAGGCTAGACGTGCACACGGCACGGCGGGGGCGGGGAGACGTGCACACGGCACGGCAGGGGCGGGGAGACGTGCACACGGCACGGCGGGGGCGGGGAGGAGCATAAGATGAGCCACAGCACACGGCGCCCAGCACCCTGCGCCCCTCAGTCCCTCCCTGGAGGGAGGGCGAGCAGACATGGAAACACACCCCAGCCCAGTCTGCGGGATGTTAGACTCTGTACATGGTCCCCTTAGGGCAGAGTGTAGGGTAGGCCAGCTAGGATGGCGGTGGAGGGATTTGGGAATGCTTCACCAAAAAAGGTTCATTTGAGTTTCTCGAATGAGCAATGAATGGTAGCCAGTCACTGGAGGGAAGGGAAGTATTCGAGGCAGAGAGAACCCAAAGTGCACCCCTGAAACTCTAACCCCGTGGCTTCGGGCGTGCGGTCCCATTACGGCTCTTGTCCTGCCGCTCAGGGCATCCTCCAGGTCTCTCTCAAGGGCCGTCTCAGTCATCTCACGACTGTGAAGCATCTAAGCGATGTGGCGATTCAGTGGCCCAAGAACCAGGTCATTTGCTCCTCTGGCTCAGTGCCTAACGCCTCCTTAACGCTGATCACCACTGTCATCCGGCACTTACCGATGTCATCTGTGTTAATGTCTGCGTGCCCTACTGCATGGGAATGTAAAGCCAGGTATCCCCAACACCTGGTGTGGGGGAGGCACATAGCACATGCTCAATAAATACCGGCCGACGGCAGCATGGATGAACAGCGGACGCAGAAACTCATGTTCATGCAGCAGAGAGCACATGGGATCAAAACAGGGACGACACATGTTGACTGATCAGCTTTTCAAGAAAATATACAGTGAGAGGAAAGAGAAAGAACAGAGGGGAAGGGAAGCAGAACTAGGGAGGGTCTCAGGAGGGGCACGACTCGCCTGAAGGTGGAAGGGTGGAAGCAGTGGCTGGGTGGAGACTGAAGTCACAAGGGGACCCTGGCCGAGGGCGGTAACACTGGTCAGGTTTGCAGAGGGAAGAGGTGCTACACCCAGGTGGGGGGTTTTGCCTGGAGCAGGAGAACATGCCTCTTCCAGAACCGAGAGAAGCGGGCACCACGCGTGGGACATAGCGAGCGCGCACCTGCACGGTAGCTTCCCTGCCCCGACTGCTGCAGTGTACTTCTTCAACTTGAATTTATGAATAAGGAGTTACTTGTGGACTTTTGTATCTGTGCTCCCAGGGGAGAAAATAAAGGGTGATCCCCCCACTGTCCATGGATGTGCCCAGGGCACATCCCCCAGACCTCCAGGAAATCCCTTATCTGAGGTTTCTGTCTGTCTCTCCCCCCTAGGGCGCTGCCCCCATGACCTGCCCCCCACACTCCCGGCACGGGCCCCTTAAGGCCACAACCTCTGGGGTCAGCACCCGGCACGGCTCTTCTGGCTGCGCTTCGGCCGACCTTCCTGAACAGGAGGCAGCACATGACCCTTCAGCTTCTTGGTGTGAGTGTCTAATCTCAGTCACTTCAAAGCAAAGCTCAAGGCTCTCGGGGGCTAGAGGCTCCGGCACTGACCGTGCTGGGATGTCCCGGAGTGGGTGCTCTCCCTGGACAGGGTCCGGCTTCGGCGGTGGCACTGTCCCAGACGGCTCCGGGAGCCTGGGGGCTGGGTCTGCAGCTGACCCGCGAGCCTCTCCATCCAACAGCCCCTCCACCCCGTACCGGGCTGGTCCAGACCCCCAAGCCACACACGCAGCTTCTCTCCCCCGTCTTGACTGGAAGAGAAAACAGTGCCTCTACCTGGGAACCTGGAAAGCATGACGATGGCCGTACCGAGGCCCAGGAAAAGAGGGCGGCCGGTGAGGACTCAGAGAGAGACCTGAGAGCTGGCAGCGTGCCCCGCTTCCGTCTGCGTCCCGGCACAGCCCCGCCGGGGGAGTGCGAGGAGCCTGTCCCCACCCTTCTCAGAGGTCGGAGCCCCGCCTGGACGGGCACCAGAGGGCAGGCTGATGGTCCTTCCCGAAGGGGTTCAGCAGGACCCTCGCTTGGCGGTGCTCACAGAGGGACGCTGTGACCTCGGGGGCGAGCATCGCACGGTTCTCAGCCTTCCGAGTCAGGCCCTCTGCAGCCAAGTTCTCTGTCGGTCGCGAGCTGCTGACTCGGGCCAGGCTGCTCCTCTCTCGGCTGGCCGAGATCCCTCATCGCGCGGTGAGAGCGGTGCCCCACGGCAGGGCTGCTGAGAGGGCTGCAGAGGAGAGGGGAGGCCCGCACCCAGTGCCTGGCGGAGGCCCCTCAGACCTCATGATTGGGACGGGGCCTGTGTGAGCGCCCAGAGGAGTGGGCTGAAGGAACGGCCATTTGCCACGGTCCCTTGCTGCTCACACCTCCCGTTGCCAACTGGGCTGTGTGCTTAGGAGGGATGGTGCTTACAGCACCCTCCCTTCCAGAGGCTGCGGCCCCAAGGGTGCTGGAGGGAGGCCACGTCCCTCCAGCTCACCCTCCCTCACTAACTCGACTGCAGCAATCAGCTTCGCCTAGTCCCTAACCTGTTTCCATGGTTCCCACCCAGACTGCCTGTAAAATCTGTCATGCTTTTAGCATAATGTGTGGAGAGCACCACAGCAAATAGCTGTGTGTCACTGGCAGGGTCCAGGCTGGGCCCGTCCCCCTGTTTCCTGGGGATGCTTCTGGCCCCAGGGGTCCGGCTGGGCACCTGAAGCACGGATCTCCTTTGAGGGCTCCACTCCATCCAAATGCCCTGTGCTCGCAGGTCCCTCTCACAGGTGGCCAGCCATC
Organism: Phataginus tricuspis; assembly: GCA_029783875.1. Taxonomy (NCBI): domain Eukaryota; kingdom Metazoa; phylum Chordata; class Mammalia; order Pholidota; family Manidae; genus Phataginus; species Phataginus tricuspis. The sequence continues at coordinate 16,243,382 of JAQQAC010007117.1, read as the reverse complement.
AGCAACACTGCAGGCAGAGCCTGCCCGCGCTCTAATTACACCCTTCAGCGGGAGCTGGCTGAGGGAGCCCTGCTCTCCGCCGGGCGCCTTCCCCACGCTGCTCTCATGAAAGTCCCCGAGCAGTCTGCCTGTCTGAGGGTGGCGGCTACCCCGTTCAGCGGGTGTATTGTCTTACTGTTTCTGTTTTTGCTTTTTTAAAAAAGATATGCTGGCTTTTGAAGGGAGGGCTGAAAAATGGCAAGAAAAAAGCACATACAAAATGGAGTCAGAAAACATAAATTTAAAGCTGACTTTCATCACTTATTTGCTGGGCAATCATGCGAACATCATGCGACTTCTCTGGGTCTGTAGAATGGGAGTGATAACAAAACCCAGCTCTCCGGGGCTGCTGGGACAGTCAGATGAGACAGCGTGTGAGGAAGGCTTTCTTAACTGTGACACAGTAAATAAATGTGCATTATTCTTGCGGGTCCATGAATTTTGGACCTGAGTATGCAGACTTGCTGGTTGACTTCAGATAAATCCCTTAACCTCTCCAAGCCACTTTCCTTATCTATAAAACAAGACTAATAAATCACATCCTGCCTTACAGAGTTGCTGCGAGGATGACCAACATTAAAGACGTGGGATCACCTGGAAAACTCTGATGAGCTCTCCACCGGGAAGGCAGCGGTGTCACTTAAAGCAGGCTTGCAAAGCAGAATCAGACACCCAGAGGTTCGGGACGCTTTGCTGGCCCGTCCTCTTAGGCATGCACCCCCATGTGTGGGAGGGGTGCCGGGGGCATGGAGATGTGAGCGAGGAGAGGGGCTCACAGGCAGCGCGGGGCCCACACGTTTTAACATAGTTTGTGGAGCACCTGCCATGTTCCAAACCTTCCAGACGCTGCACCATGAACTTCATGTACATGATCTCACGCGCTCCTCGCGGCCACACCAGGAGGTTCGCTCAGGATCGTGGATGAGAAGCTGAGGCTCAGGGAGATCGAGGGCCACGTGGGGTCAGTGGCAGAGCTGGGACTGGAAGCTTTGTTCTGATCCTGAAGCCGAGGTGCTGGCATCCCTTGAGTGCCTGCCGTGTCCGAGGTGTGTTGTGGCGCCTCCCGTGCACCGGCCCGTCCAGCCTCCCCTAGGGTAAGGGCCCCATTTTACACATGGAAAAACCGAGGCGCAGAGCTTAGGTCACTTTTCCAAGATTTCACACTTATGTTGACCTCGAATGAGGGACATCTCTAAGGCCCAGAGAGCCTGATCAGGGAGGAACAGAGGCCAGGGACTCTGGGGGCCCGGATTCTTCACCCCAGACGGGAAACGGCTCCTTGCTCCTCTGCCCTGCACAGAAAGTGGTTTGTGTTTCACAAAGAGCCACCATTCGTGGAAATGGTTCTTTCTGGTCGTATTTCTGATACTACGACTCACTTGTGAGTGACGAGTAGAGTTAACAAAACATTTCCTCACCCGTTACTTCACTGTGTCGGAAAATGGCCCCATGGAGGCCTTGCTGAGAGGGCTGCAGGCGGAGCTGGAAGTAGCTTAGCTACCAGGGGCTCGCTTGCGCCCTGGCTCCGCTCTGTGTCCTGTGACCGCCCGCAGCAGCCCCGTGGCACAGATGAGAAATCAGGGCTCAGAGAGACAACTGGCCCACGGTCACGTGACTAGTAAGAAGCAAAGCTGGGATGCAAACCCGCCCACGCGTTTCCCACTAATCCCTGACATGCACAACAGAACGCACTCTGAGAGCTCTGAGTCACCACCCCAGGAGGGAGGGGTGACAGCCTGCTGACGAAGCACCAGGGACAGGAGCTGGTACCTGATGCCAGGGGAGGCTGAGAAGTCCTCAGCAGAGCGCACCAGCACCCTCTGCAGAGAAGCTACTGTCCTTGGGGCAGCGTCCCCTCCTCTAGTGTGTGTGTGCCTGGCACACACCCCACACACATGCCCACACACCTGGTCCTCTAGAGCCCAGAGAGAATCCACCCCACGTGACGCCTGCTCGCTGCCTCCCCAATGTCACCAGCAGAAACCACCCATCACCAGCTCAGCCCTCATCCTCCCTGACAGCTGGGCAGCACGCCTCTCTCCCCTCCGAGGGGCCTGTCCCTCTCCATGGACTCTGCTGGACAGACACAGAAAGTGAAGTCCGCAGCAAGCCCTACCCTGCTCCGTAAGTCCCACTTTCTAAGGAAAACGTTTCTTAATGCAGAAAGGAGCACCACGGGAGAGCACTTCCCAGAAGAAACTCAACCTGTCCTTTGCCAGCGACTGTATAACCCTCTCTTGCCTGTCATTAAGGATACTGTCAGCCCCAAAACTGGCCAGGCAGGTTGAACCAAAGCTATGCATTTGGGGTCTGGACAGCTGGGTTTAAGTCCCCGCTTTGCGGTGCACCCTCAAGCAGTCTACTTCATTCTCTGGGCTTCTTTGCTCTCCTCTGCAGAATCGAGGGTTTGCAGGAAAAGCCTGTTTAGGCTATAAGAGTCTATTTACACCAGAGCCGTTTATTTCCCACCACCCTGCCTGGAGTGCAGAGCAGCAGTCAGCGATGACTGGAAAAGTCTAGCCCTCCTTGGAAGCCGGGAAACGAGGCCTTCGGATTCCGCAGCTCCTACCTGCCAGCGCCGTGAGGCATATCAGACAGCTGCCACTCTGACCCAACTGCCACTCTGACCCAGGATACATCCAGTGCCCAGCAAAGGGGCCAGAACAGAAAGGGGGTTCTGAAAGGCTTCCTGGCTGGAGGGACGAGCAACCGAGCAAGCGTCTTTGGCTTTCAACCCCCCTCCACCATCTGCAGGTCCAGCCCAAGGCCGCCACCTGCCCGCGTGCACTCCAGGGCCCGCCCGGGCCAGGCCTGCACCTGGACCATGGTCTGCCCTCGGTGCTGCGGCCTGGCCTGGCCCACACCCTGATGGATAATGCCCTCTGCGCAAAGAGTAACCCTTTATCTGACAGGCAATCAGCTGTGGAGAGAGGTGGTTAAAACAGAGACATAGTAATGAGAGGATGTGGGCGTATATTTGGCTACGGATGCACAGTGAATTACTTTCATTTGCAAGAAAAACTCTTCTGGTCTGAAGATTTTGTGTTGCTGCCAGAGAGAAGGATCCGTCCAGAAGACGAGCCCCTACCCCTCAGGGGAGCTCAGTGGGAGAAAGGCTCCGGGTGCAAATACTTGATTCAATTCTTGAATCGGTGGCCTCGTGCAGCATCCGTACAGCTGCCTGGGTGTCCGTATCCTCCAACGGTGACGCGCACGGCAGCGATGGGGCCGCCTCCCGAGCAGCCCCTGCAGCCCCCATACAAAGAGAAACCCCAGCTGCCGCCGCCAAACACTTGTGCGGACAGCTGGCCAAGGAGCAGAAGCGAGCCTGGGGACACTGCACCAGGGCACTGGAAGATACGTGGAATGGAAACCCTGCACGTTGCTATCAGAGTGTACCTACCCCCTTTGCTCTTTAGTGGGATAAGTGGGAGCTCCCCTGGTGGCCAAAACTTTGTAAGGAACCCAGAGCACTTTTCCTGCTGCTGGGCATCCGGAGGCAGCTTGTGGTGAAACAGAACTGGAGTCCAAATATCTGGGTTCGAATCCCTGCTGGGAATAATATGGGGTGGGTTACAGATGACTGTTTTCATCTATAAAATGGGCTGGCAGCCTATTCCTCATATATTTAATTATGAGAATTAGGGAGAGCTTTCACTAAAGCACGCCACGCCAAGCAGCATCTGACCCACGCTAAGGACCTATCATCGCTGTCGTCCTCCTCTGCTCTTTCCCTATTAGTGGCTCTGCAGGACTGGCCAGTTCTGAGAAGGCAGGCGGCTCACACGTCTTTCTCGCAGCCCCATAAACACTTGCTCGGTCTGTATCAGACTCCGCCAGGCTTCGGCAGCCCACACCTTGCAGGAGAGCGGGAGGTCCCTTAGCACACGCCTGTCCCTCCCTGGACAGCCGGCTCCGCCCTCCGGCACAGGTCATATCTGAGGCAATAAAGCAAAGTGAGGAGGAAAAGGAGGAAGACTAAACAACTGAGCTAATGGCTCGGAGATCCCCGTCTCCCCAGGTAGATGGGCGCCTCCAGGGAGGGAGGCTGAGGCATTAGCCCCTCAGGTGTGAAGCCCATGAGGCACGGGTGACATTAAATGCCGATCAGCCCACAGGAACCCACCCCCTGAAGCGCCTGATTGCTTAAGCATCTCTTTGCAAAATGTTTATTTTATTTATTTTCTCCCCATGAATGTTTAATCAGGCAGCACAGAGAGCAGTCCAGGCAGTGTGATCATGGTGTGTTTCCCGGAGGGCGGCAGAGCGAGGCCGTGGCTCTCAGCTCTGCCTCATTGTCCCCAGCCGGTGCCACCGGGTCCCACACACACTCAGTGTGCCACACCCAGCATGTCCACTGCCCTGGCTAGACAGACTCAGGTGTGGCCACATGGACCCCCATATGCCCCAAGCTAGTGGTGACCGGGGGTCCTCTTGTTCCCCGAATCTGCCACCTGCACACAGAGTGGAGGCAGAGGGTTGCTCAGCCACCTAGTAAAATCCCCTTCTTGAACAATTCTGCCTCTCAGAACCCAGACTGAAGCCGAGGGAAACCCCAAGCTCTCCCGCTTGAGAATCCTGTGGGGTCTGTCAACCCCTCCTTCCCTGGCTTCCCTTCAGCTGGTCCCTGCTGCGGCCTGTCCCCAGGAGGGGTGGGACTCCCTGCTGAAGGGGGCAGCCAGACTCTCCCCCTTCCTCATCCTCCCCACGGGCTCGGAGGCCGCTCCGGGCCGCTGCAGGACCCCGCCGCCCGCCATTATCCCCAGCCTCCGGGATTATGGGGAAAGCCGTCACCTCGGGATTAAGCTTCAGTTTGATTCTCATCAAAGATTCTGGTCACTGAGTATTTGCTTAACACCAGACCTTTCAGGCCCCATCAAAGTTAACAAGGCCTGACAGATTTGGGATTAAGCAGAGAAACGTAGACAAATCCAGACTTTCCTGGGGGCCTCCAGCGATGGCAGCAGGACAAGCGTTGAGTCTCAGAAACTGGAGACCCTCGCGTTAGCTTCTTCCTTGGGTGAGCGTGGCAGAGGCCCTGCGTCCCAGCCTGGCGCCCCTCCCCTCTGCCCAGTTGCCCCTCGATGGTGTCTGATGCTTTCACTCTGAGTGGGGGAGCTCAACTCAGGCGTTCAGTACCTCACCGACCCAGGACCGGGAGGTTGTGGGAAGCTTCGGGGTGGGGCAGTGGGGGCAGAATGGGAAGAACCCTCTCCTCTGAGCTCCTGCCCAGTTGGACTGCACCTCCGCCCTGTGCTGCACTCAGAGCTGCTCTGGCCGCGAGGCCGCCCTGTGGGGTGCGTCTTGGTTGTGTCCCCAGATCTTGTCCCTCCCGTTGCAGATGCCCACCATTGCCACTGCAGTTCCCAGCTCTCCACCCAGCCAGACACAGAACGGCAGCCATGCCCAGCTCTCGGCAGCGGACCCAGCACAGCCTTGCCTATTGATTCCAAAACTCATTTCGTTACACACGTAACTGAAGAGACGGGATAAGAACGCGGAAAGCCTGGGGCTGCAAAGAGGGCTTCATATCAGCTCACTGGCTGTGGGGCTCTGGGCTCATTTAAAACTCTCAGTTTCCTCATCTACAGTACAGGAGCTGAGAGCAATGACCTTCCTGGAAGACAGGGAGCTGGGGAGCTGGGTGCTGTCTTCCAGGGCAGTGCTTGGGAAAGCCGTGCCGAGTAGAAAGATAATATGACATCTCCACTTCTTGCTTCCTCCGTAGGGTTTCCAGACACGCGCTTGCAGCAGCTTTCCGCTTCCCAGCTCCTAACAGGCGCAGGGAGGGTGCAGATCACACACGAGGCACCCAGAGGGTCAGGAAGCACTGCACTTCCCTGAGGCCTGCTGCCTGGTTCCTGGCAGGCTCCCTGCCCGGCCTGTCCTGGCCCTGCCTGGCTGCTAACATGCTGCCTCCAAGCACCTAGCTTAGACTCAAACTACATCTTTAGAAGCAAGGGAGATAGGGGTGGGAGGCTGGGGAGACCTCACGCTAACTTTTATTACAGAAACAAAGGAAAACCATGGCTGTGTTTACTGAAAATTAATTTTTTGGAAATTACTTTCTCATTTGCTTTACCCTTCTTAATTAAAATTTACTTGGTGAAGAGAACACCCCATAAATGAACTCAAACACAACAGCAAATTAATTAGCATTTGGTTACTAAACGATACTCACAGGCCGGAACCACGGTGTTCATGCAGCTGTCTGTGTTCGGCAGCAGGGCGGGGCGGGGCTGGCAGGGATGGTGGGTTCCTCAGGCTGTGACCTCCAGACGGGCCCTGCCCAGACCCCTTTGTCACCTGTCCTTCTGAACACCCAGGTCACTCCCTCTGGAAGCGGGTCCAGGCCAGCCTTGTTCATGTGGGGCGCGCCCTCCCTCCCTGGAAACAAGCGAAAAGAAAGGTGGTGTCACCAAGACGGCATGGCTGTGTTGTAGGCTTGCCAGGAGGCTGGAAGATGGCCACAGTGACCCCAGGAGGCCCCTTCTAGCCACAGCGATCCTGGGACTATGCAACACAGTTAAGAAAGACCAGTGCCCAGCCCTTCCTCTTCTTAAGGAATATGAGTGGTTCCTGTCGGACAGGAGGAAGAGCTAGAAGGCAGAAAGGGGAGTTAATACAGGAAACAAGCTGGATTAGACTTTCTGCTGACAAGCCACTCTTACTTCTTGCAAAAGGGGATAAGAGGCTTAGAGCACATGGTTAAGGACCAGGCAGTGTGCCTGGATTGGAACCCCAGCTCATCTTGTCGCTGTGTGACCTTGGACAAGTTACTTAACCTCTCTCAACCTTAGTTTCCTGGGATAATAATAATTCCTACCTTCCAGGGTTGCTGGGGAGAATAACTAAAGCAGTGCCTTGAAGCCCTAAGAACGCGTCCTGGCAGACAGGGAGGGCTGGGGAAGCGCCAGCAACAGCCGTGAGGGCGGCTGGGTGCGCAGCTCTGGGGCGAATGCCTGGCGTTGAAGCAAAACCCGGCCCCTTACCAGTAACTAAGCTTCTCTGTGCCTCTGCTTCCTCTTCTGTATATGGCAACCAAAGATTCATGTTTTGAGGAGTAAATGATTTAATATACACAAGTGCTCAGAATAATAGAATGGTGTCTGGCACATAATAAATATTTAATAAATGGTTGGTGATGAAGGTGACGGTGACATTGGTGATGGTGGTGACGATGGTGGTCATTTCATCAACACCCTTTTAACACCATGATCAAGTTGGGAACGCGGAACTAGAAGCTCACACGGGGGCCAGCTCCCCTCAGCCCTCCAGGGGGACCGAGCTGCCCATGCAGGGGTGGGCTCTTCTGCAGAAAGACCTACCACAGTGCACCACGCCATGCAGTTGAACACACAGGTCAGCCCAGCCTGGCCAGCTGACAGCAGCCACGCGCCTCTAGCACAGCCTGATTCCCTTCTAGCTGTGCCTTGCAGCAGCCCCACCGGAAGTCCCCCACTTACTGACCAGCCGGAGGGACAGCCTGAGCTGGGTACTCACTGATGCGTGGTGATGGAGGCGGCCTTCTCCAGTACAGCTGTGCTCCTGCAGGTCGGGGCTCTTGGGGGAGGAAGGTGGACACGGGAGTGACCTGTGTCTGTGACCAGAGGGCCGTTACAAGGCGGCTTCTGACCCGCCTGTACTCTCCCACCACCTGCCACGGTCCTCCATCCCCAAGGGAGAAGCCCTCCAGAGGTGGTCTACAGGCTCTTCCACCAGCCAGGCACAAAGGCCAGGGCTGGGCAGAGGGAGAGGCGGCAGAGCCGTCTCTTCAGGCAGGCTGTCCCCCCTTCAGCAGCCAGAAGACTTCTAGGGACAGAGCCAGAGGCCAGTCAGAAGAAGAAGATTTGCTGGGCACCATGTTAAAAACGGGTCATGAGACAAAGCTGAGCTGGTTCGAATCCCAGCTCCACCCACGAACCATCTATACGGCCCAGAACAAGATAATGAAAGCCTCTGTGCCTCAGTTTTCCCAAATGCAAAATAGGGATAATTCTTACTTAATTCACGGGATTTTTGTAAGAATTATGGGAATTAATAAAGTGTTTATTTAACCCAATATTTGGAATAGAAGCAGCATTATGTGAACATCTGATATTATTATTAAATAATAACTTATTCCATAAAATACATGCCATCCATTTACTCATTGTATTTTTATGGAGCACATTTTATGTGGAAGACATTACACTTGGTGCTGGGAGCATGAGAACAAGTGAGAAATGCAGCCCTGGTACCCAGCAAGGGGTGCCTATGGTGCAGTGAGGGGCATCTGCACATAGTCAGTGGAGGCCTTCAAATTTCACACTGCATGTCATTTGCTTCATTCAACAAATATTTATGAAGCATCTACAATGTGCCTGATACTGCGAGAGGCACAGGGAGGTATCAGGCCCACAGAAGTAGTCCCTCCCGCCAGAGCAAACAGTCTAATGAGAATGAAGCCAGTACTACGGTCTGCAGCAGATACTACTACCACCTGCCCAGCATCCATCACCCACCTCCTCCTGCTAGAGCCCAAGGTGGGGCAGTACAGCCCTCCTGCGAACCCCAGAGCCGGATTGGTCTGGGAATGGGGGCACGAACCAATACCTACAGACCAAGATGTGAAAGGAAGGTGCTGGGGGGTCTGGGAACAGCTCCTCGCTTCTCTCCCATGAACGAGCTGCAGGAAGAGAGTCTCCTTCCTCAGAACAGGACTCTGTCTGCAGGGGACGTCTGGATCTGCTAAGCCATTTCAGACCAGGCTGAAGATAAAGCTGATACCGGGACGGCAGAACAGAGAGACACAAGGACCTGGGCGCTGAGGACAGCCTGAGCCTCCTGTTACAGGAGATAACACATCTCTCTGCTGCTGAGCCAGTCTGAGGCCGGATTTCTGTTCTATGGTGCTATAGCGTCCTGTGGAATCACAGGCTGGTAATAATACGTATTACTATTAATAGTTAACATTAGAAAGCGCCTGACATTTCACAATACACTTCCATGTTTATTATATGACTTGATCTTTAAACCAACACCATTGGAAAGGTCTTCTTTTCATCGTCATTTTCAGACGCTAAAGCAAAGGCTCAAGGGGTTTGGTGACTTGCACACGGCCGTCCGATTGGAAGGAGAGGAACTGCTCCTGTGCCTCCCAGCTGGAGCTGCCTGGCTCTGCTTTCTGTGTTCTCGCTCCTGTGATCTGACAGGCTGCCACTTTCCCAACATTTTTTGGAAGGCCTCTCCTGGAATGGACAGTAACCAATTTTAATAAATAACAAACAGCCCCAGAAAGGGGCTTCCTGCCGCTTCCAGAGGAGCCCAGGCATGCTGGCTTGAGCCATGAGGGGTTTCTTCCCATACGTCTTCGGCAGATCTCACCAGAAATGCGAGCTTTGGGAGCTGTCAAGAAGGCAGACAGAACCTCACTGTCTTGGGCAAGGACCTCCACTGACCTCCCCAGCGGGGAGCCGGGGTCGAGTCCATGGACAACAGCAGGCCGCTGAAGAAGAGGGACGGTCGGTTGTTGTTCTTAGTACGGACATTTCCTTATCTCCCATCCCAGTTCCGGAGGGACTGAGGAGCTCAGGAAAAGGGTGCCATAAAGTGAGGAAGAAGGGGCCCCAGGAAGGACCTATGAGTGAGCGCTGGCTCAGAGAGAAGCAGGGGACCAAGCAGAGCCAGTCCTCAGGGGGCGGGGTCTCGGGGCGTCACCGTCCAAATCAGGACTGGATGAGAGGTGGACCAACAAGTGTTTGCTGTCGCATAGGGGCAGGTCAGCAGAGCCAAGACCAAGGGTGAGCTCAGAGAAATGGCCAGAACCTGAAAGTCGGTCTGATGACAGGGAATCCTCAAAGGGTGAGAGGCAGGGGCCCAGGCAGAGCAGAGCTCAGACCAGATGCTGTGGAAGGAGGTGGGCCAGCTGATGGCCCTTGACTACACTGCTCGCCTGCTGTCTTTCCCTCATTCTCAAAGGAGCTGGGCACAGATTCTGAAAGTTTTAGAACAAGGGGTATTTTAGAGTTGCCCTTGAACTATTCATCCTAGTGAAAGGGTGGGGTGTGGAGCTGAGGAAGAGTGACCCTCGGCCATGGGAGGACTGTCCAGGATACCAAAGAGGAAGCGGAAATGGCATTTTCTTGGGGAGAAGCACCGGACTCCCATAAGGTGAAGTAGGGCCACCTGGCCAAAAGGCACAGTAGCATGGCAAGTGTGGGCACTGAGAGGCTGGGGAGTAGGGAGACTGGCCCCTTTACATCTCAGGACAGCAGGGAACAGGAGGAGGCAGAGGAGAAGGGTTTGAGAAGCTGTGAAGGCTAACAGGAAAGGTCAATGACATTTTTAGCTACCTGTACCCTTCCCCCCAGTGCTGACATGACCTGGGAACTTAAGGTCACACATACGGCTCTTGTGAACCCTGATCTCCATTCTTCGAGTGTGGCTCTGAGATTTGCAAAATGTCCAAAGCCTTTTGGAGACAATCATAGTGATAAAGTGCACGACCGAGATGGGTAATACCACATTCCGCGAGCAGTAACTACATATTTTTGTAACCATCGCCATTTCTAACAACATTTCTACTGACCCTGAGACCCAGACAGAGTGCGTGCTTGCCCAAGACCACACACGTCCTCTCTGAGAGCTGGCGTGGTCGCGCGGCAAGCCCAGGCTTTGAGTCAGAGGATAGCTCTGTCACCTCCTGTTTCTATAAAATAAAGACAGAAGGACCATCTCATAGCATTGTTCTAGGGCGTGATACGATGACCTATGAAAAGGGTTTGGGGCCAAAATCGGCCACAAAATCAGTGGCACTATCACAACATTACTTCTTCCCCTTCATCCACCTGAGACATGTGCCTAAGCAAGAGGCCATGTTTTATTCCTTCTTCGTAGCACAAACTCTCCCAAATGCTTCAGTATTTCTACATTGCGAGCCTGGTTGAGTGTTTGACCTTCTGGAATGAATTCTGCGTGAATCATGTTAGCAACGTCAAAGAAACAGATCAACACCGTCTTCACTTTGGGTTCGGGCTCATCATTTCTGTGGTCTGAGAGCTACTGAAATTCTCCATTGTGAGCCTGGGCTCTTCGCTTCCAGCTCACAGCAGATGGTGACAGTGGAGAACATTAACCAGGCATCTACTACATGACAGATACAAAGCTGCTATTTGCAGCTCATCTTATGTAACCCCCCCAGCAGGCCTACAAAGTAAGAATCGGAATCCCCATTTCCTAGAGGAGGAAACCAAGGCTCGAGAGGTTAATTAACTTGTCCAAGGCATCCTGGCTCCTTATGGAGGAGAGCGGAGTTAATCCCAGCATCCTCTGGGGCTAATGTCCGCCCTTTTCTTCAATACCGCACACCCTCTCAAAGTTAACATTGTATTTCAAAATGTACTGTTTCATTCATCTTCTTTAAAAAAAAAATCAGAATAAATGCCAAGTTCATTGTTTCTCTCCTTTGTTCAAAATGCATACCAAAGGTTGTATAAAAGTTTTGCTCCTGTGCAGGTTTTATTCCAGAATGAATCTGTCCATTTATCTAATTTTAACTCTTCAGTCATCCTTCTATCCATTCTATAAAGGCGCGAAATCTCTGACCTTTTCAATATTTCCATTGGGCCATGGCACAACTGCTCCATGTATCACTGTGGACAGGTTGACTTTGGTCTCCAAAATGTGGGTGCCTTCATGCAGACTTGCTCCTGGCATCAGTCCACCCACATATGTCAACTTTAACTTGCCCGTGGTCTCACCTGCGGATTTATTTGCCCTTATCCAAAAATGTGACTTTAAATTTTTGCTCTAAACACCACCATTCACTTCCATGTCAACACAGAACAACATACACTTCTGGTCACCAAAGCTACATCTTCAAAGACAGAGCTGTCTACCCTGCACCATATTTCAGTTACAGTCAAGGATCACCACCCTCTGCAAGCCACTCCAACATGTTATGTCAGCATTCTAGATTCACACCACAGACTGACACTCAGACCGTTTCGTATAGTAGCAAGTCTCTACTCTCTATCAAAATGCGATTGAGCAGTTACCCTTCGACTTGGTAGTACCACTTCTAATAATCTACCCTGAGGAAATAATTGAAATACAGACACGATTTATGCCATGTTCACTGTATATTATATAAAATAACCAAAAATTGGAAGCCATCTCAGTATCAACAATAAGAGAACAGTTAAATAAATTACAGTGCGTAACTGCAATGGAATATTCTGAAGCCTTTAAAGATCATGTTTTCAAAGAATATTTAAAGACATGGAGATGTGTTCATTATATAGAATTAGATTTTTTTTTAAAAGGAAGAGAAAACCACTTTCACCTATATGAAGGGCTGCTAAGTGAAAAGGGAATTAACTTACACTGAGTGGCTCTGAGGGAAGAGAAAGGAGAGATACCAGTAAGAGAAAGCTGCCTAGAAATGTATTTGGGGGCAGTTGTAATTTTTCTAGTGGTTACAGTTATCCAAACTTGTAAAAGATTTCCTGGGCAGGTCATGATCTCCCTGAGGCGGGCGGAATTAAAACGGAGGCTGGGCAACCCTGGGGACCTTGCAAAGGAGGCTCAGGCATGGAGTGTGAGACAGCCCAGAGAACCCTCAAGGATTCCTCTCCCCTGATAAGATGGTACCAGCAGCTTTTGCCCTCTAACCGTGTGTCTGAGCATGATTAGTGTTGGAGAAGGACTAAACAGAGAAGGCGTGAAGGATGAGGCACAGTGAGGGCAGGCAGGAAGGCCGATCAGCCGTAAAGTCCCCCGAGGGATGGGACAGGGGTCCGGCTTAGAGTCTGCCTTGGGGCCGTATTTTGTCAAAGCGCGGTCGCCCCTCACTCAGACTACCTGGTCCGTTTTTGGTCCTTCCTAATAAAAAGACCCTTTTCCTTAATGACCTGTTTTGCACCCATTCATTTTCTTCTCATCCACTTGGAGCCTATAGTCACCTCTTGACATGTAGAGGTAAGGTCTTCATTGAAGAGAGCTGCAGGTCAGAGCTGGAGGGACAGAGCAGTCTGTAACGACTACTGCCCTTCCTCAGAAACAGGGTCCCCGTGGTACACCTCATTACTTCATTAGCAGTAGCTCAGGGTTATTTTATGTATGTTTGGTTACTCGGGGGCTTTTACTGTGAAGCAACTTCCTGTTGGTGACAGGCCACTGGGAAAGACTGGGGAAGGGGCGTGGGAAACGTCTAAAGAGAGATTGTGTCAAACAAGAGGAACTTGAAGACTTGAGCTTTGAAAGGACCTCAGGAAGACCTAGCACCCAGATCTTGTTTTTTAATACCATTTTCTAGTAAAATAACGGGAATCAAGTCTCCTTGGAGAAATGATTCTAGGGTTAGGGCAGGAAATATATAAAATGAGCCTGGAACATCTTATAGAACCAGGAAGTAAGGACGTCCTCAAAAAACCAAAGGATGGTCAGGTCAAAGGGACACAGGAACCAGCCCGACACAGCTCCCCTTGTACAAAGCTGGGAAAATCTGAGCAACAGAATTAATAAGGTAGCACTTCGTTATAACCCAAAATACAAAATAAGTATCCTTGAGTCCATACTGATATAAATAAATGATGGATTAAACAAACGAATGGGGAAGAAGAGACAAATCTCCTGGGCAAAGAATTCTAAGTGATTGATGTAAATACTCTGCCTTCAGTGGGCTACACCCAGCAACCCTTCCAAAGAGAACGGTATGGGAGAAACAGTCATTTCATAGTGGAGAAACCTGCCAACGCGACCTCAGCCAGGTGATGGAGGCCAACAGCAGGAGTGGTCAGCCATGTTGGTAGGTAGCCATGGGATGATGGGATAAGAAAGGTGCTCTGCCTGCCGTCTCCTCCCCAAACCCCCTGACCCCAGATGAGCCATGAGGTCCTAATGGAGGCACTTTCTACAAAATACCTGGCCAGTCCTCCTCAAGACTGCCAAGGTCGTCGAAAATCAGAACAGTCTAAGAAACTTCACAGCCAAGAGAGGCTCAGCAGACACGGTGACTGAATGTGACGTGATGTCCTGCAAAGTGGAACAGGACGTTGGTGAAAAATAAGGAAGTGCGAATAAAATGCCAACTTTAGTTAATAGTAAGGTAACAATACTGGCTAATTAATTATGCCACAGGTACCAACTAATGTAAGACATTAACAAGAGGGGGGGATTGGGGTGGGTTACGTGGGAACTCTCTGTACAATCTTCTAATTTTTTTGCAAGTCTGAAACACTTCTACAAAAAAAACTTCATTTAGAAAAACAAAAGTCTTAAGAAGACACTCAAGAGGATTTGACGTGTGTGAGCACTTTGTGGAAGGTGACAGAGACCGAATGCTCAGAGAAAGAAAGAAATTGGGAAACCGAGAAGAACAGAGCGATAGGCCAGGAGAACAGGGCACTTTGGGGGGAGCCAGTTTCATCCTGAACCTGGGGCTTGTGCCTGGTTCTGCCGGAAATGCTCCAGCTGACTCTGTCCCCCTAATCGAAAGAGATTGTCTGCCTGGTTGAGAGTAAAAGCAACCTGGAGCAGAGATCAGAGGCTTCGTGTTCAGCAAGACAAAGCTAAGCTTGTAAACCCTCCACACACCAGCCATTTGAAAACCTGGACTGTTTTCTATAGTCCCAGCTCCAGGACTTGCTTACCTGAAATAAAGCCATTCTTTCATTTTTAACAAATAGCCGAGCAAGTCGATGGCTCGTGTGCCTTCCAGTAGAGAAGAGGGGGTATAGCCCCAGAGCTATAGGGCGCAAGGCTGCAGGCCCGCATGTCAGCCTTCGGAGTGGCACATTCGCACATCTTCATTTTACAATTGCCAGTTCATGTTCCTGGGAAGCTGGGAAACTGCAAGTCAGAAAGAATGGTTGGCAGGGCCCCTGGCTTCTGCCACCCTGGAGACACGGAGAAGTGGAGAGGTCCAAGGAAAAGCTACACTAACGAATGAAAGGCTGGGAAGCCAACCACTCCTTTCTCAGCAATCAGAAAATCGAATTTCAAAAGGGCAGAGCTTAGCTTCCTGTGACTCAGAACCCCCGTGCGCGCCTGGCCCCTGACTCATGGTTTCCCGTCATCCGTGGGCCCGGCCCCACCCGCGCCTGTGATCTGCCGGCGCTCAGGCTCTTTCGTCCCAGAGCACCCTCCCCCACCCAGGCTTCTCTGGACCGGGCTGGCTCCTTGAGCCCAGAGGGTGCCCTCAAGCAGCGCCTACTGATTTCCCCCGCTTGTTCACATCCGAACGAAAAGTAGTAGAGAGAAAGTTTGGGGGGTCGTATGATTAAAAAATTGGCTGGGCGATGTTTTATGCATGCATCTGTTATGCTAAAATAACCATCCTTTCTAACCAGGCCCACCTGCTGTCTTTTTCAATTTTAAGTATTTCTAAGTAGCAATCAAATCAGTATAATTTGTTCTTTATCTCGGCAAAACCATTGTGAAAGAAAAATGTGACCATTATGTTACATCAGGGAAAAATACAAGCCCTTTATTTGCAGCCTTCTCTATATTCTATCAGATCTCACAGTTGTCATTATGCCAGTTGTATTTAATGTTGTTCAAATGAACAGAGCCTTCTTTAATCACTGCAGCCTTCTTTCCCCTAAATGCTTTTTCCCAGGTTATGGTTTTCAGAGATAAATACATAAATACCAATGTTATGAATACGTTAAGGGTATCCAAGAGACAGCTTTCAGGATTTGTAGCGGGAACCTGCTGTCATTGGAGTTACACAATAGCTGGCTGATGTTTTGAGTACGAAGTTACTGGGTGTTAGGAGAAGGCCTGATACCCCGCAAGGAGGCGGAAGGCTATTTTGAGCCGATCACAATAGACCAGTCAGCAAACACTGACTTTTAAGTCTGGTATCAGGATCCTCACTGCTAAAAACCAAAGGCAGCAAGTCGGACCATGAACACCCGTCCCCCCAGAGCTAGGCCACGGCACTGTGTCCAGCAGGCTGCAGGACCTCCCCTGCTGGCAGGGGACCTCGTGTCCACCCAACACCAAAGACAGGCAGGGGTGGGCCTGAGTTCCAGCTTCCAGACCATGGACTGCAAAAGAAAGATACTTGGTTTGCAAGTTAGAAACCAGAGGGGCGGACAGGTGGAATGACTCTCCGGACGCACACATCCAGTCAGATGGCCAGCTGACAGTGAAGCTCTGCCTCCCTGCCGACTCAGCACCCCAGCCTTCACCTTACACGGGATGACGCCAAGGCTCTATGCAGCTTCCTTTCATTCACTCAGGCGTTTCCTCGGCAAATATTGACCCTGTGCCGATATGTTGACAAGGGTCATTATTATCGTCCAGAGGCAGCATTTCTGAGTGCCTGCACCATTCTAGGCACCTGACACGAATGAAATCAAGGATTGCTCATGGTCACCCTGAGGGGTAGATGCTGTTAAGATCCCCATTTTACAGATAAGCGAGGTTAAGTTGCTTGGCAAGGTCCCACACACTGAGGGAACCAGCTTCACGCCGCAGTCTGCGTGCTGACCGGCACCCCGAATGCCTCCCAAGGACAAACGCACCCGCAGCTTTGTGGTGCTGAGTGGTGCTGAGCGGTGCTGCCCGAGTAGGGCGTAGCGTTTGCCCCTGAGCGCCTACGGTAGAGAGGAAACACTTACGTAAACAAATAGCTGAACAGCAAGACACGATACAATGTGTCAAAAAAGAAACATAAACAAATACTAATGGGAATGCAGAGGAGGTAGTGATGAATTCCAGCCAGCAGCTGAGGGCACAGGGCAGAGGACAGAGCTGGGGGCGGGACACGGCGGGACATGGCGGCCGGGGTGGAGGACGGCTCCTGCCTTAACATCTAATAGGGAAAATCACAAGCTGTCTCTGCACCCTCTCATGTCCAGCGGGGGAATAATGGCTATACTTTTTTAGCTCCAAGGGTTATGTCCAGATTTAAGGGAGTGAATAGGTGCAAAAGTGATTGATGAACTGTAAGTTCCTTATTGATTTTATGTATAACTGGTGGGCTGTGAGCTCCTTGAGGGCGGGGAAAACATCTTATTCACTGACTGCACAGGGTTTGCTCAGCCTGGTGGCCGACGTGTGACAGGCAAGGTTGGATCATAGAAGGAAGGGAGGGGAAAGGAGGGAGGAAGGAAGGAGGGAAGGAGGGAGACAATCAAGAGGTAAGGAAGGATGTGTGTCAGTCAGGGCTTTTGAGAAAAACAAAACCAGGCTCATACATACATGCACACATTAGGAGATTTTTTAAACTACTGGTTCATGCAGTTGAGGGAGCTGGCAAGTTTGAAATCTCTACGGTGCTCGGGCAGGCTGGAGACTCAAGCACAGTGAATGCTGTAGGCTTGAGGCATTAACTTTTGGGGGGGAAATCCTCATTTTTGCTTTTACCGCCTTCCACTGACTGGATGAGGCCCACCCACATGATGAGGGTAATCTTAATGAAAGCCAACCGATCGTTGTGTTAACCACATCGACAACCTGCCTTCACAGCAACACCTGGATTCGCGTTTGATCAAATAACTGGGTCCTGTAGCCCAGCCAGGTGGACACATAAAACTGTCACAGATGCCGTTCTAGTGGAAGGAAATGGCAGAGCAAGGCACAGAGGCCAGACTTAGAAATGAACCTTTACCTCGGGGATTGGGTCAGGCATCCGGGCGAGGGTGGGCTGCCAGCGAGAGGCCATCACAGTCAGGTGGAGAGAGCCGGGGGGCAGGGTGCTCGTGGGGTCGCTGCTCTTGCACGTGGGGCAGAGAGGCCGAGCCGGTGAGGACCGTGGACTCAGGCCCCGCCCCCAAACGGCTCAGACAGGATCTCCAAGGCCAGGCAGCGAGAGGAATGGAAAAGCTCCCAGGTGATTCTGGTAGAACCAACCACATTGTTGTGTGAATCAAAGTAAGGAAGCGCAGGTGCTTTTCCGTAAGAGGACGGACTGAAGGTCTCAAAGCCGGGGTTAAGGTGTGAGTCTTAACCTATCACTCACTGGCTAGCACCCCCAGACTCAGTTCCCAGTCTCTGAAATGGACCTGCTCGTAGGGCATCCCCGGTGACTGGAGATGTGGAATAACACATGGGAGCGCACTCCACAGACGTTACGGGACTGAAAGGCGTCATCTTGGGACGGTCAATACCTTGTGATGCAGGAGCCCCAGTTTGCTACCGACAGGCTCTAGGATGGAAACTGTCAGGAGGCCGTCCCTCCCTGACCCGGAGCCGCAGCTGCCCCTCGGCTTGTACAGAGCACCCTAATACGGCACAGGATTCAGAGCCCACGCCCAGGCTCCTCTGGGTCACCTCTGGGAGAGCAGTAAACCCAAGGGAGGGCCAGCCCTGCTCGCAGCTCCGGAAATGCCCGGGGAACAGGGCCTCGGAGCTTCTGGAAGGCCTCTGTTTCTGAGGCTGAGCCTGGGTATGGTTGCTGGACGTAGCAGCTTCCATTTTTCTTCTTTGTGTCTTACCAAAAATGTCCATACCAAGCTCCCACACCCCCAGTATGTTTCGGGGACATCTGGGGGAACCTTGTTTTTCCA
This sequence comes from Phataginus tricuspis, assembly GCA_029783875.1. Classification (NCBI taxonomy): domain Eukaryota; kingdom Metazoa; phylum Chordata; class Mammalia; order Pholidota; family Manidae; genus Phataginus; species Phataginus tricuspis. The sequence goes on along the minus strand of JAQQAC010007117.1, from coordinate 16,224,843 downwards.
TGGCTACCAAGGCCTTGGGCAACTGAGACCACTTTGAATGTGGCTCTACCTCCCCATATCACTTTCAGATCTTGACCATCCCTTTTACATACCCTCGGGAGACAGCAAAGAGGAGCGGAAAAGGGGAGTCTCGAGAGAGGAGAAGCCCGGCCTGGCCTCCGTGTTCCCGGCTCTACGACCTTAGGGAACTACTCACTCTCTCTGAGCTGCTGTCTGGTCACCTATAAGATGGGGATAATTATATCTGAGTTATTGGGGTACAGGGGTCAAATGCGATGACCTGGCACTCGCAAAGCTGGGGCGTCTCTCTTCCGCCAGCCGGAGCCTCGCTCAGGGAACCCGCTCCCCTGCACATGCACATACACACGTCTGTCTGCTTGATATCGCTTAGATGTTAGGACAAAACTCATTGCATTTGAAGTTGTTCTTACTGAGCTGGGAATGATGCAAACATATTTCAAATGATATATTTGCAAAGTAACAAGGAGGCAGCCCTGGAGAGTCTGCACACTCAGGACAGCCCACGCTCACTGGCTCCCCTCGGACACATCATTTAGCACCTGAACCCCACATCCTTCCCCTGTAAACTGGGGACTGTCCCGAGGAAAGATGTGGGACAAAAATGCATGTGAGCCAGAAGCACGACAACCGGTGCTGGTTGATCACCCCGAGCGAGTCCCTCGCTGTTGGGCAGCATCAAAGGGGCTTCCCGAAGCCCACGGCACTCCCTGCCCCTCCGTCCCCAGCCACAGGGCTGCGAGTTGGCAGCCCCTCCCAGAGGCTGGCCTGGAGAGAGGAGCCGGGGCGCCGCCCGGACAGACATCTCAAAGACCCAGGCTAAAGGAAATCCTCGGATAACCAGACCAGCCCCCGTGAACCAGAAATCCTCTGAATGGTTTAAGAATTCAGCATGCACGCTCCCTTCCCCACTCCCTCCCACCACACACCCAGGTGCATTTGGTTCTCAATTCTCGCAAGACAGAGGGACCTGGTAAGCTGACAAGCACGTGCAGGTTTTGGCCTGGAATCCATCGGCAAGGCGGGATATGCTCAGTCCCTTCCTCTCCCCTTGCTGTTCAGGGGTGCGCAGCGTTTGCAGGGCCACGGAGGTGTCAGGAGACAGGCAGCCTATTTGGTTTCTAGCCCTACTTGCTAAGGCCAGAAAACAGACCCTTCTCTCCTTTACAAAGACGCGTGACTGTGCAGGTGAAGACAAAGGGGTTTTCTCAGTAACAGATTCAGAGAATTCAGCTCACGGCTGCAGCCGTTACCACGAGCATTGTGTAACTGAGATGTTAGACTGAGTGATTAAACATTGTCTGGGGGCTGACATCTCATTAGAAGATTCTAGGGGCCAGGGTGGGAGAGTGGAGGCCAGCAGTAGGTGAGAAGGAGAACCTACCTTCCCTGAGCTCCGACCAGGTGCCGGGCACCCTGCAAACCCTTCAGGATGGTCGCGTCTACTTCTGACAACAGGTCAACGTCATGTAATGCCCATTTTAAAGATAAGGAGACTGAGACTCGGAAAGGTGATGCGATTTGCTAGGGTTACAAGAATGGCAGAGTTATTTGACACCGAATTTCCATATTTTACCCATAGTGATAGCAATATCAAAGTCAAATAACACCTTTAATCCTCCTGATATCGAAAACTGGAATTTTAGAGCAATGAGCAATTGAACTGCAATTCTTCCAGTTAATCCTTAGATGCTGTTCCACCAGAACGGAGTCAGTTCCAGGGCTGAGGGTCCTTGTCACCAAGAGGACACATTTGACTCGGTGCGTTAAAGGGAAGGGGAGCAGAGAAAACCCCACTCAGGAAGGTGGAGGCAGGGAGGGTGGAGGCAGGACCCTCTCCCCCTCTTCTGCCCCAATCTCCTGCCATCCCCCTCCTCTGCTTTCCCTAGGATTGTCTGTCACGCCCTGATTCTAATACCACTGCTTCAGTAACATGGTTGTGCAGAAAATACAAATCATTATTAAACATAAGCAATAATGCCCAAATTTACAGTAATACTAGGAAATGGGAATAAAAATGAAAATAAGATGCTGTGGAAGGTTTTAAATGGAGGAAGGATATCATCAAAATGCTTTCTAAGTAATACTTTTTTGATTAGAAGTTTTAATGCAGCAAATCCCTCCCAGGATGTCTCAGGATGTGAATAATTCTGATTTCACATTTTTAAAACTTTTGGAATAACACTATTCAGTATTATTAGAATGTAATAATAATCTACTTTAAATTTTGTTTACATCATATAAACATTATACTAGTATATAATAGCATAGGATTATATGTTATAATAGTTAAATCCTATTATTTTACTATTATAAAAATAACAGCATTTTGCACCAACAAAAATACCAGCATTTTTGTACTTAAAAATGGCTGAGTGTCATGGTGCCATAATACCCCAAACCAGAGTTGCAGTCATGAACTGTGATATTTCTCTGTGTCGCCGCCCAGGAGCCAGAAAGTGTTCTTATAGCTTCCTGGGAAGCGCTTGCTGTGCACACTCATTCATTTGCTCCTCGCATCAATGGCACAAAGCAGCAACTATTTTTATACACATTCTGCAGATTAGGAAACAGGGTCAATGGCACCGTTTGAAAATGTCTCGTCAGGACCTGAACCCAGGCCTGGGAGTCCTGGATCCCTTTCCTCTGCTGTGTTGTCTTCGTGCTTTCTTCGCACAGTGGGCTGAGCCTCGGTGAGAGGCCTCTGGGTCCCGGCTCTTGTTCTCCACCCTGCTCTGTCCTGTCAAAGGGCTGTGCCTCCCTGGGGAACAGGAAAGCCGGAAGAGCAGCGGGCAGCCAGCCTGCCACTGCGAACACTTCCCAGCTCCGGCTGCCATTCTCAACTCCAGGTCGCTTCCAGCCAAGGCGGACAGGGGGTCCGCAGCTGTCAGGGTGGAAAGGTTACATCATTTTCCTGCAAAGGGCAGGTCATCACTACCACGCACAAAGAGGTGTCTTTCACTCTGGGAGCCTCCTTGACAAGAACCGGGGGCGAAGCTCCAGGCAAACTGGGGGAGAAAACGTTCCCCGTCCATGAGGCTGCACAGGTGGGGAAAGACAGTCACCCTACTAGGGACCCCTTAGGGAGAGCTGGGCAGGGGCAGGGGCAGCCCATAGCGTCAGCATCTCAGGACCAGGGGTGTCCGTGACGCAGACAGGAGCTTGGAGGAGGTCAGAGGCCGACCAAGGCTGGCCAGGGTCAGCAGGATCCCAGAAGCAGCCCTCAGCAGGCCGGAAGGCAGGGCCGGCTTCCCGGGGATCGTGTGACCACGGTGGTCACACAGGGATCTGTGCTCACAAGGGAGCCCCACGGCTGGGGTTTAAAGCTCTGTAGTTGTCATCTTGAAATTCTTCATAATTTTGTCTTTGACCTTGGGTTTTGTGCGTCTAGCAGGACCGCAGGGCAGGCACCGGGGCTTGGAGCATCAGCTCTGTAGTCCTGACTCCCCCAAGACGGGTTCCCAGCAGCCTGCTCTCCTCAGGCTGCAGGTGTGGGAGGTCCAGGTAGTGTGCTCTACACACAAGTCACAGGCTTTGACCCAGGGCGCCTGTGAAGGTCTGTATTGTCACAGGTATCATGTACCCAAGCAAGCATACAGTAAACACCAAATAAAAAAACGTTTCTCTCTTCCAGAGAAAGGAAAAAGCTTTCTTCCTTCTTTTTGAGGAAGAAGCCCCACACCTTCACTTTGAACTATCCCTGGAAATTATGCTGCAGACCCTGCTGAAAAGGATACATATTAAATGGGGAAACTGAAGCAAAGAGTTGCATCACCATCCCCACTAGACTCTTGCAGCAGAAATGGAACATTATGAGGGATAAAACATTTTATTCTAGACCCACCCCCGCCACGTCCTCCGGCTACATCCCCCTCCCACAGGCTTCTTTGGTCTGATTCCATTTCTCCTTCTCTCTTATCAAAGCCAGATCTCAGCTGACCCTACACTGAAAAAACATAGTTATTCATACTGTAAAGATGCAAAAAGATACTGAAGGTGTTGATGATGACTTCAGATCCTTACCCCTCCCAGGGAAACTAGAACATTTTTGTGGTGAATGATGCCTTAACTCAAAGGAGTTACTGACCCAGGGATTTCAAGTACTTTAAAAAGTCAGTGTGATAATAATAATGATAAATAGCCCTGGTTTGTTACATGTCTACATTGCCAGACATGGATAATAAATAGTCTCTTTAATCCTTACATCAACTTGGAAAGGAAGATAATAGTTCCTCTACTTTACAAAGGAAGAAACAGGCTCGGAGAGGACCTCGCCTACGGTCATGCAACGGTTAAGTAATAAGACAGGACTTGAACTCTTGTTTTTCTGGCTCTGGATAGTAATTCATGTACAGCCTAATAGTATCCTACTGCCCCTGAATAAGGGTGGTACTGGGTTTAAGGAGGCCCAGAGGACAGGCCATGCCCCTCCAGCCCCGCTTGGAAGTAAGGGGAGTCTCAGCATTGGACACCTAAGCAGGCATCTTCTCAGTGTGACTATAAACACCCAGCCCAAGCCTTCCACACTGCTTCCAATTAACGCCACTGATAACTCAGGTCACTGTGAATTCATTCATAAATCTTTGAGGGCCCTTTGTGCTAGGCACTGAGCTAGACACTGGTGGTTCAGGATAAATGAGGCAGATGTCCCAGGCCCCACGGAATTACAATCCCAGGGGGGTTGTGGCTTCATCACAAGCCAGATTAAGACATGCATTTTACAAGTCACCCCAACACGCAGGACCAATATACACACACACGCACACACATACACACCCGCACACACACACACACTGACAAAAGTTTCACAGAGTATTACTAACCTCTACTACATAGGATATAGTATTATGTGTCCTATTCTGTTCTGTTTCAATTTTTGAAGAACTGGTCATGAACATCTGGATTGACTTTAGGGTTAAGTGATGGATTATCAGAAAAAATTCTAGGAGGAGATACAGTCAAGTAGTGAATAATGTGCTGAGAAGTTCTGGGTTTATGGAAGCACATGGGGCAAGGATCCCCTCACTGACAGATGGATTAGGGAGGGCTTCCCAGAAGAAATGACCTCTAAGCTGAGATGCAAATCTCAGAGAGGTAAGCATGGGCCAGATCATGCAGAGATCTCTAAATTGTGTAAGGGAATTTGGAATTAATCCCGTGAGCCACAGAAAGCCTCTGAGGGCGGTTAAACGGTACGGTGGTCATCCGAACGACTGACAGACACCCAGTTCCTTGACACACAGCGGTGCATTTTCCTCTCCCTTCTGAAGTGAGAATGTAGCCATGAGATTTGTTTGAGCCAGTGACTATGAACCCAAGCAATGTGTGTTACTTTCTGTGGAAGCCTGGGAAGCCAGTGAACAATGTGCCATGTTTATTTCCCACTGCCACAGGGACCCTTACGATGGAACTCAGCCATCCTAACTGCAGAGCAGAAAGTGATGTGATTCACTGCAGTGAGTGGTGGGTGCAAAGAAAAAAATAGTAAAGCGGAGAAGTGGATATAAATATGTCTTGTGAAGACCTCACTGAAAAGGTGATTTTGAGTGAAGAGGTGAAGTTGGAGATGAAGCTGAAGATGCCAAGCAGATATCTGAGGGAGAACGCGCCGGCGAGAAGGGGCAGTGACTGCAAAGGCCCTGGGGCAGGGCTGCGTGACATGTGAGGAAGGACAAGGGGCTGGCCGGGCCAGAGTGAACCGAGGAGGAGAGTGGGCACGGTTTCCCAGGCCCCAGAGCGACATAGTGTTTTCTCCAGGACCCACAACTTCTGGGACTGCTGATCCACAGAACACTCTTTGGGAAGCAAGGCCCGAGACGACCTCAGTTTATTAAAGGAGCAATGACATGCACGGACCTTGACGGCGTTCTGCTAAATGACATAAGTCAGAGAAGGACAAACACCACGTGATCTCACTCACATGTGGACTCTAAAATACCCAAAGTCATAGAAAAAGAGACCAGACTGGCCGTGGCCAGAGGTGTGGGGAAGGGGAAACTGGGATGAAAGTGGTCAGAAGGTACAAACTTCCACTTTTAAGATAAGTAAGTACTGGGACTATAATGTACAGCATGGGGACTATGAGTTGACACTACTCAATGGTGGATTTGAAAGTTAGGAAGAAAATAGATCCTAAAAGTTCTTATCACAAGGGAAAACTTTTTTGTGACTGTACGAGTTGGTGGATGGATGTTAACTAAACCGATTGTAGCCATTGTTTTGCAGTATATTTATGCCAAGTCACTGTGCTGCACACCTTAAATTTACCCAGCATTATATGCAATTATATCTCAATAAAACAGGAAGGCAAAAGGGGGCCAATTAGCACTTGAGGGACTCATAGGAGCAGGATGTGCCCCATCTTTCAGAGGGTCCCCTAGAAGCTTACTCACGGGGGCCAGGGCCCCTGGTGATTCCTGTAAAAGTGATGGTCGAGAGGAGAATTGTCAAACCCTCAATTCGCTCTTGAGAAGCAACTTGTTTTAAGCAAACAAGTCGTACTAAGTTGCTGGGGTTTTAAATCTCTTCTTGCTAAAAATAAATCTATTATGGAAAATCCCAAAAGATGAAGCACATCGCTGACCTCAGGGGTTCTAGCTCCTCCCTCCCATGCACAGAGCTGGTCTTTCAGCTCTTATCATTAGCAGTAATCTGAGGTCAGGAAGGGCTGCCTGGCTGTTCTCAGCTATGTGGGCGGCTTGCTGATTTCCTGGGGCCCTTGAGAGGAAAACACAAATTCAGCTTTGGAAGAGCGCATGTGTGTGTTTATTGGTAACCATCTTTTGCTTAAGATGCGTGTATGGTTCTTCTCGTACTCCTAAAACTCCACCTCGTCCCTCATCACTCATAATGTCTGCAATTCAGAGGGCCCAGGAGATCAAGGCCATGCTCACCTGCCTCCCAGCCAGGACCAAAGGGAAAGACAGAAACAGCTCCCCAGGTTTCCAGAGGAAAAGGAGAGGAAGCTTTATCTTCAAGGGACTCTGCAGTGACCACTAGCCAGACCCCTCTGTTCCTGCCATGCCGGCCCCATGGGTACGCGCCGCCCGCACAGGTGTTTAATAGGGAGAGCTGCCACGCGGGCGCTCTGTGCTGGGCTCCGTGTGAAGGGCCGAGGTTGTTTTGATCTTTCTTGGCTCCAAAGCCACACCTTTGCTCCCAGGTGGTCTCCCGGTCATAGCAGGGACCTGGAGCAAGAGAGCAAGTGGATTAGAGTGACCCCCAACACAGCACTGGAGAAGGAGCTTAAGGCTTAGAGGCCACCAAGCATTTTAGCCATTTGGTCCTCGAGCGGCTGCTGGTGCTGAAGACTAAGCCATGAGTAAGGCCTGGTCTCTGCTAACTACATGCAGAAGTATCATGCATAGTGTATGTATATGTGTGTATATGTGAATGAATTAATGAAGGAGTGAATGACAAGATCCGATTCATGCCATGTGATTCACGCATGAAAAGCTGGAGGAAGAAATAGAGGTGAGGGGGTGTGCAATGAAGGGAGAAACTCGGAAAGAGCCAAGAAAGTAACATCCCACTGGGCCTGCAAGGCTGAGCAGGGGAGCACATCCCCGGTGCAGAGCGCGAGGGCACGCCCCTGGACGGCGTGTGCCCTTTCCTATGTAGCCCATCTCAGAGTTCACGGAAATCAAACGATTAGCTCCTGTGCATGAGCTCTACCACCTCAGAAAAGGCAGCGACATCATCTGTCACCGGGTGAGAGGCCCTGCTGTCACCACACAATCACGTACGCATCTAAAGCCAACTATGTGCAAAGCCGACGCAAGCAGAGGGCCCACAGATGCATGACGATGCTAAATTATAATAACAAAAAGGCTCTGAACACCTCTGTGTACAGGTACCGACTGGCTCTTCGTGCTCAATGCCTGACTCATCTGCCCAGTCTCCTATGACACGGTCATTACTATTCCCATGTCACAAATGCAGGGCTGAAGCTCATATATAGTCTTGACTGTAAGGCGCTCACAAAGGAGTTGCAGAGACGGGCCATGCTGAGAAGGGTGAGCAGCAACGGGCAACAGTGACTAATACTGCCGAGCACTCACTATGCACTAGGCACGTGCCAAGGGCTTCATGTGCTTTGCTCCTGAGGCCCTGCCGCACCCCGATGGGGGTGGCACTGCATTCGTCCCACTTTACAGAGAAGGAAACTGAAGCATGGAGACATTAAGCAGCTGGCCCCAAACTACGCAGCTCGTCAACCTCAGAGCCTGTAACTCTTAAGCCCATGTGTTTACCTCTTGGTTCACCTCCTCGCTCCTGTGAAGCCGCCTGGGGTGCAGAGAGCAGGGGAGTAGGAACTCAGGTGAGAGCGTTCACACTGTTGGCTTCGCCCGGGAGCATGGCGAGGCTGAGCCTTCTAGCAAGGCTGGGCTTTGGGTCAGGGAAGGAAGCCGGGCTGGCCGGGGGTCAGACACAGCCTGGCTTCACCCCAAGCCGGCAGTCTCCAGGCAGCTACTCAGCCCAGCCCCTAGGCCCTTCAGGAGCTCACCCCATCCCGGCTCTGACTGTCGGCCGTGCGGCCTGGAGCACTCGATCTTCTTGGCTCACCAACAGGAGTCATATTTCAGAGACTATCTGATATTAACATTTAGCATAAATAAACTTGGAATGCCAGTTTATTATTATTTTTATCAAGAACTATATTGTCCCCAGACAGAGTAATTCTGTTTGTTTGACTAGTACACCCTTTTCTTGGGTAGAAAGCCAACTCATAAGCAGATAATAATAATAGCTCATATTTGCTGAGTTCTTACTCTGCAGTACACGCATGGAGCATTATCTAAATAATGGAAACAAAAGTTACATAAATTTAATACACAATGGCCTCACTCTCGGATGAACCGATGCGTCTCTCTCCCCAAGAGAGTCTGGCCAGTGACATGGAGATCCTTGACACGCAGCGGCCACGCTGCCCGCTTCCATCGCCGCGCCAGGGCTGGTGGTAATGCTTCAGTCTCCTCTGCATGGCCGTCGCCCTGTGACTCTTCTTTACATCTTATGGCTGAGCAGCGTTACTTCTGATTACCACATGCTTCCCACGGGTGCGTTAATACACTCATTCAGGTAACTGCCAGAGCTGGCCACCCAGAGAACCATCCTGTCTCCTGAAGGTGACTTTGCACATCTCTGCTCTGTATAGATCTTAAAAGTTTAATTCTCATCACACGATCCTAGTTCCCTTATCTATAAATTCTTGGGAGATGCCTCACGTCCGACCCCACACACACGCAATGTCAAAACAAGACACCAAACATACTGGAAAGTAACGGGTTTTACTGAGGCAGAAAAACTGTGCAGGGGAGTTGAAATTGGAGAACTGGGTTGGACCATGGAGAACGAATGCCAGAATCATCACTATGAAAGTCACCTCTAATGTCTACTATTGTGCTGGATACTGAATGGATCAAACCACGAACATAAGTGCCTGTGCTTGTCCCCCTATCTATGCACATGTGCGCACACACATACACGCACACACACACACACACACAGTACCCACCCTATTTAGAGCAGATGTTACCACATTACCGACAAGATCATAAATTCATTTAGTCATTTTCTAATTTTTCTGTGTTCATTCATTTATTCTGCACATATTTATTGACTGTTTCATGGGTAAGGGACTATTCTCAGAAAGGCGTCTTCTGGTCTAACGGCATTCCACCTCCTCCCTCCACTTTAACACAGACAGAGCAGCCCCAGGTGAGGGAGGAGGAGGTGGCTGCTGCCCCTCGTCAGCCCAAACTCACCACCTCCCACAGAGGCACTGAAGGTGGAAGAGCATGAAAGACAAGACCAGACGTCATTTCCACTCCAGGTCCAAAGGCTGGCTCAGGTTGGGAAAGGTAGAGCAGATGAGGTTTGAGTGTGATTTGGGACTTGAATTTTAAACTTAACTGGGTCATGTTTGCCAAATACCAAAGGTGACCATAAAATTAAAGACTTTGTCCAATTGCCAAGGGGCAGAAAAGGAGCATAGTTGAAAGCAGACACTGGAAAATAAGAAATTTAAACCAAGTCCATAAGCATTTACATGATTTTTTATCAGTGCATTTCTTCCCAATCCCAACTCACTCCCTTCCCACTGTGGTTTAATTCTCCATAATCTCTCACCTGGACCCCTGCAAAGGCCTCTTTACAGGCCCAACTTCACCCACTCTTGCCCTGATCCAATTCACTTTCACACTCAGTGTAAGTTTTGAAAATCCTTCTGATTGTGTTAACCTCCTGCTTCAAACCCTCTGTTACATTTCCATTGCTCTGGATAAAGACAAATTACAACAGTAGAGTTTATGGCTGAAAGGAAAGACTTAGGAACGGATGCACCTGGTTTAATCCTGGCTCTGCCACTGACTAGTTGTTGGCCATCTCGGTGCCTCAGTGTCCTCAGTAAAATGGGGATGATAATAGATGGTGTAGTTATGAGGATCAAATAATTAGATATATACTGAGCTCTTAGAATAGTGCCTGGCTCACAGCAGTCACTGTATAGTGTCCCATATTGTCATTATGTCAGGGAGCTGGCACTTATTTTTCAGAGTGAAGTGAGCTGCCAGATAAGACTGGAGAGGCAGGCATCCTCCAGCATCTTCAATACCTGGCAGGGAGCCTGGCATGTAGGAAGTGTTCAATGAATATTCATTAGAAGGAGGGGTGGAGGGAAGGATGGAGGGATGGGGAGGGATAGAGGGGTGGGGGATGGAAGGAGGGAAGGAGGAAGGGTTAAGGAAGTGATGGAGGGATAGGGGGATGGAGGGAGGGAGGGATGGAATAAAAGCTTCCTCCTAAACAAAGGCTTCCGGCCCAAGGCCTTGAACACTGCTTGCACAAGACCCCGATGCCATCTGTGCACCTCCCCTTCCTCAGCCCTGGATGCTGTGCAGAAGGGGCTGCAGTAACTTAGCAACGAGTCTCCTATAGAGACGACGCTGCAGACGCTAAGATCAGGCACCCAGGCCCACCCTGCTCATGAGAGCAGAGCGTGTGCAAACAGGAGCCTGCCCCTCCATGCCTGAGCCCCTTCAGGCCTTGAGACTGCTGTCAGGAGCGGGCCTGGCCGAAATTTACCTCCGGCTGAGGGTGGGGAGCACCTTTGGTCAGTGAGACTGGTCCTCCTGGAAGCGTGGGAGCCCGGAGACGCTTCGGGAGGCGGGGGCAGGGGCCCTGGGTGATGTCCTCAGGCCAGGGAGACATGGGACGGTAGGCGTCTGGTGCCCCAGGCTCAGTGTGAGAAAAAGCTGAAGGTGGGGGATCTTGGAGCATCCCGAGAAACACTTATTTCAGCCACTATGGGAGGTCCCAGGCTGGTGGTTAGGGGAGTGCTCCAGGGTCCTTCACAAGCCACGACTAAACAGGATGATCTCTGTACGGTAAGGGGACAGGTCAGACGATCCCCAAGGTCCCTCCAGAGCTATTGGCCATGAAGCCACACCAGTTCCCACCCCACCCAGAGAAAGGATTTACTCATCTGCATTCTATTAAAAAAAAATTCCCAACTTCTTTTTCGCAGTCCCGCTCTCCTCTGCCCAACTCAAATTTACCTGCAGTTTGCTTGGAAGACAGAAGCCCTGGCGTATCTGGCTCCTCCGTCCTAACCCCCCACTCCCCGGCCCGCAAGCTTGACAGTGCTGCTCTCTGGAGTGTGAGCTGAGTGCAGCGTCGCTTGCCCAGCACCCAGGATGAGATGTGAAGCTGTCGGAGCCAGGAGGTGTCATGGTGTGTGGAGCCCACAGAACACCAGCTGGCCCTCCGCACCAAGCTCCTGAAGCCCCAGTGTGGGGGGACCAGGGAAACCCAGGCAGAGGATCAGATGCGAAGGACACTCCTGGGGGGCCCTTGCATCGTAATGGAGACAGGAGGCTTGAGAGAGACCGTTAAATGGGCAGGAGTCGTCCTGATGTGACCCACCTGACACGGGCAGTCAGTGCCAGCAGAGGCTGAAGGCTTGGAGCAGGGCCAGGCAGCCAGCTGGGGTGGGGTGAGGGGGAAATGGTGAGTGCGACTCAGCCTGCTGTCCCAGCAGGGCCTGCCTGCCCGCCTGCTCCCTCCCAGCACCCAGAAACCCTACCTGGGAAGAGATCTTCTCAGGGAAATGCCTGCCAAAAGGTGGTCACCTGTAATGAGGCAATAAACAGGGTAATTACTGGGTAATTACTGGCCCTCCAAGTGTCTGGAAACCCACAGGTGAGAGAACTTGGCTGGCGTGCATGCTCATGTCTCCCGTGGGCTGGAAGCCCAGCTGAAAATCAGCGTGGATGGGCTGGGTGGGGCTGCTTGCGGGGCACATGCTTTATCCTTCCTTTCCCTTGCGTCTGGCACCGGCTCAAGGCTGTCGCCAGCAAGTGCCAGGGCCTGGGAATTGGCTGGGAAATAGAGGCTGCTGCAGTCTCCTGGCCTCCTAGAAGACCAGAGCCAACCACCCCACACCTGCCCCGTGCCACTGTGCCCTGCTTGTCCGCCAGAGCTGAGCCCTGCAGCCTCTGATGGAGGCAACCGCTCACCTCCAGGCCCAGCGCTGAGCACAGGCCGGGCTGGGCCCCACCTGCAGGGGAGCAGCTCAGGCTCCGAGGGCAGCTTCTTTGGGAATGTTTCCCCTCCTGTTTCTTAGAACTTGGCGCCCTAATGCCGCATAGCTCCTTCCTTCAGTTAGCCACGTTGGACCGAGTTAACCTAGGAAAAAATGGGAGTGATTAAACACGCAAAATATCTGGACCTGTTGAAGCCATTGAATAAAATGGGTTTGTTGCTCTGGCTGAGGACAGCGTGGAGATTTGGGGGGGATGTGAAAGTGAACGCCATCATATTTTTAGTGTCTTTTACAGATTGCGTGTCACTGTGTGAGTTTAGGAGCATTAAAAATGTATAACGCAGAGCTTGTTCTGCTCATAAAATGATCCTCTTTGGCATATTAAAATTTAAAGTCTAGTTTATCCAGGCAGTAATTACACTTTTACTAATTAAATTTACCTCTAAATATTTCAAAGTTTTGTAATAAATGGAGCTACAAAGATACTAAGCCTCAAGGAATTTGTATTCAATGGTGTTTGAGAAATAGGCAAAACCTTGAGAAGGAATCACCAGCATGAGAAAAAACTGGAAAAGGTTTATTTTCTGGCATTTTCTGGTACCCATAACAAGGATTAAAAGCCAAAATAATACACAACACAGTCCTTTGCTTTATAAGGTTCCTTATATACATTACCTGATTTTCACAACAGAAGTCTAAGCAGAATAAGAAAGGCATGTGTATGCATTTAAAGACAAAGAAAATGGAACTCAGAGAAGCTGAACGATTTGCCCAAGGTCACACAGGGATGGTACAGCTCAGGTGTGTCTTCTGACGCCAAACCCAGTACTCACTGATGGAAAAGATTCCCTGACCAAATGTCCATCAGTGGGAAAATGGATCACAAGATGTGGTCTCTGCGCGCGAAGGAGTGTCATCCAGTCCTAGAAAGCATGCTCTGACACTGGCAACGACATGATGGAACTCAAGAACGTTAAACCAGACAGAAAAGGACAAATATTGTGTGACTGCCCCTACACAAGGCACCCGGGTCAGGTGAAATTGCAGAGACAGAAAGCGGGGCTGTGGCCGCCAGGTGCTGGAGAGGGGCTGGGCGGTGTTTGCCTCATGGGCACAGTCTTGGTTTGGGAAGAAAAGGTTCTGAGGACGCATGTTGGGGTGGTTGGCACAACACTGTGAATGTACTTAATGCCACTGAATCGTACATTGGCAAGTGTGTAAATGGTAACTTCAAAAAAACAGGAAACATTCCCGGAATGTAATTTTTGCCCCCAAGGAACCTATTGTCTTTGCTCCACTAGTCCCTTCAGCACTTTCTGCTTCTCTCAGATCCTCCATTTCTTCTTATCCACACTGTTCTGAGAGCCAACGCTTTGCCTAGGCTACCGCGAGGTCCTCTTCCGGTAGGAGCCAGACGGAACCAAGCGGTACCTTCTGCAGAGAGCCGAGGGCCCTGCTCTCATTCCCAGGTGGCATGCTACAATAAAAACATGTTGGAGGCTGGATTCTCTCATGAATGCAAATATTCATTAGCAAGCTGGTCTCAAACAAATAGCCTATCCGATAAACTAAATGGAGTTCCAGCCTCTGACCTTGGAGGCCATGTGACAGCATGCTGGATAAAGACGTGGCAATATTCTAGTGGCATGGTAGGAGTCAGGCTTTGAAACGCTGATTTTTGGCTATAAATAGAGCTTTAAAAAAAAATTTAGGACACCATCCCAAAGAGCATATGCTGTTGGAACCTGGTAAATTTATATTCCTTTCCCATGCAGGGCAGCATGAGCTCCTTTATGATATGCTGGCCACCTTACATATTTTAAACTTTTACTTGTTTAACCCAAGAAAACCCTTTCTAGCATCTATTATACTAATCAGCAAAGCCTCTGGTGTTGATGGGAGATGAGAAAGTCTTGCAGTGGCTACCCAGAGTGTGTGGCTTCTGCTTGGAGCTTTTCAAATGGGAACCGAGCGGCCCTGAAGCATGCGTTCCCATTAGGATTCTTCACATGCTAACTGACCTCCTCCTAGACTGTGGATCTCAGCGGACCCTCCCCATCAGGGTTGCCAGAGGATATACATATATTTGGGACATACCTGTACTGGGAAATTATTCGGTACTTATCTGAAATACACATTTAACTCTGTGTTCTGTATTTTTGTTTGCTAAGTTGGGCAACTCTACTCACACTCTATATAAGGTACTGACGAATTTTGAAACAAACTGCAGACCATATAACATATACCTTTTGTAGGGGGAAAAAAAATCTTAATATTTCCCTGATTGGAGGTGAACATTTCAAAGCCTGACTTCTCAGGCCACAGAGCAGGAGCAGGTATAATAATCAGCTACTTGTCTCCAACTCCACAGACACGAAGGGGGCTGTTTCTGGCTCTCTCGTTGGCCCTTTATGTTCAGTCCTTCGACGACTAGGACGTACCCACTAATGCTGAGATCAGAATTCAGCAAGGCAAACCCACAAGGAGAGAAGGACGGTCCTGACTCTGTGTGGGTGTGTGTGTGTGTGAGAGAGAGAAATGATATCGCCCCGGATGCAGAAATGTGTCTTCTAGTCTCGCGCTTGAGAATGAGACTGTCCTGTTTGTTTCTGGTGGACAGGAATTACAATGATCTGATATTCTAGGTTGTTTCACATTAAAATCTTTTCCTCACATTAAGGGATTTAGAATTCATTGATGGAGGGTGGGGAGGCAGAGGAATAATAAAGACAGGATAAGAGCACCTTATCTGGAAGGCTTGAGTCATCATTCTAAAATAAAATGGTTTTAATTTTTACCCCTAAATGAGTTTTACTTTTTTCTAATGTTAATTTTTACCTTTGTTTGGGGCTGGGGGTGGGGAATGCTCAGGGCAAAAATAAAACGTGGGCCCCGGTCCCATTCTTTAAGGACCTAAGGAAAGGAAGACAAGAGAGAAACCTTTTCATTTCTCATTGGAGATTAGACTCCTCCCAAATACCCCAGAGAAAGTACATGCTTTAAAAAAAAAAAAAAGCAGTGCCCCCAGATCTGGCCCCCGTGTCTCAAGAGCTCCTGGGAAAGGTCACTGAGCAGGCCAGACCCTCTGCGGGGCGCCCAGGAGGCCCAGCTCCACTACCTCCCTCCCCGCAGCTGCCGCTTAATAAAGCTTCATAAAAGGTGTGGTTGCCCTGGCAACCTCTGTAACACTTTCAAATAGATGGCCAATTATTATTCACTCATTTACTGTTTATTGTAGCAATGCCAATCACAATGAACTGCAGGAGGGTGTTAATGGAGATGTGATCTGAGCACGGGGCCGTGGGGGAATGGCATTGTGCGCCTCATTCATTAGCACGGTGCGCTCGGGGTGGGTGGGCACACAGCCACTCCCTCTGGTCCCTGGGCACCCAGCACAGGCCAAGTGCACACGCTGCACACAGGCACAGAGAAATGACACCACCAAAAGGTCTTGCAGGACTCGCTCCCCTGCAGCAAAGTCCCGGCTCCCACATCCCAGGACAGGCAGGTGGGCAGGGCATCCTCTGCCTGAGCAGGTGATTTCAGCAATTTTATTATTTTTCACCCTTTCCTTCTGGACCCCTTCCGCATTTCAGATTCTATGAACAAACACTGCCTCGTTAAACCTCAGCCAAGCTCTCTGCAGAAACTGCACCAGCCCATTTCCCCTTCAGGGAGGCCTTCTCAGCTGGTGTTTCAGGATGCCAGGAGGGGAAAATACAGGTAATGCTCCACCTTTCATTAAAACTCCTCCTTTGGTTAAAACTGTCCACCCTGCTCCATGGCCTGCTCCTCCCATCTGGCAACATAAACACACCTTCGCATCCCCCTGGGGAGGAGAGACACAGCAGGATGATTTATTGAGATGTTAATTTGAGTTTTATTCTGGAAGCAATTTTCTCTTCCTCTTCAAGAAGGTAACCAGCCATTTCCTGAAGCAGAAGTTACAGGCAGACGGCTTCCACCCTTGGTTTCCTGGATGGATTATGCCAGGCCTTCCTGGATAGGGAAGAAAGGCTACAGGAAAGTGGGGCTGGTCTGCGCGGAGGGGTTTGAAGGGAGCAGTTTATTGCTTTTTGCCAGTAGCCTCAGCGAGATTCGCTTCCTATTCCCAGAGCTGGTAGGAAAGCAACAGAACCAGCCGCCCTGCATGGTTCATGAAGACATAACTAAAAGGTTATGTCAGTGAGGACCAGTGGGGACAAAGATGAAGGACCCTTTCCAAGGCCTGCTCTGAGCATTGTGAGAGCAAGAGAAACTCCATTTTAAGAAGGAGGCCTCAACCCCGACCTAGTTCTCCTAGATAGTTCCCCTAGCAACAACTGGCCACCTGACCATTAAAGGCAAAGGTGTGACCCCCACCCCAGATAGTTCCCCTATACCTACCATAAAAGGAGAAGCAAAGGTAACATACCTTTCATGCTACATCAGCGGCAGCCTGGTACCAGCCGGACTCAGGCAATGAAAAATGTACAAATCATGCTTGCTTTTGAATCCCCCAACCAGCGCATGCCAGGTGCAAGTTCCTTTCTTCCTGCACCTTGTAATGTATAAAAGCTTTGTCTGCCCTGGGCTCGGGGCTCACATTCCTGACCCGCTGCGTAGGTGAAGGGTGTGGGTCCGAGCTCGAGCTTGAAATAAATGACCCTTTTGTATTTGCATCGGAATCAGCTCCCTGGTGGTCTCTCGGGACTCATGACTTGGGCACAATAGCATGGCCCAAGGGAACCGGGAAGGGTCTCTGCCTACCAGGAGAGACCCCGGTGTCAGATTTCATTTAAAAGGAAGCAGAGCAGAGGGATGTCGCTGTGCACTGGGGCGTGTGGTAAATCAACTCCCTGTGCAGAGTGGGAGCTCTGCCACCAGGGAGACCCCACCCCAAGGCAGCCTGAGCTCTGGGGGCAGCTCATTTGTGCCCTGCCCACTGGCTTCGTGGGTCCTGGGCTGCAGGCCCTGCAGTGATCCTGCAGCAGCTGCCCCGTGCTGTGCCAGTGAGGACCAAAGGCAGGCTGGGTGGGGAGCGGGGAGACGACTCACTGGCTTCAGCCTGTCTCTGCCTCTGCCGGAGCTCAGGATGTGGGCACAGTGTTAAAGAAAAAATTATCCTGACACGAGGAAGACTTCATCCAGAACTATCATAATGGGGGGAGAGCTGGGACTCAAGTCCAAACCCTGCAAGGACCTGGGGAAATAGGAGAGAGAGGGGTCAGGGTGCAGACAGTTACTGAGAGGAGACAGAGGCGGGTGATCCTTGCAGAAAGCAGGCCTGGAGGTCCACTACCAGGAGTGGGGGAGGGTCTCCCAAACTGCCTTAGCAGGGTCCTTGCTTAAACTGTTCTCCAGGGACCGACTCGGAAGCCCAAGGTCACAGGCTGGAAGGGGAGCGGCTCAGAGGAGCCAGACCAAAGGCTGGCCAGGAGAGCCTTCGTCAGCAAGGCCTGGACGGGAGCAGGGCTGGGCTGCGAGAGCGGGAGCAGCTGGGTAGGCAGAGGTTGATCATCCTGTTTCGGGCAGCCAGCCAGGCCAAGGGGCTGCTGGCGCAGCTCTGAGGGCGGGAGACAGTCCCGGGGGGCTGCTTCCCACCCTGGGAGTGGGCGAGGCTCGGGGTCCAGGCAGCTGCCACTCAGAAGGCGGTCCCAGAGATTTTTCTGCCCTAGGCCTTCCCGTCCACCAGTTTGCTTTGTGGCGACCGCAGTCACGTCCCTCCCGAGCCCAGGGAGCTGAGAGGGATGATGGGGCCACTCCGAGGGGGGCGAGGGCGACTGACAATAGTGTCTATAAAGCCCAGATACCAGCCTGTGTCCTGTAATTCACCTCAGTCTGACGCTAAGTACCTGGGATCAGCGTGGACCCCACAGGTTAAGGGTCCATCCCACAGGTCTGCCCCCCACCTCACATGCAGACTTAAGCCCTGGGCTGTCACCTGACGGGCTGTAAGTCAGGAGCCCCCATGACCCCCTCCTCAGGTCTGCATTCTGCCACTCTGGCTCACAAAACTTAAGGAAACGCTTACTTACATTTGCCGTTTATTATAGAGGATGTGGTAAAGCTCTGGATAACGGCCAGACGAGCCGGACATAGGGCCAGTCTGCAGGGTCCCCGGCCCAGGAGCTCCCGCCTCCGGGGCCCAGGATGCACCCCTCCTCCTGGCTCGTGGCCGCATTCACCAACCTGGAAACTGAGGCCTGCAGAGCCGTTTCCGGAGGCCTCACCGCCCAGGCACGTCAATCATTAAGCCAATCAATGCTCCGCTCCTCTCGCTGGAGGCGGGGGCGGGGCCTGAAATCTCTGACCCTCGAATCGTGCTTTTTGGCCCCTCCGGCGACCAGTCCCCATTTGGCCTGGGTGCCCTGCCAGCGGGCACCTCACCAGCACACAAAAGACACACCTGCCACCCAGGTCACTCTAAAGAGATCAGAAGCTCTGTCAGGAAACAGACGTAGGCTTCCTGTACCGCAGAGGTCGACGCCCGTTTGACGAGGGACAGGCTGACTGGCGGGCCACGAGGACCCCGCAGCAGCGCCCTCCCCTGGGGCCGAGGCGCCCAGGAAGGGGGACCGGAATTGGGTCCCTGCCGGCTGCCCGTCCCCAGCGCCCAGAAACAGAACCGGGCGGCGCCACTGTTCCGCGTCTTGGTGGGCATCCTCAAGGCGTCATCCTGAGCGAGTCGCTCACACTCCAGGCTTACCTTCCGCAGAAACATGGAAACGGTGACACTCTGTGGAACTCCCAGGGTTTCACGGGGACTTCGTGGGATAATGGACATGAAACACTTTATAAACTGGAGAGCCCCACACGAATGTGAGGCTTTGCCATGTAGACGAGCACGTGCATGCCCACATACCCACGTCCACAGGCACCCCTGCGTTCATACAGACACTCTGCTCCAGAGGGAAACTAGCATAATGGCGCAGCCGCTGTGAAATCACCTGGGGGACCTCCCTGCACCCTCCATCCTCCCCGAGCCCTTACCCACTTAGACCGGGTGAGTTCAGGAAGATTGAGGAGGGGCTGAAGAGCCTCGAGGAGACGCACAGACGCACAGAGCCCACACCTGTCCACTCTACCCCACGTCTGAGGCAGAAGAGCACCTACTCCCTCTGCACAGAATCGCCCTCATGCAGGGAATCCAAAGACCAGCCAGCCCGCCCCGGCCTCTGAGGAGCTCAGCAAGGCGGCTGCAGAAGCACGGCCAGGCTGCGAGGTGCCGCGAGCACATTCAGGAGGGCTGGCAGTCTGCGTGGCTGTGGGCGGCCTGGCCAAGCACCGGAGGCGAACCGGGCACGAAGAGGTAAAGGCAGGGGTCCCATCCCGAGGGGCCCTGCGGCCACACAGGGGAGTTTGGACTTTACCCTGTGGGCCGCAGGGAGCACTAAAGGCTGTGAGGCGGCGGAGAGACACGGGCTCAGCAGCCGTCCTTTCCTTTCTTAGGATCTTCCCCTCTCGTTGACTGTGGCCCTCTCCAAACTTGGCAACAGTCATGTAGGTGTCCTCAAATCAGTGAAACGGCATAAATAGTAGAAAGGAAACTGCCCGAATTTCTCCCACCCCACTGTCCTTGCTCCTGTACACCAGTGGTTCTCGAGGTGCGGTCCCCGAGACAACGACCTCAGCATCACCTGGGAGCTTGTCAGAAGTGCACGCTGAGTGGAGTTCCTAACGCTCTACTGCATGTTTGGAAGCCGCTGGGAGAGCAGACCTTACAATCCCCATCACAAGAAAGTTTGTATCATGGTGATGGATGTTAACTAGACTTACTAAAGCGATCATTTTGCAATATATACATATCAATCATTACGTCATACACCTGCAATGCATATAATGTTCTCTGTCAATTTTATCTCAAAAATATTGGAAAAAAAAGAGAAAGAAAGGCAGTCTCCTATAAGCCCTTCAGGAGATTCTGATGCTTATTAAGACTGAGAAACAGTGCCCCAGCCCCAATAATTTTTCCACACCTGTTTCCCTGTTTATCAAACAAATGTGAACATGTACACGCATTTATTTGCCACTGTTTGTACTAAATGATTTTTAAAAAATACATCATGCACTTTACTAAGCAAGTGGCTTCTCTTACATGGTGATATACCTCCTAGTCAATACGTATGCCACTTAACTCATTTTAAAAAAATATGTGTATAATTTTCCAGTGTATGACAGTAGAATTTATTCAACCATTTATTGTTGGATATTCAGGTTATTTACAATTATGTTCGCATCTAAAATAATGCTACAAAAGCCCTTCCCATGTAGTACTAAATATGGGTGCTTTTACGTCTACAGGGTAGATCGCCGAAAGCTGGGATGAGGAATCAAAGGTTACGGTATTTTTAATTTCAAAAGATATTGCTGGCTTACCGTCCCCTGAAACTGCAGCAACATCATGTGCTGTCAATAAAATGTAAGACGCTTGTTTCATCACATCCTCACCAGCACTTGATCTTGTAGCTCTTCCAACGGATAGTTTAGAAAGCTCACTATGGCGATTCTGTGCCCAACAGACTTGATCCAGTGGAGGGAGGGGCAAACAAGAGTCCAGGCGGGAGACTTTTGGATGAGTCCAGGTGAGAGGTGGTAAGGGCCTGAACTAAGAAAGCAGCTGTGGGGATGGAGAGGAGGGGTCAGATCTACCTGCCCACTTCCACTAACTGGCTCATTCATCTACATAATAATCTGCATAAACACCTGGAGTTTGTGGTTGAGACAGTGTGACTTGCCTGCATGTCCTAGGATTGGTGATCACTTCCTGACCATCTACAGCCTACTGTAAGGCAACCTGCCCCACGCCAAACCCTCACCGCCTAAGGAGCCCGTGAGCACCTCCTCCAGCCTCCGCTGACTGGGCAGGCATGGGACCTAAGAGAAACGGATCCCTAGAGCGGCTAGTGACCTGTGGTCTGGGGAATAAAGATCAGGTTCCTTCCGGGGTTTAAGCAAAGACATTCAGAGGAAAACTGCCATTGGTGGTAATGGGTAAAAGAGCAGAAAGTTTGTGCAAAGGCAGGGCTGGGGAGGCCATGGGCTCAAATAAGTTAAAACTATAGATGAGTGGAAATGGTGAGTAAGCAGAGTGAGCCAACTGAACAGAGAGAGAACAGGGCAGGTGCCCAGACAGAGAAAGGCCAAAACGCCGAGACAAGAACTGGACTGCCCCAGAGAAAACCAGGAAGCAGCTCCCGGGCTGCTGGGAACCCACCCTCACCTTCACCGACGTTTCCCGAGCAGCCTGACGCACCGCAGCCCTGCCCCAGGATGCCTCTGCGATGCCTGTCTCCTCAATGACCCCTCACCTCCCTCTGTGCACACTTGAGTGTCCTCCTAGGAGTCTCTGCTCCCGCACAGCCCCAGCTCTGGCGAGAACAAGGCCACAGAGTTGGTGAGCATAGAGGTGAGATTGACCAACTCTAAAGCTATTTGACTTCAAACAAAATCTATGCATAATACTTCAGCATATCATTTAGACAAGTGCTTTTTATCTACATTGTCTATTTCAATCCTGACCCAGTGAGGAAATAGAAGTTCAGAGAAATTACATACCTTCTCCAAGATCACACCTTTAATAGACGGCAATGGGTGGGGAGTTTCTGGAACCCTGGGCATCTGATTGCAAAGCCCACATGTGTCCCACCCCACCTGCTGAGCTGGTACCCAGGCCATGGACACCAGCTGCCCTTTCCCACTTCACCCCCTCCTGGGCCCCCTCCATCACCTGACTGGGGTCCAAAAGCCACTTGCTCCTGCTACAGCTGCAGGCCGTGGGTCTGCTTCAGGTGAGGGTCTTGGCAGACAGATCGGAAGGCCCACCTAGTGATAGGCGCCTGGACCCTGCAATGTTGTTCTGGGGGGTTAGTTGGAAGACCCTACCCACAAAGGGGGTCGCCCTCAAAGGAGGCACTGGCACTGAAGTCTCCATACCTTTCTGGTAAGACCTTTCCTCAATTAGGTCTCTGTAGAAACACATCTATTTTGACTTTGGAGTGAGTCATTAGCCTCCACCAAGACAGGAGCATGAATAGGTTTAAAAACTAAAAATAACTAACATTTGTTGAATGTTTATTAGGCTTCAGGCATTGTGCTAAGTTCTTCACAGAAATTCATTTAAAATTCCCAATAACCCTATGAAGCAAGTATTACTGTCCTCATGTCTTAGATAAGGAAACTGAAGTGAAGAGAGGTTAATTAACTTGCCCAGGGATACTCGGCTGATAGGAGCTGGAACCCGAATTTGAACCCAGGCAGTCTGCCTTCCCTAAGCCTGTCGGATTAGCCAGATCATCTCAGAGCGCAGGCCCCGGGGAAGCGGGCCATGAGACCGGGAAGTCTGCGGAGGGCAGAGGGGGCGGGGGCCCCTTGGTGAGCCAAGAGCCGAGCCGGGGCCTCAGGGAGCATGGGGACAGGCCAAGGCCCTGGGTAACCAGCTTGGGGGGAAGGGGCGTGATGCCAAGAGGAGAGACGGTGGGGAGGAGAGCCGCTTGCCTAGGACGCGGAACAACACTTCTTCCCAAGTTATTAGCTGGGCACCGGCTGCCATCCCTCCCAGATTTCCCTCGTCCTGGGGCTGCCTGGGGCCTGGTCTAGGGAACAAACAGATGCTACATCTCCAGGTAAAACCCAGAAGCAAAACGTGCCCTCTGATCCCCCCTCAATCGCCGTCCCAGCTGCTTCCCAGGGGGTCCCACTGAGGATTGATGGTTTTCACTGGGACTTGGCATGGCATGGCACTTCCACCTGGCTTGGGACCCCACCGCCCCCACCCCCTTCTGGAAAAGTAGGCATTTAGTGATATTCTGGTGATGACTCTGACTCCTGCCTGTTCAAAGTGTCCCAAAGAGAAAGACTGTCAGCTCTGGAGCCAGAAAGACCTCGGTTCCAGCCAGGCCTGTCACCCACAAGTCGTGGGACTCCCGAAGGCTCTGGAATCGTCCCACCTCTTTCCTCAGCAGCTCTGCTCTGAGTGAGGTCATGCCTGCGAGAATGCTTGAACTTGGGAAAGCCCTTCTACATGCAAGTAACAGGCATCAAAATCTGTGATTTCTCTTCAGATGGCCAACAGGCACATGAAAAAATGCTCCACATCGCTAATCATCAGAGAAATGCAGATTAAAACCACAATGAGATATCACCTCACACCAGTGAGGATGGCCAACATCCAAAACACAAACAACAACAAATGTTGGCGAGGATGTGGAGAGAGGGGAACCCTCCTACATTGCTGGTGGGAATGCAAATTAGTTCAACCATTGTGGAAAGCAGTATGGAGGTTCCTCAAAAAACTCAAAATAGAAATACCATTTGACCCAGGAATCCCACTCCTAGGAATTTACCCCAAGAATGCAGCAGCCCAGTTTGAGAAAGACAGATGCACCCCTATGTTTATTGCAGCACTATTTACAATAGCCAAGAAATGGAAGCAACCTAAGTGCCCATCAGTATATGAATGGATTAAGAAGATGTGGTACATATACACAATGGAATATTACGCAGCAATAAGAAAGAAACAAATCCTACCATTTGCAACAACATGGATGGAGCTAGAGGGTATTATGCTCAGTGAAATAAGCCAGGCCGAAAAAGACAAGTACCAAATGATCTCACTCATATGTGGAGTATAAGAACAAAGAAAAATAAAAAATTAAACAAATAAATAAATAAAAAAATGAAGGAAAAAAACAGCAGCAGACTCACAGAACCCACGAATGGAACAACAGTTACCAAAGGGAAAGGGACTGGGGAGATGGGTGGGAAGGGAGGGATAAGAGGGTAAAAGGGGCATTACGATTGGCAGACATAGGGTGGGGGGGCACGGGGGGGACTGTACAGCTCAGAGAAGAAAAGTAGTGATTCTCATCTCACTACGCTGATGGGACAGTGACTGTGGTGGGGTTGGTGGGGGGGACCTGGTGAAGGGGGAAGTTCAATCATCACGGTATTGCTCATGTAATTGTAGGTTAATGATACTAAAATAAAATAAATTATTAAAAAAAAAAAATCTGATTTCTCAACCTCTCCTGGCCCGCCTCGGCCAGGACCTTAGACCTCAGCTCCACAGAACCCTGACCCCAGCATGGCCTGAGCCCCAGGAGACCCTCGTCAGCGTGGGCAGGCTCCCAGCACAAGGGAGGGCTCTCCTTCGCCATGACCCCCACAGGACTCCCACTCCTCCTCGTCCCACTGTCACCTGTGAAAGTCAAATCTGCTCTCTGGACTGTAGTCGCCTCCATGCTGGACGGGGGCCGTGAGGGGTCGGGACAGGAGGTGCCCAGCCGCACGCCTGCTCTGGGAAGCAGAAAGAGCTCAGCGCACCACCATCTCGCAGTCCATTTTTCAAAGTCTGACGTCAATTTGCGGCCGTAGATTGGTTTCTGCTTCTCCATACTTTGTTTTCTTTTTGTTGATGAATGGTTATTGTCAAGCGGGCTTAGAAGAGCGATAGGCAGGCGGCTGGGGCTGGGCGGAGATGGCAAGGGGCGGGCTCCGTGGTTGGGTTGTTGTTTACATTTCTTTTTTAGGGAAGAAAATGGAGAGGGAGGGACCCGAGGTCATGGCTGGGTCGTAGGAGACGGAAGCCAGCGTATCGCTGCAGCTGTCCGGCCCCTTCCCTCAGGTGGGGAGATGCTGAGACCTCTGCCCCTTCCTCTCCCCACAAGTACAGGCCTGGCATGGGGACAGGCAGCATGTCACAGCTGCAGAGGCTGACGCTGTCACCTACAGATAAATACAACCAAAACAGACCCAGAAAATTATTTCCTCTTAATGGAAAAATTATCAGGCCCTGAGCAGCCTGATCTAAGGGCTTCTAGAAGAGCACGGAGAAATACACTTGCATCTTCTCGCAAGCAACTCTCTCCTCCCCACTCTTCCTCTGGGGAGGGCCCTGCAGAAACCATCTTCTCCCGGATTCTGTGCTGGGGCAGCGCACGAGGGTTTGTCGGGCTGGAAGACAATAGGATCCGAAAGCTCATGGCTTAGGATCGCAGTTAGGTTTCTTGGCGTCTTCAGAGGGATAAGCTTGAAAGGAGATTAGAAACCATCCTGTCCACCTCTCTCATGTCCCAGATCATTAAAATGAGGCCTGGAGAGAAGAGACTTGCCAAAGGTCCGCGGTCACTCAGCAGCGAGACAAGAAATGAAGGCTTGTGGTGCCAATTCCCTTCCCATTGCCCGAAACAGCCTGGCCAGTCCGTGCAGCTCGGAGGCCCCTTGCATCGCTCAGCTGCATACACACACCCCACAGGCCCCGGGGCACGGGCCGCGGCGGGCCCGGGCCTCACTGAAGCTGGTGCCCGTGCTCCGTCGTGTGGCTCGTGTTACAGTCCTTCCTCCCTTCACGCTTGGCCTCGGCTTGCACGCAGTCTGCAGTCAGCACCTCCTGCCCACTGACTCGCTCTGATTAACGGGATGTTGGTGGCTGTTCCTGTGCAGATTTCATGTGCTGTGTGCTTAGCTCGGCGGGCTGTGCATGTGCAATTGCCATAAAGCTGCCCGCCCGGGATGAGAGGCACATAGTGCAGACCTGAACACGGTCCTTGGCCCAAGGCAGAGCCACCACCCTCGTCAACAGGACCGTGAGTGAGAAATACAACAGCTACTGTAACTCCACAGTTCCTCCTCAGTATCGGAGCAGAAACCTGACTAGTAAAAGTCCCCATCCCTCCCCTCAAGGCAGGGCCTGGCCCAGGTGTCTGCCTCTCTGGTCACTGGGGACCTCCTCCTGGTTGCAGAGAAACAGCGACGAAGGGCCCAGAGACACTGATAAGGCCGAGAGGCGGCCCTGCCTCTGTACAGCACCCTCCGTGGGCCCTCACTGTAGGGGCTGCATGTGGCCCAGGTCTCCCTGCTCCTTTTCTCCTGGGTCTGCCATGGCAGGACACCCGCCACATGCGCCAGGAGAGCTACCTGCTTGGCAAACATCCAGAGTCTCAGTGGGCTGCATGCAGGTTTATCGCTCAGTCGGGCCACGGTCTCAGCCCACAGGAGAGATGGGAGGAGAGGCTCAGCTCCCCACAGCCATTCAGAGACTGGAGATCCGTCCATCTAATATCTTTGTCCTTCTTTAAAGCCTTGGAGTCCTCTGCTGGGTCCACTTCATCCAGCCGGGTGCTGAGCAAAAGAGGTAACACAAAAGACCTCTTAGGAGATGTTAGGAGCTGGGGCTGAAAGTAGCATGCATCGCTTCCACCCACATTTCATTGTCCACCACTCAGTTAAGTGGCCCCTTTCATCTGCAAAGGAGTCAGGGGAGGGTAGAAAATAGTTTAACTGTGTGCCAGGACTGAAAGGACAAACATAGGTTTGGTGAGCCGCCAGTCTTGGCCACAGTTACAGTGTGACTCTGTCTCTGTCCCTACCAGACGGGTCCCTCCTCTCTGCCCGAGGCAGATCACGCCCTGCAAAAATTCCCCGTGGCTATCCTCCCAGTGTCTCATGGGATTTCTCTGCAGTTGAGGCCTCCTCTTTTCTAGCCCCCTGGGCTTCCATCGCCTCAGGCGCACTTTGGGCCTGGACCTGTCAGACTGACCCCGATGGCCTGCCTGCCTCTGGCTACTCTCTCCCTAGAAACCTCTTTTTGGGTCCACCCCACCTTGTCTCCTGCTGCAGACACCACAGCAGCATCTAAGCTTGACCATGCCTGTGAGACACAGTCCACTGGCCGGGCCCCGAGCGAGAGCTTGCATTTAATCAGAAAATTGGAATCTCCTTTGAGTTGCTGACCCAGGGAGTAATACTACAAAGCAGGTAGGGTTTTAGGAAGAGTCATTTAATGGAGTGGATTAGGGGGGACTGAAAGGGGTTGAGACTGGGGAGAGGAGACCAATTAGGAGACTACTGTCACGATCTAGGAGAGGGGTGCCAAGGGCCAGACTAGAGTCAGCACAGCGGGACGAAGAGAGAGGCAGCAGGTGGTGGCTGGGGAGGCAGACCTGTGCTTGGAGGCACATTTGGCTGGTGAGTGGGGGGGGGGGGGAGGAGGCGGGGCTGTGCCCCGGGTTTCTCGACCTGGGCTGGCGGTGCACTGCCCAGCGTCTCTGATCACCTAAACCCACCAACTGGCCTCCCTCAGGTCAGCCCCAGCAAGTAGCAAGACTACCCGGCCCTTCCCATCTACTTGGAAGGAATGTGGAGTTACATTTAATTAAAAGTATCTACACAGAAACAAGATTAATTAAGTCTCTTTTACCCAGGAGCCCTTTCTTTGTGTTCACTTAAATGAGGTTTTAAATGTTGTCTCAATGTTATATCTGGCCGAGATTTCTCCAGACAACACTTTGCATGGGTCCGAGGCTCCTGCATAGCTGCCTGGAAATTGCTTGGTGATGAGAACAGCCCAAGGACACCGCTTCCCCTCTCAGTCAGCTGAGCACCGGGCTGGCGGGGACCTTGGGCCGCAGGCCGTGGGGTTTTATAATGGAACGGAGGGAAGTTCTCTCCGGCGAGAGCTGCCTCCAAGGCCACCGCCTGATGCACAGAGGAGCCCTACACGGGAGTTGGGAGTCCGGCTGAGAAAATAGGAAGCACCCACCCACCTTCGCCACCCCTTAGGTTGCTTACCTTTACCGGAGTATCTTTCCTTCAAACAAATCTCCAGGAAAATTCATCCAACCGGGCCATTCTCAGCAGGTACCAGTGGGAAATGAGGCGAGGGGTGCGCTGCGGGCCTTTACTGTCACATGGAGGCAAGCGTAGGAGCCCTGTCCGAGGCTAACGGCCAGACCGGGAACAGACAGGGCAGGTGCAGCCACCGTCACTACGTTAGGCCCGCGGCAGGCGTGTGACCAGCCCCCATGGAAAGCCGACCTCTGTAAGCCCCACGCCTTGAAGAAATCTGTACGTAGGCTGACCATCCTCCTCCGGATTCCGGCAGGAGGACACAAAGGGGATTCTCCCCCATTGGGTCACATGGTGCCTGTTGTAGTGGAAAATTCAGATACTCACTTTTATCTGTATTGCCCAGACTTGGATCATTATTAATTGGATAAGCAGTATTGGATACTGAAAGAGGTGTGAGGCATGGTGCTAGCTGCTAAGTCAGAAGGCCCCATGAGACAAATGCCTTGTTCCTGGCCGCATACGGTCTCTGGAAAAGAAGGTGAGCGGCCAGCATTAGGAGGAGCAGGGTCAGCGCTGGAAAAGGACGCCCACCTGGCACGCTGTGGGAACAGAGGGCAGGGGCATCTTGGAGAGCTTTCACGAAAAGCCTTACGAGGTGAGTGGGGACAGTCTGGAAAAGGACGTGCCCTAGAAGGGTGACACCTGCTCTACTTAGCCAGGACCCAGGGGCCGTGACGTGGTGCAAGACCCGGATGTGGAACACAGCAACCTGGCTTCAAACCCAGCTCTTCTGCTTACTGATGGGCCTGCTTTCTGAGCCCACAGCTTCTTTAACCAGAAAGTGAAGGGAATAACTCATTCGATGTTTCAGAGGGCTATGTGAGGATCAAATGGAGCAATTCCTGAGCCCAGTCCGTGCCCGGCTCTCCAGAAAGCTGCACTTCCTTCCCCACCTCCTGTTCCGTCTGGTGAAATGCCCTGGTATAGTCTGGTGTGTTAGATCCAAGCAACAGAAGTGACAATGGCAGATTTAAGCAGAAAATGAATTTATTTAAAAGATATCCAGTAGCTTCCACTTTTCAGGAAGGTTATTAGAAAACAGGATAGGCTTGGAAACTGGGCGAAGGGAAGATAGACTTTGTAGTCAGGGGCACGGGCACAATTGGGTCACAGAACTGGAACCCAGGGGCACTCCTGCCCCACCACAGAGGGTGCCGCCAGGTCCGCCAGCACCCCTGCTGGCACTGGCCCCCTCCCCCGGCACAGAGAGAGGTCCTGCTTGTCCCACTTGCTCAACCCGCCTCGGGGTGGGTCAGCTGAGGTGCAATGGCGGGGGGTGGCCCAGCCTGGGGCATGAGCCAGCCTTGCCTAGAAAGCAAGTAGCTGGGTTTTTCTGTTCCTTTAGAGGAAAGTATGTTGTGCCTCCCACCAAGGCTCAAAGTGTAGGGAATCCTTGTCCTACTAGCAAGCGGCTGTGATGCTGCCACCGAAAGGGAAAGAACCGACCAATGTCCCCCAGGTCCTCCACCGCCAGGTCCTCCCCTCCATGGCATCTGCCCCGTGCTGCCCACAGGCAGGAGCTCCCTCCTGCCCCCAGGCCTTCACCCCTTCACTCCCCGGGGGGTGGCCAGAGCATGGGCCCCAGGAGGGCAGGGCTCCTGGGCTCAGAGGTTCTGCAGGCACCTGTGCCCTGTCACCGTCCCCTCTTCCCCAGCTTACAGCCGAACCCCACTGATATGGTGAGCATGAGCTGGTAGCCAAAGATTAACTGGGGGGGGATTGGGAGATTTCTCCTCTAGAACAATGGGCTTTTCTGCTTGTACTAATAAGATGCCAATTAGGGTATTTACATTTTGGGTTCACCCGAAGTTATGTCCACTTTCTGGAGGTGGGCCAGAGGGTCGGGCCCTCCTCACTGGGCTGTCAACCGGGTGGACACAGGGTGGCCCTCAGCTGGGTGAGACTCAGTGCCTCCCTGGAACACCGGGAAGCCTGCTAGCTCTGGAGGAAATATAAATGAATCTGAGCCGCCCACCCCATTCCTCTAGCTCAGACTCAACTCCTTGGAGCGGCTTCAGACGGTGTCTTATTACACATGCCAAATGCTGCTTCCTAAAAAAAAAAAAAAGACACAGAGAAAGAAAAAACTCTGTTAGAAACAAGAAATCAATCCAGTTTTATTTTCAGTCTTTTTTTTATTGACCCCACCTCCTCCTTGAGATCACCCGTAATGCCACCCATCCCACCCCTGCCCCGGGGTGAGCCCCTGCCAGGGTCCTGCCAACACACAGCCACTTTCAGCCTCCCAGCAGGAGGGCAGCACCTGCATTATCGGGTGTTGTCGCGATAGTATGCTTCAGGCAAAGGGTCTCCGAGTCCCTGGGGGAGCGCATGATCTGTGTGGTGTTAGGGCCTCTTCCTGGGCCATCTGCAGAGAAGCCAGAGCATTTTCCAGCCTGACAGACTCAGATTTAGGGTGCATATTTCACAGGCAGGCTCTTCATCCAGCGCTGGTCTGTGGCACCAGTCAATGGCTCCACACATGTGCATGCTGCTTCCTGAACCAGTTTGAGGGCACCCCGAGGGGCAGGCCACAGCTTCCCGATGTCCACAGCTCCACGCCCCGGAGGGAGGGCTCCCTTACTATCAGCGGGTTGGGTGTGCCCGGCGTCCCCGCAGCCTGACTCCCCTTCTGAGGCAGGGGGCCCTTCCCAGGGATTCGGAGAGTTTGGAATGGGGGCAAACGGACTTTGGCTGCCCGGAGACACCAGCTGGCTTCCCAGCTTCACACCACCTGTGTGGCTCATTGCCGGGAGCTGCTGTTGCCGTACCAAGCGCTACCGATCAGGTAGTTTAAAATAACAGAAGTGTGCTCGCTTGCCATCCTGGAGGCCTGAAGTTTGAAATCATAATCCCTAGGCTGAAATCAAGGCATCAGCGGTATACGCCTTTGGGGAGAACCTGGGCCTCCTGCAGCCTCTGGTGGCCACTGGGAGGCCTCAGCTGGTGGCCGCATCCCTCCAGGCTTTCGACAGCCTCTTCAAGCCTCTCTCAGCTCTGTCCTCACCTTGCCTTCTCGTGTGTGTGTGTGTGTGTGTGTGTGTGTGTGTGTGTGTGTGTGTGTAATCTCAAAATCCTTAACACTGTCACATGTCAAAGACCCTTTTTCCCAAAAAGGAAATATTTGCAGTTTTCTGAGATTTGGCCCTGAATCTCAGGGGGACACCCTTCACCCACGACAGAATCCCGCACTGGCTCTCTGATTTGAACAAGGGTCCCATGGCCCTCGGTGGCCTGCCCGACTCTCCATTATCCTGCCTGTGGTCCAGGAAGGATTTTTCCAGGGGTGCTGACTTCCTCACGGAGTTGTGGTGAAGACCCAAACGTACAGCACATATGGAAAGCGCTGGCTAAGCTGTGAAGTCCCACACAAATGCAAGACAATATTTTTGCACTTGGGAGAGTGGCAAGTCCAGCACTTGAGAAAACTATCAGATTTTAAAACTTGTGAGGGAATAGTAAACCAATGTGATTCTAAAACCTCATTTACACCCCACACCAAGCCTCCCGCCTGCCCTGCCTCCGCTCTCCCCTGTGGCTGTAGGGCCGTGACAGAGGCTTGTCTTGGGGGTGGCTTTGTGGCCTGAAAACAAATCTTCCTTCACAGCTTGCTCCCAAGTCCAATAAGCCAGAAGGAATTGGTAGACAGATTTAACGATATGTATTTCAAGAAAAAGATGAAAATGTGTCTACTTTTAGGAGAGGCAGTAAAAATGCACCAGCCCCACAATAAACTTTGTGGTGGAGATGCATGGGGGGGTACATATAATGCAGTCAGGGTAGTGAGGTCTCATTTACAGGGAAATTTTCCCAGAGACCATTTAGAATCCCCCCCACACACACCCTGTAGCACAGCCTCTGTGAACGGTGGGGTCTCACCTCCCCAGCTGCCTCCAGCCTCTGTGGGAAGCCTATTGGCCCAAAGGCAGCGTGACCCCTGGTCTCCCTTTGAAGTCCGTATGAGATAAGCTGGCTGAGACATTTTGCATACCTTATACCAGGAGTGGGAAACTACAGCCCAGAGCCCAAATCCAGCGGGCTTCCCGTCCTCCCAGCAAAGGTCTATTGGCCCACAGCCACGCTCTGCCCATCTATGCCGCCTTGCTGCTACAACAGGACAATTCAGTAGTGTGACCAAAGTGTACAGCCTGAAAGTCTCAAGTTCTTACTCTCTGGCCCTTTACCGAAAACGCTGGCCGATGCCTGGATTACACGACTGGGCCATGGGCTGTCTTCGGGCAAACTGCCCATAAAATGAAGAACAGGTGAGAGCGCACACTCTGTGCCTGGCACGGTGCCACACCCGTGGAGGCTCAACCCTGTTTAATCCCCATAAGCTGTCCTACGAAACAGGTGATGTTAGTTGTACAGATGACAAAACGGAGGCTTGGGGTAGAAAGCAACTTTCTCAACGTCTCAACAAGCTAGGAACCATTAGAACTGGGACTCCCACCCATACTGCGTGACTCCACAGCCCTCCCTCTGGCTCTGCCTCTGTGCTATAAGGTCAAGTGTTCCGGTGGCCAGTCCCCAAACCCTCTTCCAGGCCTCAGCAGCTTCCAGTTATGGGGATCTTATTTTCTACATCTAATGTCAGCACCTCCCAGGTCATCAGCCTGCAGACCGAGTCCCTTCTGCCCAGGAATGGAGAAAGGAAGCTGTCTAGCCTGCTTCCCCTCCTTTCCCACCCCCGTTCCCCGCCCACCCTGCTCCTCGTCCCCGTGCACGCTCGGACTGGCTTGGCTGACTTTGCTCCACGTTTCCACAGGGCCCCACGGCCCAGCCGTCCTCCCTGCCTGCCCCACTCCTGGTGAGTTTTGGACTGTGTTCTGAAAGCTCTGGTCTGCTCCAAGCGGGCACACCAGGAGAGCGTAGGGAAAGCAAGGCATTTGCGTCCCACTTCCTGGGGCTATTCAGATCTTACCTGCAGTTCTTCTGACAAATCCTTATCAGGGATGCCCATGGCAAAGTCTGTGGTGACTTTGTTCATTCTTATTAGCTCTGCACCGATTAGCTCTTCACAGCGCTTGTTGGTTCCTACTGATTCCTGATAAATGTTGGGACTCATTTTACTGACTTGGGAACAGCCGGGAGGGGCTGGGGTGGAGGTGGAGGACCGTGAGGAGGAGGTGCTGGTGAGGGGAAAGAAGGGAAATTGTGGACAGGATCACATCTGGGCTATGAGATATTCATCCCTGCTGGCAGGAGCAGGTCGACAGTATGCCCTGGGGAACAGCGTCTCCATCCAGGCAGGGCTCTGAATGCACCAGCCCAGGCAGGCCCCTCAAAGACCTCCTCTGCCAAGAGAAGAGGGCAGAGAAAGTTAAAAGGAAGAACAAACCTGCTCACTTGGTCTCTGCCGCACTCTCCGTCCTCCCTGGTCCCTCCTTTCTCACCTGTTCTTCAAGAACAGCTCTCGATGGTGGGATACTGATGCTCGGGCAGTTGGAGATGGTCCTGAACTGGGTTCTTCTCCTCCCTTGCCGCTCCAGGAAGCCTTCCTGAAAACTCCAGCCCACCCTTTCACCCCTTTCCTAAAGCTCTCCCAGCTGCCCTTTTTGAGGGTTTAGACAAATGCTGGTAATAGTGGTTCATCACTAAACAGCATTTCCACAACTAGACTGGATTCTGCTTAAAGACTTAATACACTCACCACCTGCCCAAGTTCCTAGCCCTGGACTGGGCACATGGTAGATGCTGAAAACATCTCTGCTGAATTAAACGTGCTCCAATCCCTTGGCAGGGCTGGCCAGCAGACTCAGTCCCCAGGCTGCACCTGTGCGGACAGCGCAAAGCGATTTGTACACTCTCCCCCCCACTTGGATGAAGCTTCCCACTTTTTCGTGACCTAAGCCTCCAAGCAGCCACTCCCACGCGAATGGACCTGACTAGGAGACCAGAACCTGCTCGTCACCCGGGTGTCTGGTTCCCTGCTGTGAGTGCCTCGGAGCTGACACCACACCTTTACAGCCTAAGAGCCTGGTGCAGGCCGTACAGAGAGGGGATGAGTATGTACTTGGAGATGAAGTCGATGACTGTTTCCCTGCCTAGACAGGAGGGTGCATGCTGAACCCCCTGGGCCCACAGAAGAAAGCTATTCCACAGCTTTCCGTAGGCATCCAGTCCAGGCTAACCCTCTAGAATTCTTTCACGTGTCTGACTCA
The DNA here is from genome assembly GCA_029783875.1 of Phataginus tricuspis. NCBI lineage: Eukaryota > Metazoa > Chordata > Mammalia > Pholidota > Manidae > Phataginus > Phataginus tricuspis. The sequence continues at coordinate 16,190,508 of JAQQAC010007117.1, read as the reverse complement.
AATCCTTCACGCTGTGGTATAAGTTCACTCCTGGGCTTCTCGTACACGGGAGCTACAAGCCACACGTTCCCTGGTGTTGCCCTCTGCCACTGTCCAGAAGTTTACACGCTGGTGCCCGGCCACATCACTCCGGATAAACCCAACTCTCTCCAACCACATGCCCTCTCACTCCAGCCCCTGCAGATGACCTCCTGCCGCCAATGAGAGGCCTGGAAATTCTTGAAGACCCTCTGTTACTGCAGCCAGTTTACTCATTAGCCTTTGGCCAGATTTATCTTGGCGCCAGCGGCCTGCATGCTTTGATTTGTCCTCCTGTCACCAGGACTAATGGGGACGGCAGCACCCCCCTCCGGGGCGCCCAGCTCTCCAGCCTCCTGCCAGAGGCCTCAAGGGAGATGGATGGGCAGCTGACCTGCAAAATAAATACCAGGCTTCCAGGTTCTGATAAAGATTAAATATTGGGGGAGTCATTTCAAATGAATATATAAAAGCAAATGGAAGCAGCCTTTTAGACACCGACAGAGTGAAACAGTCAAACAAAGAGCGATATCTCTGAGGAAGTTCAGTGGCAGGAGAGCTGGAGGCTCAGAAGGCAATCTGCCCACAAACACCCCGGCTTCGGGAAGGACTCCAGAGCCTTCATTCCTGCCTCCCTCCCCCTCCCCACGCAGACAGAGACAGCTGCGTGCCAGCGCGGTGCTGAAGTCAGCTCTCCCGGCACTGGCCTGTCCAACGGAGGGAGAAGCCCCATTACTCAACACCACCTGGCTTCAGCATGGGGCAGCCAAGAGCCAGGGGTGGTGGGGGGCATGGGCTCTGAGGTCCCAAAGGGGACAGGAGCCAGAGAAGAGCGAGGTCAGGCACTGGGAGACAGAGTGGGAGTGGGGAGAGAGGCCAAACGTCAGCAGGTGGAGCCTAGCCCGGGGCAGCACGCAGTGCTGTCAGAAACTGGAGCGGGTCCACGGCACATCCAGAAACCCCAAGCAACCAGAATTTCACGTCCAGAATCAAAGGATGCTTGAGCTGGAAGGGAACAAACAAGGAGACACAGAGTACGAGGAGAGAGGAGACTTCAGTTTGCCCGATGCCTCCTGTGGGCCTGGCACTACGCTAGGCACTTTCCGCGCACATCTCACTCGCTTGTCTGACAGCCCTGCGAGGTGGGCACTGCCACCACGTGACAGGAGGCGGAGGCCGTGGGATATACAGCCTGGAGGAGGAGTGCAGAGAGGCAGGGCTGCATGTACCCTGGCTGAGAGCTCACTGTGAGCTTCCTTATCGGGTTCATTCATTCCCCCCAACCCTGGCGGTGCGGACCCCTGGCCCCATTTCTACACACGGGACAATGGGGATCCAGTCGGGTGGGGAGGATGCACACATTCAGGGCAGTGGTCTCAACTGTGTCTGGCTCCAAATTCCATTCTCTTTCTAACAGGCACAATTCGTAGGCGGCCTGAAGGGAATGGGGAGATAATCAAATGTCACCATGTTGCAGGCGGAGCTTCCAACTTGTTTTGAGCCGTAGAAACCGAGCTGCAAATGGATTTGTATGTGAGGCCAAGATGCGGCACCAGCTGTCTGCAGCCTCTGCTCGGAGCAACCGTAACAGGCCAGCAGCCACCAGGGCCTTAACTCCTTGGGCCTGCGGGGCCACCAGGAGGCAGGATGGGAAGCCCAGAGTTTTTCCTTTCATAGTTTACATCTCCCCCACACTGCTGGAAATGGGGCTGCAGGACACCCCGGTTGCACAACTCCAGGGGGAGCTGTGCAGAGAGGATGGAGTCTGCGATGGCCATCATGGCTGCCTGGACACAACCTGGTCTCCCCAGCCCCATCCTCCTCAAGGGCCTGCTCTTCCCACAGGGGCACCGTAGGGCAAAGCCCGGGGCAAGGGATAGACAGTAATTTCATGTACATTTCTACCTTTGGGGCTTGGAGGGAGCCTCACATGGGCCGCAGGGAGTTGGCCTTATGTGGATAATAATCAGCCCCATCCTAAGAAATAATCTTGTTCAGATGAACATATATTGAGTGTCCGCTGGGCGCCACCTCTTTGCTGGCCCCTGAGCGTTCAAAGATGAACGGGATGGTCCCTGCCTCCAAGAAGCCACTCAGCGGCGGGGGAAGGAGACAGACCCAGATGGTCAGTAACAAACACAACCTCGTCGTCTCCACAGAGCAGTTTTCCCTCCCACAGCACTGTTCCATCCATTTTCCATTCCATGCTCACAAGGTCGGTGCTGTTATTCCCATTTTGGGTCAAGAAACCCAGCGCCCAGCCAGGCTGCGGGGGGTGCCCACCGGGTCTCCCCGGCCCCTCGGCTCCGCCCACCGCACAGGCCGGGCCTCTCCCTACGGGGCACAGCCCTGTGCCTTCCCGGCCTGGGCCCTGCTGGTGCGGCCTGGAGAGGTCACAGGCCTGGCAACGGCGGCGGCAGAGGGCGTCTGGTGAGTCGGGGAGGAAGGAATCTCCCGACCTTTGCTTCCGTCCACAGCACTGCGCAGCCGCAGGGCAGTTTAACAAGAAGATTTTGCAACAGTCCAGCAATTCCTGATACTAAGTCTCCCTGGGCTTTCTTGGGAAGCCTGTCCTGCTTTGACACCACCTGTCCCGGCTGCGAGGGGCAGTGGCAGGCGCCTCGTGGGGCCAGGCCTTCCCGCCTGGGAGACTGACCCACTCCAAGCCAGACTCTGAGGGCAGCCGCGTGGCCCAGAGGGCTGCTGGGACCCCTCATGACGCACTTGCCCTGCTTGGAGGCTTTTGCAGAGAAGGTCAGGCTCGTGTCACAAAGGACAGAGCTCGAGGAGCGCGACTTGGCCTGAGGCACTGGGCGCCGCCTGTCGGTGTCCACATCCAGTTCCTTCTCCCACCCTTCTTACCGTCTTCCCCGAGAAAAAAGCAAAACTATTCCCATTTTTCTGCATGCTTTGGCCCAAGGTGGACCTCAGGGCAGCGAGTCCACGCGTTTTGGTATTTGATCAACTCGCACCGTCCTAGAGCTCCAGTATCAGCCTTCTGGAGGACACCCTGATGCCCTGTGCCACCCTCGCCCACCTCCCTCCCTCGTCTCCTCTCCGCCTCCCTCTCTAAGACCAGAGAAAGGCGGCTCCCTCCGATCCTTTGGGATCCTTGCACAGAATGAGGACATGCCAGGATTTGCAGATGAACAAAAGGGAACTTTAGAAGAGGCTGAAAATTACCACATGCCTATTAAAAATCAGCCAGGCCGAAGCAGTCCTAACAGGCCCGCAACCCCAGGGAAGTGGTACTTAAGGGAATTTGCAATTAAGAGAAGCCTGGAGCCTTGCCACAGATGGCTTCCCTTGCCTTTTTTACTTAAAAAAGAATCACCAAACAGGAACCTAAATGGAAGATGACAATAATATAAGGTGACAGATGCCAATTTGGCAGGAAACACCAGGAAGACCAAGTTACTTACCTGTATAGCCACATGCTGAGCACCCCAGGCCGGGCTGGGAGGCAGAGCCTTGGTGGCTGTCCAGCGACAGTTGTTCAAGTTCCTGAGAACCAGGCCCAGCATCCAGTGGCTCCAGCCCACCCTGGGTAAACATGGCGTCTACAGGCAGGAGCCCCATGCCCCGTGGGCACACCTGCTCCAGGAAGCCAGCCCGCTGCCACTGTCCAGTGCAGGTGAGAAGATGCCTCCCCACTGGGCCAGCCTTTCCAGGGACTGGGCAGCGCAGTCTGCCAGGGGCCACGTCCGTCTTAGAAGAAGGCTCATTCTGTTTTCAGAAGCAATTGACACAGGGACCTGGGAGGGACAGGCCACAGCTAAGGGCTGGGACACTCAGGACAGATCGGGGAGGCTTCTGATGGCTGGCTCTGTGAGTAGGCAATCACTCCCAGGGATTCCCAACCGGGCTGTGCAGACGAAATCATGTGGGGGCCTTTATAAAAGTCGACATTCCCAGGACCCATCTTCAGATATCTCCATTCAGGAGAGCCTGGGTGGGAGCTGTGGCCCTGGGTGTTTTTTTTCCCTCAAAACTCCCCCAAATGGGCAGGTTTGAGAACCAGCAGCCTACATGACAGGTCTTGGAGAACTTCTCTCCCTAAGAGCACCCCACGGCTGCCTCTGCTGCCTGGTGCCCACTTCTGCGGTAACTCTTGGATAAAGCAGGGTACCTGCTTAGGCTGGGTGTGTGCGTGTGTGTGTGTGCGTGTGCATGTAGGAGCATGCTAATGATAGGCTACACTGTCACTGTGTTAGCCCATCTTGGTCACCTGTCCATGACAGGCTCTCTCTGGAGCATGCCTGGTCCTCTCCCTGGTATCAATTTTAAATATCTTATCCTAGCCACAGCACCACAGAGCTCTTCACGGCTTACAAAGCAACTTTCGCATAAATAATTTCATTTTATGTTTGCGGCATCTGCGATGGACAGCATGCTTGTGTCCCCCCCAAACTCCTGTGTTGAAATCCTAGCCCCTAAGGTATTAGAGGTGGGGCCTCCGGGAGGTGGTGAGGTGGTGAGGGTGCAGCCCGCCTGAGTGGGATTCACGCTCTGATGAAACAGACCCCCACAGGGAGCCCGCAGAGCTCCCGCCCCACCCACCATGTGAGGACTTCTGAGGGCAGCAAAAAGACTCGTCTAGGAGCCAGGAGGTGGGCTCTCACCACCCTGATCTACCGGCAGCTTGATTCAAGACTTCCAGGCTCCAGGACCATGAGAATAAATGTCCGTGGTTCGTCAGTCCCGTCTACAGCATTCTGTCACAGTGGCGCAGATGGACTGGGCCAGCGTCTGTGAGGCAGCCTGCGTTCCTCCACTTCACAGGCAAGGAGCAGGTGCGGAAAGGACATGTGACTTGTCCTAGGGCAGAAGAGGACGGGAGAGGATGAGGGAGAATGGGGCCTCAGGCCTGATTCCCAGCTCTAAATGCAGCATTCCTCCCCAAAGCCACGTGTAGACATCCAGTATGCAGGCCCCAGGGCGTCAGCACTCTGCAGGTTGGGCCCCGGGTTTACTGGAGTCAGGGGTCAGCACATACTCCCTAAGTAACCAGTAAGACCCTCCATCCTCTCCCAAGAGGACACGAATCACAGGAGTACTTAGCTCTTGCCTTGTTTGGAGGAGAGGGGCCTCCTGTCAGGATCTGGAATCCTTAACAAGGTTCTCACCTTGTCGGTTTGGAGCCTGAAACCGTGGGACGCACAGGGCTGACTCTCACAGAGCCATGCCTCTCAGGCAGCGCAAGGGAGAGAGGAGCAGGGTGAGGCTGGCAGCAGCCCCCTGCTCCACCATCAGGCTGCTTCCTTGGGGAACCGGGGCCCAGCAGTAGGGCCAGAGCGCGTGCGTACACACACACACAAACACACAGGCCAGGCCTCCGGACCCCGCACCATGCAAGGGAGTCCCTAGAGGCAAAGACTCAGCTCCCCTGCTGGGCAGATGCTCAGAGACGCAGGTTGCTGACCTCCCTGTCCTGGGCATGGGCTCCTTCTCCCGGACTGTGCAAGAGATTGGCGGGAATAAGGACCAGCTGGCTCCATGGGAACCCGAGGCCACCTCTGTGCCTAGTGAGCTGTGTGACCTGACAGTAGCTGCTTAATCTCTTTTGGCTTCAGTTTTCTCAACTAAAACACACTGTGGTTATAGTAAACACCCTTCAGGTCCACCACAGTGAGTCTGCTCTCGTGATAGCACCCTTCTTAAAAATAACAGGTCATATTTACTCAGCCGGCTCTGGGGGAAGTGTTTTGCGCACATCATCTCGTTTAACGCCCACGATAAGACGCAGCGTTTATTCACCCTAGTTAGTAGATAGAAAAGAGGTTCAGAGACGTTAGGGAACTTGCTCAACATCGAATGGCTGTCCGGCAGCAGAGCAGGGACCGCCGTGCTACTCTTCCTTTTTTTAACTGCTTCAGGAAAGTCTTTCTTTCTTTCTCTTAGAAACAAACAATAGTCCACTCTGCGGAAACAGAATTAGTTTAGGCAAGAAGCAGGAAACTTGGAGCATAATTAAATTCAGTGCTACCACACAACCAGGAGTGTTATGGGAATCCACAGCCCAGACAGTCTCACACAAAACCTGGCTATGCTGTGCTCCACAAGCCCTTCTCTTGGAACCTGCTGTGGATGTCTTTGCCTTTTACAACCAGCTGCCCATCAGCCTTCCCTGGGGGGAAAGAGCTCCAGTTTCTCTCTGCGGAATCCCTCCTATGCCTGCTTTGGCTGCAGTTGGCTCCCGGGGGTGGGTGTCCTGCAGCCCTAGAAGGGCCAGTCATTTCCCTGGCTACGGTGATGGTCTTGGAGATGTTCCTGTGACCCACATACCCAGTGAGACATAAGACATTAAAGGAAAACTTTTTAAAATGAGCGTGTTGAGAGCTCTTTCCCACTGGACTTGGCCTGGCAGGATATGGGCCTGGTCCAGGCCCAGCTGAGGCCAGAAAGAAGCTGACATAAACAAGAGCAGGGCTGCTGGGCACACATGTGTATGCCCTGAATCCAGCCATTCCTGAAAATCCAGTTAGACCTTCTGGAATTTTCAGTTACATGTGCCAATAAAGTCCTCTCCTGATTTTAAGTGCTCTTGAGCCTGGTGGTCTGGCACTTGTGACCAGAAGAGTCCTGAATGACATAAGGAAAGAAGCCCAATTATCTGGCTTCAGCTCCTTTCTGGTGGGAGGTGAACCACTTCCAAGGCGAAATCTCCAGCCTGGTAGGGACCACAGCCTGCCTGGCATTTCTGGGGAGTCCCTGCTCCTCTGAACCGAGGGGGACCCTGGGCTTTCCCTAGTAGTAGAGGCCGCTGGAGTAACTGGCCTGCAGAATATGAAAACCCAAGTCGGTTGTGAGAAGTAACCCTTCTCTTCCCCGAGATGGGACGGCCAGCTGTCTGCAGCATGCTCGCCCACCCCACCAAGCCATGGCTTGGAAAGGCTGAGGACCGAGGAAACTTCTGGAAGAAAACAGTACATAAATCCATTTATAAATAAATGGAAATTCATATACGTCGTGGGCTGAATTGTGCCCCACCCCCCAACTTTCATATATTTAAGCCCTAAGCTCCAGTGCCTGAGACTGTGACAGAGTTTGGAGATGGAGCCGTTACAGAGGTTATCAAGGTAACAGGAGGTCACATGGGCGGGTTCTCATCCAGTACCGCTGATGTCCTTATGAGAAGAGACGCGGACACACACACATGGGAGGACAGGGGGAGAGAGGCTACGTGTGCAAGCCAAGGAGGGAGGCCTTGGAAGCAACCCTGCAGACACCTGCTCTCCGACTCACTGTGAGAAAACCAGTGCCTGTTGTTTAAGCCGCCCAACCTGGGGAGGTCTGTTCTGGTGGCCCTAGCTGCAGACACAATATGTGGATTAAACTATATAAATAGCTATATAAATTATATTCTTGAACATATATGTGTGTGCATGTGCATGTGTGCCTGTCTCTATTTATCTATGTATTCTTGTACGTATATATTCTTGTAAGAAAACTCCATTGCTTCCCCACTGTCCGGCAACAAGATCTAAATCCTGGAATTTGGGATTTCCTTTCCTCCCCAGTTCCCAGCACGCTGTCGTGGCCCAGCCGGGGCGTCACCACCTCCCCTGTCCTTGCCTTGTCCCACGTGGGCCCCTGGCACACGCAGGCCCAGCCCGGGGGCTGCAGCAGGCCCTTGCCTCGGGCAGCGCTGCGGAGCACCATCCCTGCGGAGCGCGTGGCCGTGGTCGGCCCGTCTGGCGGAGTCTGTGCACACCTCTCCTAGGACGCTCCGTCGGGCAGAAACTCTTGGTTTGCGGTGTCTCCCGCAGCAGCCCCCGAGCTCCCTCGCGGCGTGTGCCCAGGCCCGGCGCGCACGCCCGTTTTTGGCTGGACGGACGCAGGCAGAAGGCGCGGGTCCCCGGTGGCAGGCGCGCTGGGGTCGTGTGCTGGGGAGTCGCCCCCCGAGCGGAGCAGCGCCCCGTCTGGCGTGCTGCACCACGAGGGGCGCCCCGCGGGCCTGTCTGCAGTCCCGGCAGCCCAGCCCTTCCTCGGGCTCCCTCGGCAGGGCTGCCGCCGAGAGGAGCGGCAACTACCCGGAGGTGACGGTCTGACGATGGGGCCGCGGGGGCCGCGCGGGGCGGATGCTCGCGGGGTCGGGGGCCGGGCAGGAGGCTGCGCCACCCAGTCTCGCCCTTGGCGCCCCTGCCCCCCCTGAACTGCAGCCGGGAGGGTCGGGGTCTCCCGCCCCTTCTCTGAATGGGGACATCTTCACCCTTCTTGGAGTTCTTTTTTTCCTTCATTTCATCCCCACCCTTCTTTTAAACCAAGAAAATGAAAGAAGAAAGTTCCAGAATGCAGAGAATTCAGGGACTTGAGGTGGGATCACAGGAAGGAGGTGGGATCATGGGAGCCAGATTCAGGGACTCAGGCCCCGGACCCTGGGCCCCGCACCTGCCACCGGCTTGCCTTACCTTGGTGGATCCCGGTCGGGCCCGCGCCCTCGGGCCCAGGGGCTGCCCCTCAAGCTGCGGTGAACCGAGTGGGCCGCGCTGTCCTGGGCTTCACAGCCCGGGCGGGGAAGCCTTCCTGCTCCTGGAGGAATATCAGGGGACCGGGCGATTCTTAATTCCTTCTAAAAATGAGACAAAAGAAAATTAACCTGAGTTGCAGTTTGAGAGACTCAGGTTAAACCTAAAAAACGAATTATCACAGAGCCAAGTTGTCGAAACATGAAATTGGATACAACGAGAAGTGCCAAAGCGTTTCTCTAGAGCTTTAAAGAATGGCGGGACCCAGTGCTCTGGAATGTGGGGGTAGGGGGCTCCCGCTCCTTCTGGGTTCCTGGCCCCACTTAAATATGTGCACTATTTACCAAGTTCCTTCTGCAGCCTGGACACACACACCCGGCACTCTGGGCCTACGGTCTCGTCTGACCTGCGGTTGATGCCGAGAACACGCACGCAGAAGTCTGGCAGTCCTCCAGGGCCACTGCTCGCCGTGTCCCGGGAGTGAGCCTGAACCCTGGGCTGACTGGTTTCAAGAGCCGTGCTCTGCAAGGCACACATCCTATCTTGCTGGAAAGAGGCAAGGGAGGCAGGTAGTGAAGGCTCTTGGGGCATTTCCACGCAGGCCCAGATGGGAACCCACTGCTCACTGCTCCTCCAAAGGAACCACACTCAAAGTGAAGGAGGGGTGCCGCTGAGAGGCACGCCCCACACACTCCCTGTGTAGGGGTGGCTGCAGACTCCCGGGCGCGGGCTGTGGACAGGAAGGAGGGGCCACGGGACTCCCAGGGGGCACCCGGCCCAGGACTTCAGAGACTGCAGGCTGACTGCCGCTGGCTGTGATCAGATATTCCTTTCTCTCCTTTTCCGGCCTTGGCTAATCAGTGCCACAAAGCCCCGCGCTTTCTGACAGTCTGCAGGGGCGGCCCATTAAGCCCTGGGAGAGTGAGGTGGGACTGGGAGGCTGGCTTGGCCCCTAGGCAGCCGCAGAGCTGCATTCATGGCCCTGGGAGCTTTGAGTCCCTTGGCAGCTACAGGGACCCACACCCTGCCACCCAGCCTCTGCCACAGGAGAAGCCCTCCTAGACCACCTGCCCTGCTTCTCCTAAACCACTAATTCCCATAAGAACACAAAGCTGGAGGCTGAGCGGGAGCCCCAGGTCCAAACCCAGAGGATGGTGGCAGGTGAGCAAGGAGACGGGCCCCTAGAGGCGATGCATGGGGCAAATGGATCCCCACCCACAATGGCTGGCTTTGTGCCTTTGGGAGCCTAGGACCTCCTTTATCCTTGGTTTCCTCATCTGGAAATGGCAGCAGTGGTGGCACCCACCTCCAGGAGCAGTTCGGGAGGTGAAATGGGTTAACACGGGTAAAGTGGAGCTGTGCCCGCCCCGTAGTCAGTGTTGTGGCAGCGTTAGCTGTTATTGCTCCGTTATTATGGCACAAGCTGCAACATTCAGAGACATGGAGGAAGCCGTGCAGACATGCGCAGGAGAAATACAGAAGTCTTTTCTTTTCAACGTGACCCCTTGCCCACCACCCCAGAACTGGAAGCCTGTCCCCAGGGGTGTCTGGGCTGTCAGAACCCAGGCTTGCGTTAGACAAGGGCTTTGCTCCAAAGCACAGGCTGCTGGGAGATGGAACTGGGTGGATGAGGGCTACCAACTGGTCCAGGTTTTAGCCCTGAAACAGTCCCCTGTGCCGGGAACCTCCTTAGTCCTGGGAAGACTGGGATGGGTGGTCAGCCTACATCTATAGCCACCTTTGAGAAGACACCAGTGGGGCCGCACAGCCAATCACATATGTGATGGCTCAGTATACACTGCACGGGTAGCTGAACAACTGCCTCCTTCCTCCCTTCCTTCTTTTATTTATTTAGCCAGATCCTCTTCTCCCACATCCTTGATGGGCTCACAGGGCAGCTACAGACCCACACGTGAACAGGCAGAAACCAGGGCCAGCCATTAAGTAATGGGGGAAGTCTGTGAAATTACCAGAGCCTGGGGGCTGTAAGGGGGCTCATCTCAACCTTGTTGCTCGTTAATACAGAAGGTTCTTGCTGGGGAGGGGGACGCATCATTTTTCCACCAAGCCCAAGCTCCCTGTGAATGGCCCTGGGGACCCTGGTGTCCAGAGCACCCCTAGCCCCTGAGGTGGCTGGGAGAACAGAGATGGGGTAAGAGCTGAAGCGCATCCCCATAACCCAGGGTCCCCTTCCCCCCACCATGGGCTGAAATGGCTGTTGAGTCTATAAAGCTTTCCTGGCATGTGAGCTGGACTGCCCCTCACTGCCCGGGTGTCTGCGCTTGTTTGTTTTAAGACAGGAAGGACCCCAGAGAGCCAGCAGTGGGTGGGTCGGAGTGCAGGAAAGTGTGAGCACCTGTGTGTGTGCATGACGGGCAGGTGTGATTGACAAGGTCTTTGAACAGCCCTGGAAAACAGTTCTGAGAGGCAATTAAGTGAGAGTGGGAGGAGAGCCAGGGAGCAGAGGGCTCCGAACAGCCAGGCCCCAGGGCTTTGCCCATCACCCTTCCCTGCCATTCTGGGGTCAGGGATGGGGAGAGGGACCCCACAGCAGGTCCCAAGCCACCTCAGAGCCTCTATCTCTGCACAGTCTGGGACCTGGGATGCAGACCTGTGGGTGGGAAGCTGTGGTGGGGAGTGACTCCCCTTCCTGGCACACAGCAGGTGCATGGCTGTGGTTCTGGCCTCTGATAGGGGGACCTTGGCTGTTTTCTATGCTCCTCCTCAGCCTCACCCACCCCCTGGGGGACCTGATGAAGCAGAAGGACCAGGCCATGTACAGCTGAGCACCTTTCCCTGCAGTCCTGCTCTGCATTGCAGATGGGACCAGGGGAGGCTGGCCAGAAGCTTGCCTCCAGGGTCATAAGCACTGCCTTTCCTGGCCCTGTGCATCCGTCGCAAGCTGCTGTGGTGAATAGGCAGGCAGGTGGAAGGGAGCTTCTTACCTCCGCCAGCCAGGGCTGGAGCTCTGGGCAGGAGAGAGCCCCCGGCTCTGGGTCTCCCTCTCTGCAACCCTCATTCTCTAGCAGAAGTCAGGCAGCCACAGCCCCCACAGCCTGTAATGTCACGTGAAGTCCACATGCAAACCACGGCTCACAGAGGGAACCAGTGGAAACGATTCTGGGCTGGACACCCCTCATGCAGGACAGGCCTGAACAGCTTTCCCGGGTCCACAGGCTGGGAAGTCAGGGGTGTCACCAGCATCACAAATCCTCGAGATGCAAGGAACCTGTCCTTGGCCTACCGCCAAATACCCCAAATACTTGTTTTTCTTTTCCCATGAAAATGTAAGCATGAGAGTGTTTTTTTTTTTAAATCTGTCTCCCCAGCACCTAGGCAAGTGCTAGGCATGTAGTAGATCTCAATAAAAACTTGAATGAAGGCATGGATTACACAGCATTATTATCCCACCCTATCCCCATTTTGCAGAGATGGGTAATTAACTTACTTCTAGGGATCCGTCCCAGCCTGGGGCTCCGCCCTAGCCTGGGGCTCCGCAGGAAGGTGTGCTTACCAAGAACCAGTCTGACCTGCTTCCCTCCTAATAGAAGAGCAGCCCCTTTCCAGCAGCGAAGATCAGCTGGGAAACACATTCCTGTGGGGTCCCCTCTTAGGTGAAGTAAATGGTTCCAGGTGAGGCTGCCCTGCTGGGGAGGAAGTCTTCAGCCCCGCATCCGGGATGGTTGTGGGAGCCGCCTGCACTTTACAATCCTTGTCGAACTGCGTGGGAGGGGAGAGAGGCTTCAAATTCCTTCAGCTAAAGATCTCACAATTACTCTCCCTCTCTCTAATTTGGATGTTAATGTATTAGCTACAGCTTTGCCTTCTAGGCTAGAGATTGTTTTTTCCCCCCGCCCTGAAATTATACATCCAGATAGAGTAATGTTCATTAAAGTAAGATTAGGAGAGCATAATATGTGAGAGGTATGTAATCTTTTGCAAATGGTTAGTAAATTGGAACTACCCCAATTACAATCTTGTGTTCATCACACAGGACGGAATTACTCCGCCTGGGACGGGAGTCTCAGCCTCAGCTCTGCTCGGCTCACATTTCATAAATATTGTATACACATGATATTCCCTGCCATCTGCTTCGCTGGTCGCTGAGCACATTTTCTGACTTCCTGGCTGAGTGCAGAGGGTGGTGGGAGCGGGGCGGCCTTTCTGGCTGCCTGCCTCGAAGCCCAGCTCGGCCAGCCCTGCTCAAGGGCTCTGCTGACCCCATAAGCCTCAGGTGCGCCCCCACAGACCTGCACCAGGACTGACGGCACCCTCCTCACAGCAGACACCCCCACTGATGCCTTAATGTAGCTGGAAGGGTCTCAGCGAGCAGGGAGCTGTGCTGTGGGGCTGCACTGGCAGATTTCATCTCTAAAAGGGATGCAAGGAAGCTGATGGAGGGGATTTAGGGGACGTGAGGGCCGGGCGATGCCCTGGGTTGGTCTGTAATGCAGGATGGTGCACACACGGCTCTCACAGCCTGCTCAGTATCAGAGGCGGGGGCTGCTCCCTCTGACCACTTTGTTTCCCTAAAAACCCCATTTCTTTCAGAGAGGCAGTGAAGTGTAGTGAGTAAGAGTCAGGATCCTGGTGTCAGGATGTCTGGGTTTAAATCCTGCCTGGCTAGTGAGCAGGTGTGCGTTTTCCCCGTAAAGTGGGTACAGTGATAGTAACACGTACCCCACAGGGGAGGTAATACTCAGAACAGTACCCGGCACATACTAACTGCCCGATAGACGTTAGCTACTATCTTATTGCAAAGGCATTTGGGGCCTCTTCCAGCAGTGCTTGGCTCATGCAAACTCTAGCCGGCCAGACAGGGGACTGGATCCTTTGGAGTGTTAGCAACATGCCTGGCGCTGTGCTTCACAAGGTCATTTCATGCCGCATCACAGGACTTTGAAGCATGTGTGTTGCTCTTGTCTCTACTGGACAGGCGGGGAAGACGGGGCTCAGAGCAATTTGAAGTGTAATTCCTGCTGCTGTGTTTGAACCTTCAGTTTCCCGTTTGTTCCAGGATAAAGTCCCAGACCCTTAACATGGCGTGTGAAATCCTCCATGATCTGGTTCGACCCCACCCCGGCGCCCCTGCTCACTGGTGGCATTCCTACCTTGTTGACCTGTTCTTCATCCACGACACAGACCCACCTGCTTCAGGGCCTTTGCGCAGGTTTCCACTCCCCTTTTGGCTAAAATAATTCCTATTCAGCTCTCAACTTGTGCTTCTCCAGAGAAGCCTTCCCGGGATCCCTCGGCCCCGATAAGGCCCCGCCCATGCATAGGCCTCCTATGCTGCCTTCACAGCACCTCTTACAGCTGGAACTACTCAGCTCCGTGCATGGTTTACTTTACTGGGTACAAGACTCACCGGGCAGGGTCTGGGCAGAATGGGCTGGGCTACGCCACAGAAACACCAACCTCTTGTTTTTCTCTCATGCTGCATGTCCCACGGGGGTCAGCAAATCCCTCTGCCCCATCTGGTCCTTCAGGATCCAAAGCGTGGCCTTCAGCACCTGTGGCTGTACCGTCGGGAGCACCAGCCTTGCCAGTGGCTGTCAGGGAAGAGAGAGCCTGGAGAACCATGTGAGCACATGCCTCCTGCTCAGGTTCACACACTGGGCAGCGGCTAGTGGGCCGGGATACTTAGGGGAGCAAGTGGAATATCTGGCCTGCCACAGAGACCTCATCCAACTGTTCCCTTGTGTATTGCCCACGCCTAGCACGTTGGCACATCGTAGGAGACCCCCAGATTCTGTGGAACGAATGATACTGTCAGCGCAAGCCGGGCAAGATCACCCTGGAGCGCAGAGTGGCAGAGCCGGGCTTTGACTCCTGTCCTCCCAGTTTCAGAACCTTTGGCCTTTGCACTCTACCTTGCTGCCTCCCCGGGTTCATGGGATGCTTTTTTTCCTCCATACGTACAGAGCAGAGTATCGTGCATTTAGACAATAGATTTGTTTTTCCTGATGAAGCTGATGAAAGTTTCATGTCCTCCAATCAGCCTTGCAATCAGCCATTCAGCCACTCACTCAAGACAAGGGGCGATTCAAATGCAGCAAACATTTCCTAAGTGCCCACTATGTGCCAGGCATGGTAGCACACATTAGTGTGCACCACAGGCCAGTGGACGGAGCAGGGTGTCTCCTGGGCTGATGCTCTGAGCAAAGCCTGGTCAGAGGCAGGTTTGCTGGCTCTAAGCCCAGTTCCTCTCCCCTGCCGCAGTCCGTGGTGCTTGCGTTAGACAAAACACACGTCAGGATCGCCTGGAAGAGGCCTGGACATGCAGCCTGCTGGGCTCCACTCCCAGGGTCTCCAACTCAAGGAGATGGGTGGGGCCTGAGAGTCTGTGTTTTTAATGAACTCCAGGTGAGCCGCACTGGAGGTCCGTCCCCAGCGTGAGCCCAGCCGCCCTGCGGTGATTACAGGTGGGGAGTGGGGGACGTGCATTTCCCTTGTTAACCTGCCTCAGGTGTCCTGGCTCGGGGAGGTGGGGTGAGCACAGAACAGCCCAGTGGCTGGGATTTGGTTCTTTGTGAGGCCGTCTGTAGTCGAAGTGCATAAAATGAGGGGGTTGGAGGGGATGAGCTCTGGGGTGCTCTGCAGATCTGACATCCTAGATCCTATGATTAGATGAACCACACCAAAGCTACAGATTCCATTTAAGTGTCTTCCTAGGTGGGAAGTGCCACAGACTAAGACTAAGCCGTGTAGGGCGAGTGCCCAGGGCAGGCACGGGGCTGTAGCGTGGCCCTGGGTGTGCAGCACATTGCAGGCTCTGGGGAGCCTGGACACACGTCGGTGCGACCCTGCTGAGCCCGGCCCTTGCAGCGGGTGTGGCGAGGAAACACACGCGTGAGACAAGACAAAAATGTGTCAGGATATAACCAAGTGCTTGTCGGCATGAGTCTGTTTGGGGGCCGCTGGCAGGGGAGGGGGAGCCCCAGGGAGGGGAAATGCCTAGAAGCTTGGCCATGACCTGTAAGTCACATCTGTGGGGCTGCGGGGCCCGTTGACCCGCAGGAGCCCCACAACCTGGGGTGAAGCGGGTATTTTAAGGATGAACAAATGGAGTCAGAGACCCACCCAAAGTCAACATGAACTCAGCGAAGCAGTTGGGATTTAAACCCGGGTCTTAGGATAACAAAGCCCATGTTCTTCAAACCAATTCAGCGGGAGGAGCCCCCTGCCCATCCGCACGGAGCGTCCTAAGTGACATGACGTGGCAGAGGAGGCTGGCTGGGTGAGGTGTATGCCGGCTCGGCAGATGCAAGAAGCTCTCCTGGGGCAACACTAAAGGGCGTGGAGGGGCAGCAAGAAGGGTTTTGTACTGCTGACGTTGTCACAGGCACGCGGTGGCAGTGCCAGGGTCCAGAGAGACTTCAGCAAGACTCCCAAACTCTCTCAAATTCAAATGTGTTACAGTCCCACGCTGGGCCAGCGGTACAGCTACTCACATCCTGGAGGCTCTGGGTCGCCGCTGCTTCTCTGCAGACCACTGATGGGCCGTGCGACATCTTTGTGTGAATTGGGAGGAAGCATGTCTTCCTTCAAATAGATGCCGCTGGCATCAACTCACCATGCTTGGCTGGCCGAGGGTGGGGCTGGACCCCCTCCCCAAGTGCCCCTTTGATCTTGGCAAAGGACCAGTGTGTACGCCTGCGTGGGCGCCCTTGCCTCCCTCCCACACACGCACATTAACACGCTCTTCTTCCCCAGGGGACCGGAAACCCCTGTGCCTTCTAGCCTCTTCCTCCCTCCTTCCCAGCAGGCTGTCTGACTGAAGGCCCTCCAGGAGGGCCCGTGGCTGGGCTGGAAGCAGCTATGAGAACACAGTCCACAAGGTCACGGGAAGCAGAGCCCTGCGTCTGACTGTAAGGGTAGAGCAGCGAAGGAGGAGCGTGGGGGGAGGCCTGTCAAGGGCAGACAAGGCTTAGAGGCGCCCCTCCCCCATCACACCGCTAACAGGGACTACGACGCTCAAGTCTCTATTACCAAAAAAAGAAAAAAAAAAAGGTAGCAGCCGCTGAAGAGAGGAAGCCAGTGTGAGGGGAGAGGAGAGAGTGGCTCTGAAATCAATACTGGCCAGGACAAGCATTATCCCATGTGGAACACCTCAAGCCTCTGCCTGGGAAATCTGATTGGATCTTCAGAAAAACCTATTAGTGTGTTGTCAGGACCTTCTGGTGATAACTGACCAGCTCTCGCCAATCGATGTTCTTCACTAGTGGAGCTCCTGATTTTTAACAGCATAATTGTTTTTTTAATAACGGGCCGGTTCACCCACTCCAGCAAGCAGGGGGTCAAAGCTAGACTCCCAACTTAAAGTACAGAGAGACACAGAGTGCCAGCCACTTCGTCCTAATCGCACAATTACCGTACGGGGCAGCGGGGATGGAACACGGCGGTGGGGGCAAGGCTTTTCCCAGCTAAGCCAGGTTGTTAAGAAAAGTCACAGAAGTAATTACACAAGTCAAAATTGTTTACTAAATGAAATCCATTCTTCACCAAGGAACCTTTATTTATTTTTAAAGAAAAAGGGCCAAAATTGGATGAGCTCAGCACGGCAAGGACACCATAAAGCCACAGTGGAATTAGTGGCCGATTGTTACAGCATTTTAATTTTCAGCTGAGAAGCTGGCAGCGCATGTATTTGGGGTTTGAAAGCACTGTAACGACAGCCGTCTTTCTGCTCTTTGCCTTGAATCTGAGATGTCAAAGTACTTCACAAACAAATAACCAGAAACAATTTGGGATTGAGGCTCTTCTAGATGGAGAGCTGCCCTGGGAGGAAGCAATTTGCCCAAGGTCACGGGCTGAATCAGAGGCACAGCTGGAAACGTGAGTCCTGAATGCTGGCTCCTGGGGTGGCAGCTCATCCCCACCAGCCGCCCTGCTCCCACCCACACCAGAGCAAAGCCCCAAAGCTGGGAGACAGCAGCAGGGCAGGGAAGTCACCTGCCCTCCAAGGCCAGGATGTGCACGCTGACAATTGGCTGGACAGACGGGAAGCTGGGCGAGCAGGTCAGATCTCTCTGCAGACGACCGTTGCTGAACCCAGGAGAGTCAGTCACCGAGGAATGTTTATGGGGTTCTGTGTATCTGTGAGGCAGCTTGGCGCTCCGTCCTGAGGCCTCGGGTGTATTGCTCAGACTCCTGCGAAGTGACAGCCTTCCAGGAAGGCTTGATGGCTCATGCAACAGTCCTCCTCTGCCCCTGGCAGGCCGGGCCTTTCCTGGGCTGACTCCCTCCAGAAGCTGGTCTGTGTGCTCAGGGAGGGGGTGCAAGATTCAGAGAAGGAGAGGAGACAGAGCAGGAGAGGGTGGGGGAAAGAGGAAAAGAAAATTGGGAAGAGAGAGAGGGGACTGTTTTAGAGTGTGGGCGGGCTGGAGGTCCTCTTCAGCAAGACTCCCAAACTCTCTCAAATTCAAATGTGTTACAATCCCGCGCTGAGCACAGTTTATAAGGGACATTTACCAGCTCGGTTTGGTTGCAGTTTGCTGGTTAATGATGTGATGGTTTCGTAGATATTTAATTAAATAGCGAGTAGCTTTGATTTTACGATTTTCTTCTGTGGATCTGGAAGCCTCTCTTCTTTCTTTCCAGGCTTCAGGTATGTTCACAGGCCCTTGAAACGTTCAGGGAACCTCAGCAGTCTACGAACTGCCCTTCCCGGGTAAAACAGCCAGAGAGACGGAAGAAGCGAGAGGTGGGAAAAAACAGTGTGGACCAGGAATCAACACCAGACCGAGGCAGAAACCTGACAAAGCAGGACAGAGTTCCAGACCCTGGAGGGTTCCTGGTTAGAGAGAAGAAAGCAGGCCTCACTAGGACATTTCCAGGGAAGGGACAGATGATGAAGAGCAAGCCAACCACAGATGAAAAAAAAAAAAATCTCTCCCTTATTATTCAAATAACTTACTGAGCCCAGGGCCAGACACCGTGCTCGGCTTTGGAGACACGGGAGCTGATCAGAGACAGTCTCTGCTCAGGGAAAATTCACTGTTTTATGGAGGGAGACAGAAAGGTAAACAAACCGTTCAAACATGTGGTAAAGACACAGATCAGGTAAGGTGGGAGGTTGGGGAAGCTGAGGAGGAACCGGGGCAGGGGAGAAGGGTGCCCCCCAGTTCAAAGGCACAGAGGTGTGAGCGGTAGTGAAATGGACTTGAATTTGGGCGGGCGGGCGGGTCACAGCGTGAGAACCGAACCGGTGGCTGAGCTGGAGGGACAGCGGACTCGGCCAGGGGGGCGTTTGCCTTGGCTCTGCAGCCCCAAAAGTCAACCAAGAGTGGTCTCCGAGCAGGGCAGGGACCCAGTCAATGTCACTCAGTGATGGGGGTCGGGCAGAGGCCGGGGAAACCAGAGGAGAGGCTGTTACGTTCCTGTGGTTGAAGGGGGAGGGCCTGGACGAGGCAGGCGGTGTGGGGTGGCGAGTCGTGTCAGGCCAGAGAAGCGCCTGGGGGCAGTGTGCAGGACCTGGGACTCGGCTGGAAGGCCTCCCGGGGCTCCCGCCGCAGTGACCGGTGACACTGTGACCTGAGGAAGAGAGGAGCAGGTTTGTGGGGCCTTCGTTTCCCCAAAGCCTCGGGAGCCGGGCAGGGGCCACGCTGGAGGGGATGACGTGACAGCGGCAGTGTGACAATGAGGAGATGCCAGGAAACACCGTAGGAGGCAGGGAGAGTAGGGAAGTGGGGAGTCGCTGGCAGATTATGAGCTTCTTTTTGGGCACTGACGGCCAAGACAGAAACACAACCCAGAGACCTAACCCTAGAAATCTGTTCATTTGGCCTCAGAAGAAAGCGGCTTGACGTCTAGGGACCTAGCAGGATGTGGCAGGTGCCTCCCAGATCGTGTTGAATGCAGGACTGGGGCTCCCACTGTGATTCATGGTTGAAGGGAGTTTACGGGAGTCAGCTAATGAAAGTCGCCAGCCTACCCAGAAGTCTGGCTTCTCCCTGGCTGGCAACACGTCCTGCATGGCAGCTGGGGTGGTCGTGGGCTTGGATGGGGACACAGGCATCGATCAGCTGCGGCAAATTCACTGCGTTCAACGCCCATCACCCAGCGCTGACCCTTTCCTACTGGAGGAAGTGGTGAACGAGAAATAAATGCCATTTGAGGCTGAGGCCAAGCAAATCTGTGATCATGGACTTTTTTGGGCCTGGGCTTCCAGAGGGACACCCCAGCATGAAATTGCTCAGACTGAAAGATCAGTGCTGGTTTAATACCCATGGCTGGGGAGGTGTCCAGGGCCCTCTGTGCAGCTGGCAACCGTCTTTCTTTGCCAGTCTTTGAAGGTGGCAAAGGGAAAACAAACGAGGGTTCTCCGGTTTGGGGATGGCATGAATGAACCACACCCGTCCATAAATAAACCGGGAGCCCTCCGAGCATGGGGCTCATTTGTTCACACAAAAGGCAGGCTGGCAGCCCTCTTACCGAGCCGTGTTCACAGTCGGGTCCTTAATGCACTGTGAGCGTTCAGTCAAACTCTCAGTGGTGAAACTCCGGGAGCAGGAAGCCAGCAAAGCCCAAATGGCCCCTTTGCTTTTCGGTCTTCTGTGGCCGCCTGGCTGGGCTCGTCTGGGTTTGTCGTCAGCAAACTCCTGGCTTGCCCCTGAGCCTCCCCATCATTGAAAATGACTGCAGCTTAAGACTGGCAGGATGATTGTTAAAAACAACCCTGGCATTAATCATGGCTTAAGAGCTTTTAGAAAATGATTCTAATTCAGAAGGGGTGGCTTACAAAGAGGCTTGTCGAAAGTGAAGCACACATCAATTTCTGAAAGGCAAAAAGCCTCCTTGGTACCCACACCTGGCTTCTTCTGAAATCCAGCTGGCAGAGGCGTTTGGGGGTACCGCTCACCCCACCAGCTCACCCCAGCTGAGACCATCTCGGGTTTCCCATGAGCCCCATGGCACCCCTTCCCCTCATCTGGGGCCCTTGAGATGGGAAAGATTTCAGGGAGGTCCACAGTCACAATTACTAGCAGTCCTTGGGATAAGGAAGAGGAGGCTGGGTGCCCCGTATCGCCAACAGTTGGAATGCCTCCGACCGGTGCTAATAAGCTGTGTGCATAGAGGCAGCTGCGTGGGCGAACACATGGTCGGTGTTTGCAAGGAGCCAGGCAGGGCAGCGTGCTAATACTTCTGCCTTTTGCCCGCCTGGCACAACAAAGGAGAATGATTTTTGCCATCAGCATTCTCCCTATCACAGAATCATTGCACAATTTAGTATGATTAATGGGTTCCATTTAGGAGAAGCTGAGAATGAAAACAGTGGGGGAGTGTGTGGCTGCGACTAGAGTGGAAGGCCGAGGGCTGTGGCCCAGCTGCCAGGTCCTCTGCCTGTCCTGCCTGGCATACTGGAAGGCACTCTGGGGCAAAGAGACGCAGGGCTTTGGACATGCATTTGCGGAAACCACCTGAGAGCTGCGCCTGTTATGTGCCACTGGTTGGCCATCTTGCTGCCCTGCAAACATTGGTGACTGAGCCTCCACGCCCTCTCGAACTGCCCAAGGCTGATTCATCCCCAGGGGCTGCTACCTAAGGGCTGGGCTGAGAGGTGGTGTGGTGCTGGGCTGTGAGCTGACCGTACCACCTCTCGGCAGTCCTGACGGCCACACGGGGTGGGGAAGGGCCCCACGTCTGGGCTAGGACGGTGGTGGTGGCCTCTGGCGCAGCACCCTCTGGGGCTGGGGGGCCTTGTCTCAGCTGTTATGGGCCGGCTCTCCTGGGGGTTCCTCTCCACTCTGCAGCATCCTCTTCCTCCCACTTCTGTAAGCACCGCTGCTTGTCAGAGCTCACGGCTGCTGGGGGTGAGTGGTGAGACAACAGCCGCCCCAGCCAGGAACTTGCGGGTGCTGGGAGAAACCAGCTGCGGAGATGTGCGATCCAGCAGGGCCTGAAGTGCATTTTTTGAAGCAATAGCCTTTGTAACTGAAGCCAGAAAGGGAGAAAGTTGGTGATCTTGGCTGGGCTGGGCATGGCTCAAGACCCTTCCCGATGCACTGGCGTCTCTGCAAGGAAATCTGTTATTTTCTGTACACTGTCTTAAGCATCTCCTGGGCTGTATTTCTGGCCGTGTTAAGAATCAAGCCGTCACGAACAGCTGTGAATGTTGCACTCTCAGCAGCAGCAATGGGCTTTGGCAGGGAAGGAGAGCAGAGGGCCCAAGTGGAGGACATTTCCGTCGACAGCAATGGCATCTCCCCGTCCTTGTCCAAACGATAAAAGATTCATGCTCCTAATTGCAACACTATAGCTGCCCATCACTTTATTCTGGGAGAGGAGGTCAGAGAAAACAGGCCTAGAGAGAGGCGGAGAGAGAAAAGAGAGAGAGGGAGGGGGATCTCGTCACTAGCTCACAAGAGGCTGGTTCCCGGCTCGGCTGAAGACTGCCTTCCACAGCAGGGCCTGCTGATCGGCCCGGCTGTGTCTGGGCGAACTGCGTCTGCGGATTAGCTAGACTGGAGCTTGCCAGCATCCGTGGAAAGTTTCAACGGTGAAATACACAACCACAGAGAAAACAAATTGAAAAGAGTAATAAAGTCACACATTTCAATATTCAGCAACCATTAAGGGATTTAAATATTTGCCTGCTATTACAGGCTTGCACTAGGCTGTTCCGACACCACCTCGGGAAGACTGAAATATCAATTACGGATCAATTTTCCCCCTAAGTAAACACTAATACGGGATAAACAGTATCAGAAGAGGCAATCGTAACATGGCTGACTTCAGGATGGACTTCCTGCTGGTAACAGCAAGTTTCAGCCTGGTGATTCATTAACCTGAGAAGGCAGCGCTTAAGAAGATCTAAGGTGGCCGTGTCTGCAGTACCAGTGGACCAGGGCATGTCCAGGGGACAGCCGGACAGTCCCGGGCCCGGAGCCTGTGCCCATGTGACCCTCAGTCACAGGCCTCACCCTCCCAGGAATCGCCACCCCACTGCTCAACGGCTCAGATGATGAGGAGGCAGCAAAATGCGAATCAAGAGTGGGTGTGAGAGAGAAAAAGCAGCCGACTGAGTTGGTTTGCTTGTTGGTGTTAATTCTGTATTGAAATATGCCGAGGCCTACGTTGCATTTCCCATCAGTGGCCACCAGGGGCAGTAGACATTTTATGTTTACTTTGGAGTGAAAAATGGAAAAACAGAACTTCCCGTGTACACACGAGCTGGGAACCCGAGGGCTGGAAAACTAGAGAACAAGATCGTTCCCTTCAAGTCTCAGTTTTGGGGTTCTCACATTACCATTGTGCCCAACACCTTCCTGGCACTGATGCAGGGGCACCGAATACCGCACACTCCACAATTTTGAGATGAATGCAAATAAGGCCAGAAACAGGGTTTGAATATTCCTAAAGGCCCTTCACAATGTAGCTGGTGTTGGTGAGGCTTTGGTTAGCTGTCATCAAAGATGCCACTGCCCCCAGGGAAGAGGAGATCTGTCCCGCAGTTCCTGGAGAATGAGGGGACTCGTAGCACTGAACGCAGGGCTGGCCCGGCCCATTTCCTCAAGGCCACCCTGAGAGTTCCCTGTGCTGAGGATAGACTTGTAAACATCAGAGTTTAGGATACAGAATTGGTGACTGTTCAGACTACGTACAAGGTGAGACTCGCATGGCTGGCATCCCCGTAATGCACCCCGCTTGCCGGTGCCTACCACTGACTTTAATGTAACGGCCCTCAAGTGCACGGGTCTCCTGGGTGACAGCTGAGAGACCCCTCTGCGTCCTCCTGTACCATGGGCTAGGACATCCAGGTGCTTTGTTCTGGAAATATTTCCAAACTATATGTGTGTGGCAGGGGGGTACAAACATCACTTTGAAGGAATTTGGCAGCCGGTTCTTCTAAGGGCTGAGTACTTGCCATCCTGGCAAACAGGTGTGAGCATAAATAATTCATGATGGAACAAAATGCCTTCACTTCAGCGGGGCATTTCTACCTGTGACCGTGCAGCTGCCTAAAGGTTCTGGATGACAGAACCAAAGGAACATTTCTCCACAGAGTGAGTCCACGGCAGTACAAGAATCACACCTCAAGCAGACAGAGAACAGTGAAAGAGTGTACCAATCAGCACCCGTGCATCACCTCGGGGTTCCAGCTGATGTACTTGGAGAATGCAAGCACGCCAAACATTTGTGAAAACTCTGGGGGAAATGAGGACCATTTTCACTGCCATTCCAAATGAAGACCCCGGCGACTTACCCGCGTCACCCCACTCTGCTCCGCAACCGCTTCTGGCGCTTCCTCATTTGCATGCCCTGTGGGACTCAAGACAGCAACTGTGTGCAGGTCACCCTCCTGTCTGCCCCAGTTCAGTGACCTTTTTGGAGTCCTTTCTTTGTAGGCTGCAGCTGAGCAGGGCCCTCATGCTACAGACGAGGGGAGAGGGCCAGGACTCTATGCGTGTGCCTGGCGCCACGTGGCCTGGAATAAATAAATAACGGGTGGTGGAGGAAGAGGTTGTTAAGCATTCCAGGGCAGGCTTACAAGGGTGCAGGTGTCCACACGCACAGGAGCCCAAACAGCTCCCTTCACTGGAGTGGTGACCCCTTGTTGGTAGCCATGGGTCACCTCTACAGCATCATTCACCTCGAGCCCGTATGAGGACTAGCGTGCATGCTTACCTTGGGGCTGAACACTCACTGTTATCTCCCTTCTCTCTCCTCTGACCACACCTAAGGTGACCCCTACCTTACAGAGCAAGAGGCCAAGGCCAGGCAGGACCCAGGTAGGCTCGTAGCACCTCTCTTGATCTCTGTCCTCTATCACCTAGAGTGGTTTTTCCAGAGAGCTCTGATGACTTAGCCCTGCATGCTGCTCCCTGCCCTCGAAGAGACCAGGTGAGACCCCTGAATCTCGACTCCTCTGCCTGGACTTTGAGAAAAGCCGGGCTGCTCCCATGCTCCACCTCATCTGCTTTCTGCTGGCCTTGCCACGCGGCAGCCTGGCTGGCGGAGGCCCTCTGTCTCTGGCTCCCACTCGCTCCCCATGGCACTGTCCTGGCAGGTTCAGCTGGAGTCCAGGAAGCTGCCTGACTCTCAGGCTACATCTGCGGTGGCCCTCATGGCTGGGGACCACTTCCCGTTTTCATGTGGGTGTAACCAAGGCCCTGGTTAGTCTCCAGAGACTACCTCACAGCTTCTGTGTTTCTCGCCAGGCTGAACATACTCAGGAACTCAAAATTATAAATGTGATTAGCTGATTTTTACAGAGAAAGATGAGACCAGGCTGAGATGGAAGAGGCTGAAGTGAGGCACGCGCTTACCTTTTCTTCCGCTGCTAAGCTTTCCCCACTTCCTGCCCGAGGGAAAGAGAAGGGAGCTTAACCACAGCTGCATGAATGATGGGAAACGGGCCTGCGCGGGACCGCCCGTGTGTCGTAGGACCAGCCACCGCGAACTGGTCCCGGCCTGCTCTGGCCTGCAAGGCAAGGAGGACCATGACAGACTGAACCCTGTTGCCCCAGGCCCGGAGGTCTCAGCGGCCTACACAGCAAGTGAGCGAGGACAGTCCGCAGGTGACCGGGCCAGGCTTCACGTCCATCCTTTTGTTAAAGGAGAGAGAACTTGAAATGGAGAAGGCGGGATGAACTGTGAAGACACGGAATCCCAGAGGAGAGACAGGTGGAGCGGCCGACACAGGCAGTTGGTGGGGGTGGCGGGGGAAGAGAGGGGAGTTGGGGCAGGAGACGAATCCAGGGAGGCCAGTCCCTGCTGCCCACCCGCAGCCCGCACGCCTGCTCAGATCGCTGAGTCCACGCAGCCAGCGCACCGGGCCCACCTGTCCACCCAGAGGGAAGAGAACAAGGACACGGTGAGCAGGGGAGAGAGCAGCTCACGAGAACCGTGCCGCCCAGCGCCCACTGCCCGCTCCTGCCCAGCCACGTCTGGGGGGAGGAGGCCAGCCGGCGCCCAGCGCTCTCGCGGAAGAAGTCCATAATGAGATGAAAGGGTCGCTTTGTAACATTAATTTTTTTTTTATTAAGAAGACAGATATTTTATAGTACTTCTTTTTTTTCCTTTTTTTTTTGTAAAAATGGTATACATGAACCGATACAAAATGCGAATGGGAACATATGGATATGGAGATTCTTACACCGTTAACATTGTTCATGTACACCTTAAAAACAGAACTGGCCTAAAGGGAGGAGTAAGACGTCGGTGTGACTAAAGAACAAGCTTATTTGGCATCAATTATACATCCTTCATTATTTTATATTCCTTTAAAAAACACAAAAAACAAGTTTGTTCTTTCTTCACTCTAAAAAAAGTGGTCAACCTGTACAAAGTAATACTCAACGATACATTTCAAACAGTGCACTTATACTCAAGGAAAAATACATAAACCAATATACAACTAAAATCCATAATTTCCTGTTTTCGCTTTATTATTATTATTTTTTCCAATGCATGGGGCCTACACTTTGCAATCTACCTGAGACGGAAAACACCAATCGGAACACATGGACCTGAGACATGTCAACACCGTAAAAGCCATAAAGTTACACCAGGGAGACGGCACTACTGTACACTTGTCAGAACAGAAGGATGGGGGGTCGCAACGGGAGGTGCCGACTCTGAGCGATGACGGGGTCAGCTGGAAAAAGGGCAGCGGAAAACACCGTTTCGCAACCTGCTCGACGGGGCTCGCCTGCGACATGGTCACGCTACGGTTGGAAGGGGGCTAAAGGCTCGGAACAGAGCTGCGCGTTATAAAACTCATCGGAAAAGGGATGCGTGTGGCTTTTTAGTGCCTAAGGACAGGAGAGGGGACAACAGAATGCTGCTCGGTATGGATTTTCTTTTACATACCAGTCCGTTCCCAAAAGGCCCCTGGATTGCAATGGTTCTATCAAAGTAAGTTAAAATAAAGACAAGAAAAAGAAACACACTTTCAAATAACAGAGAGTTGATACTTCTTCCCCCTTAAATAAATCCCCTTAAATTTTCCACATAATGTAACAATAGTAAAAATGCACCTTGCAAAATCCAAAATTACTCACTGAAAATGTTATATAATATATATTTATATATATATAGATCTATCTTTTTTGATGCCGTCTTTCCATAGGGACTGTATTCTGGAGTCTGGAGTCTTACCGAGACATCTGGTAAGAGCACTGTTTCGTCCTTTGGGACCATTTCTCGATTTCCTAGACGTGTCAGGGAAAACCCTCACATTTCTTTACTGAAAATGGAAATGGTAAGCTGACGCCTCGACCTTTCCCCAAGGCTCCCCACTGAAGATATGTTTGCCGTAACTTATTTTAGTAGCAATGCGCTCCGGCAGCCGTCATGCGAGGGTCGCTGTTTTTTGGCAGATGGTCCGTAAGGCTGAGGAAAGAGGCCAAGGCTAGTGTATGAAAGGTAAAAAGATAGAAACACTCATATTTGAGTTTTGATTAAGTAACTGAAAACCCCTACATGCCGTTTCTCCACCTCTGCCTGACCTTCCGAGAACCGAGATCGATAGCAGACCGGTGTGAGGACAGCACCGGCCCTTCCCTCTGCCTCCTGCCTCCGTCAAGCCCCATCTGAAGGAATGAGAGTTTCACATGGATTCGAGTTGGAAATCCCAGCATGACAAATATCTGTAATATACAGTACATGCAGGCCACATCCTACTGTCTTCCTAACCAAGCCCAGAGGAAAGAAACACCCGTCCCACCCAGCCACTCGCACACCACACGGACGCTGTCTCCTACAAATCGGTGCAAAGCAAGGCCGATTGGGAAAGGTGGACGGAATCATTTGGGACAGAAATAACCAGAGCAGAACTGTCTTTCCCCCCTCCCGACTTCCCCTCCTGTGGCAACTCTAATTTGTCCACTTATATAAAAGGAACAGACCTCACCTGTCAGGTCTGTTTAGGGCAGTGAGAAAGGAGGAGCCCTTTCCGCCCCAAACCTTTCTGGACAGTGTGGGGTATCTACACTGAGCCGTCTACAGATACAGAATTAAAGACAGGTCCAATCTCATTGTGACACACCTCACTTGCAGATAACCCTGTACAGTAATGTAGTTCCACAGCAAACAGAACATTTTCTGAATCACAGTCTAAGTTTCTAGTCTTCACTGCTCTAAGTATTTGAAGCATGGGCAGCAGCAAAGAGTTCTCATTGTTCACCCAAATCTTTACGACAACAGAGAAGAATGCATCATGGATACACTAAATTCCGAACTATGAAATCTAAACCGTGCTGGTTCTCCTTTTATGAAACTGAATTTTGAACAGAAAGGTATTACTTTAAAAGGAAACAAACAAACAAACAAAATACAACAGAATAAGGGGAAAAAGATTCTAAGGAATCCCAGCAGGCAAATTCCAAAATGGGAGATTTTGGAAAAAAGTCCAAAAATTTTTGGGAAAAACAAAGGCGCACAAAGAGGGTGAAAGAAAAAGGGAACACAACCAACAAAAAACAAGGCACAGAATTTTCTGGAATCTATCCAAACTAAACCCAAGCGTCCAAGTTTGACTTGGCAGGAAGAAACAAAAATTTAAAAAACAAACAAAAAGAAAGAGGTGTCAAACAGCAGAGTGTACTTTTCAAAGAACATTTTTTACACAGCAAACCCCAAGCCTTCCCAGTCTCGCACCGTTCCACCCATTCATAAAAAAACACACGAATTTCTCGCAATTCCAATATCACTGTCTCTTTATCGTCTACATAGGGCCAGCTGGACACCTCATGGGAACAGAAAGGCTGCTCTAGATGAAGTACTCTTTCTTTTCTTCCGAGTTGTTCTGTCCTCCTTCTGCATTGATTATAGCTGTGTCTGCGTCTGCCGCGTCATCAGCTCCCTTGGCTTCATGAGTGAAGTATGTACCTGAAAGACGAAGGGGTAGAGCACCCGTGACTGTCTGATGGCCTCTGTGGGCAGTGGTGCAGAGACGGCCACTTGCTTTATGGCCGTCATCAGCCGAAGTGGCGTGCAGGCGGCAGAGGGGAAAAAACAATTAGAAGAAGAGAGCAAGGTGGGTGAGACAAATGGGGATCCGGGGTTCCAAAGGCACCACTCCAGCTGAGCCGCGGCGACGGGATTCAGCAAACGAGACAGGAGAGCGCTGATGGTGACCAGAGGGGGTCGGCGGAGGAAGATGCGAGGGGGAGCTAAAATGCAGAACGCCGGAGAGCTGCTCACTAACGCCATGGACGATGACCAGGTATGTGCACCGACGTGGTTAAGGACCAAAGTAAGGAACAGCGATTAGCCAAGTGATGAATGAGGGCCCTGGGGACGCTCTCCTGTCGCCTCAGATCACTGATCTGCGCCCTGCTCTCCCGTCTCCACGCATCATACTGCCTGTCTGGAAACGAGAATGTGCTTGAGCTCACACAAGGAGGCGTGCTTTTCTTCTGCCTCCATCTCGGGGTGTAGGGGGGCTCCAGATACAGAAATAATTTGATATACTAACAGTTGTAATCAAAGCTTCGGGTCTGTCTGAAGGAATGAGGGATTCTCGCTCATAGTGCAACTCTAGCTCGGACCCGGATTCATGGCTTCGCTAACTGGCACTGGCACAGCCACTTTGTAATGTCAGTAGAGAGTTACACAAAGTTGGGAACACTCTTATCTTGTCAGGAAGTCCCAACAGTTTACATGGAGAAAGACAAGGACTGGACCTCAGCAGGATATATAGGTAGCACTCAAACTGCCTGTCGAAATCCAATAACCCCCCTCCCATTACATACTGTGACCTCAGAGGGTCTTGAGTTAAACAGAAGGCTGATACATCTGAGGCGGTGGGCAGGCCAACGTTCCCTCCTACACCCTCTCACCCTGTCCGCTGCAGCTGTGTCCAGACCCCAGCCCTGCTCTCCGGCCACACCTTCCTGCTCCATGGAGCTCGACGCCAAGGACCTGGGCATGGGCGGAGGAGGCATAGCGCTGAGGGTCCCAACCGTCTTACTCTCAAGACAGGCACTTTGGGCCCTAAAGGCGGTTGTCTGGTACGAGGTCCCCCACTTTTGTTCCCAAGGGACCTTCCGCACCCCCCACAAACTGGAGATGTACAATCAGCAGTATGCAGCGCCTAGACTGAGCCATGGGAAAGCCCACAGCTCATGGCACAGCGCTTGAGAAGCATGACTGAGAAAGACAAGGGCCGGCGAGGAAAAGGAAGAGTGAATTACCAAGAGGGGAGAAAAGGATCGGAGCAGCATGGGGCAGAGAGGAGGAGGCTGGACAGACGACTGCCCATCCAGACTGCACAGCTGGTAAGGGATGATCAGTGGCAATTTAAATCAGTTGCACTGATAATTTTAGAAATACATATTTATGTGGCTTTTAAGGCACATCAAACCAAGGATGTATTCTGGCCACTGTGACCCGCTTACCCGGAATTTGAGGCCGGGTGGCAGAATTAATCAGCCTGCTTCCCCGAGAGCAGGTTAGACGTGTGTCCTTCCCATGCTCACTGTTTTGGGGCTCAAGCCACCTCACACACCAGCTCCGATTTTGAACTTTTCACTCTATTCCCATTCATGGATTGTAGAATAACAAGTCTATACAGCTTTATGTTTACAGAAAATCCAAAGTGAGGAGAACTATCAACTCTCAGAGTCCTAATCAGCAGCTGCTAAGATGCCTGCTTTTCTCTCTCCCAGTTTCAGGCATCAAGCAGGCTACATGGCCACATAAACCGACTGCAGATCAAGAGCTACCCAAATGCAGGGCTGGGGGGCCCCGGCGCCCGGCTCACCTTTATGTCTGGCGAAGTAGCGCCCCAGGATGATGAGCAGGCACAACATGGCGAACACCACGACGGCCACGACCCCGCCGATCACCGCGTGGTCCACCGCCCTGATGGAGCCCTCCTCGCCGGCCCGGGAGTCTGTCGGAAGCAGAAGAGAACGGGGATGCAGCGCTCGTTACCAGGCACCAGGAGGCCTGGGGACGCCGCCTCCAGGCTCAGAAGTCCCCTTTCCTAAAGGCGAGAACCCAGTTGGGTCAAGTCCCATGAAGGAAGAGACTGACCTGTCCGGAGCTGCACTGGCCTTCCCACCCCACAGGCAATTTCGTTATAAGCCGCACAGGAGCGCTAATGAGTGTGGATAGGCTGGGGGAGCAGAGACAGAGCCTGTCCGGTCCTGACCCGGTGCTGGCATTCCCTCTGGGTCAGCTGCAGAGCCCCACCCGACCAGTGAGGGGAGCTGGGAAGGGCGCCCTCGGGCAGGAGCAGCTGTGGAGGGGAGGCTGAGCACCCAGGGATTTATTTCCTATACATGCCCAGGACTTCTTCCCTGCCAGGCGCGGGCAGAGGGAAATTGAGGAGCTGAAGAGCCACAGCTGCCTGGGAATAAAACAAGGATCATAAGACTAAAGACAAGTGACACGCTTGCTACATTTAGGATGTATGAGGGAGTAAGCTTCCCTCGTACATTTCAAAAAAGACAGCAAGGAATAATTGTCCATTGCCACAGATGCTTTTTATTTTATTTATTTAACACTTCATGATGCAATTAATTTTCCTTTATAAGCATCACTCCCTCAGGATGTCTTCTTCTGACTGAGGAACGACATGTTTGGCTGGGGAACAGCTCCAAAACCACCCCAGAATGAGCTGTGGCCACGCAGGATGGATGGATGGCAGCGTAAACAATTTTAGTTTAAGAATGTGGCTACATCACCCCTTGCTGAAATCCGAATGGCACCCGAGATTTATAATGTAGTAAAAAGCAATTATTCTCCCGTTGATTAATACATTAACATTTTGGAGTGGAAGCTAAACCATTGTCCTTTCTTTATTGAGTTAAGTGCGACACTTCCATTAAAATGATTTACTAGCTGTACCTTACAATTTAAGCGCAGCAGCAATGGAATCGGTAAAAATCTCTTAACTTTACATGATTTGTGAAGTCATATGTGAAGGATTTACCATTTAAATCTTTCAGTACAAGAAGCACATGGCCTATAAATCTGTCCCCCTTGCAGCTGCTGGACGCCTAAGAGAAATGCATTTCACCAGGAAGACTGAGAGTGCAAATTCAAGTCAATTTTTAAGAAAGATTTATCTCTGTCTCTCTCCAAAGAACAGAGCAAATCTCTGAAGCCTCCACCTCTAATAATATTTGAAGTTTATCGATCAAGTGTACAGATCCGTGACAGCTAAAGGTAATGGTGCTCTTTTGAGCCGAAACCTGATACAACGCTTTCAGCAGGAGGGCATGATTTACACTTTCTATCGATATTTCCAATTCCGCTCTGAGATTAAGTACTGAAGGATGTGGGGAAATAACTCGTGACTGAGGGTTCCATGAAAAGTGCTTTAATTAAAGGAGTTTAAATTAAAACGTGAAGTATTTAAAATGTTTCATTAAGTTACCTTTGAAAGGACTACAACCACCCCCCATCAAACCCAAACCCAAACAGAAACACCCAGTCGGAGGCAGCAGCAGGCTGCCCAGGACAACAGGATGATGGGGCTTTGACTGGAAAACGGAGATGCGCTGGAGGCAGAGGCACCGCACCCAGTCAGCCCACGCCGTGACGGGTGAGCCCCGGCGGCAACGTCTAATAAGCTCAACTTGAAACGGGGTGCAGGAATCTCCCTCCTCAGCCCAAGTCCTGCCTGTTGAAGATGCAACAGCCCTGCGTCCTGATGTCATTTCAACACGACATGCTCATCCCTGGAAACTCTTTTCCTTTTTGGAGACAACAGAGCTTGCTGACGGGGGGCACTCCCCTTGGCAGGGGGTGTCTGCTTTACACACTGGACACTTTCACCCCAACTGCACACTTTCAAAGCTGCTCCCAGGGGGTCAAAAGCACAGAAGAGCCAGCAAGTGGTGTTTTCCTTAGGGAGCTGTCAAAATAGGGGATCTTGCGGGAATGAGTTAGCTAATCCCCGGTTACCACGAGCTTCAGACGTGTTGAAAGTAAGGGTCTTTCAACTAACTCCAAATGTCTCAGAATTGAGTTAGGACACAAAGCAACTCCAGCTATGGAGGAGCGAGGCAAGCGAGGCACTGGAGGCAGAGGGAGAGGGGAGGCCCCAGCCCAGGGGGACTGAGAGCAGAGAGAGACCTTGAGAAGCCGTCCCAGGCACAGACCTGACCCACTGGGGCAAGGGTACTCTCACGTCCTCTGTTAAGACTGCCTCGTCCATGCCTGGGCACCGGAACATTCTAGGAGCCCAAGAGAGAAGCCAGAGAGGAGAGAGGGAGGGAAACTGTGATGGAAACCAACCAACCGGCCCTCACAGGGCACGTTTCTGCGGATCAATGCCTCCAGCCCAAACTGTCCACCCGGCCTCTGCCTCTCTTGAGCGAAGTGCCGCCCTGTCCCCGCACTCTGCCCAGGTGAGCACCTGGGCCCTAGTTATCACCCCGTCCTCAAGAACGTGCGTGTTCTGCAGACACCTATTTACAAGGGTAAGCTCTTCCGTTATCTCCTGATACCCACTTCGATCAGAAAGTTTACTACGACCAGTTAATCACGAGACATTTTTCCTGCCTTCAGTGACTGCAGATGGACACAGGAGATAACTGATGTCCCAGGGACACTGCAGCTGCAAGCTCCTCATCCCCCACCCCCCAGCTCAACAGCTCCTGTCCAGCTTGGCATCCTCTATGAAGACCAGTGCTCTTCCCAGACCCATCTCACTCCCGTTTCCACGTGTGGGACGGGTGGGTTTGGCTGCTGGTGACTGGCCCAAAGGGGGTGGGGGAACATGGTGAAAGCTGGTCACCTACACTAGGTCAGAGCTGCAGGGACCTGTGTGCTGGTGCCTTACCGGGGCACGAGGCAACAGAACACACTGCAGAGACGCACTGGAGACGGCTGCCAACTGCAGCTGCCAGGGAATACGGGCCACCTGGAGCATGGCGCCCGCAGAGCCCGTCGGCCACCTGGCCTCTCTTCTGCTCACAATGTAGCTCTGGCCCATTCCTTGAGAAATTGCTTCTCGGTGACAACCTTAGGGATGTCTGTGACTTCCTCCGTCACCCCGCCCCTCCTGGGGTGCAGGCCCGCTGACTCAGGCCCCATGTACTTTCCCGGGCCCACCCTCTCCAGATTTCTGGTTCTCTCTCTGGGTCTGGCAGAGAAGGAAACCAAAGGCCAGGCTAGAGCTGCACACAGCTTCTCCACTGACAAGTACACGCGGGTGTGTAAGGCACTCATAAGCACACCGATCTTCAGGCAAATGGACATCTCTTCAGTTGAGAGGTGATGTTTTCTCCATCTCTGAGAGACTGCAGCTGGGCCTCTCTCTTGCTTAGTAACAGGTGTAAGGGTGTTCCTATTTCTGGGACTCAGCTCTGCCCCGTCTTTGCCTGGCGTATGCTCCTGGCATAAAGGTTATTCCTGTCGTTTAGAACCAAGCGTGTCTGGGTGACACGGTCCGCCGGGCATGAAGCATGCCATCCAAACCATTTCACACGGGACCTCAAGTTCCCTGGGCCCAGTCGCTCCATGAATCTGATTTTTAGGTGCACTTTTGCAAACGCTGGTAAGTGTTCAAGACAAGTCGCGGCACAAGACTTCCTGCCAGTGCTGTCCCTGCAGCAGCCCTATTGCTCCAGGTGGGACATGAATTTCTGTAAGGACGGGTCAGTCATCCACTGTTCAGTACTC
Organism: Phataginus tricuspis; assembly: GCA_029783875.1. Taxonomy (NCBI): domain Eukaryota; kingdom Metazoa; phylum Chordata; class Mammalia; order Pholidota; family Manidae; genus Phataginus; species Phataginus tricuspis. The sequence goes on along the minus strand of JAQQAC010007117.1, from coordinate 16,156,435 downwards.
ATGAGTTAGCATTTCTTTTGGCAAAAAGCGGGAACAACCTGGCTCCAGGGGAGTTTCCAAGGCGCTTGTAGCGCCTTCAGTCAGCTGCTATTGCTTGGGTCATAGCTTCTGCTGCCCCGGGTTTGTATCAGCATCTTAGAAGAAACTCCCAGACCAATGCTCCGAACTGCTGGGTCTTAACTGAGGGCCAGGAGAGCTGGTTTGATCTGTTCTCCATGCACAATGGGAAGGTGGGAGTCATACGGCAACAGTCCCTTAGGGCCTGACCAGAGAAGCGACTGCCAGCGGACTTGCCTCCTTCCCTCCCTGCCAGGGGACGCCTTTCTCTGTTTGCTTTCACTCCCCGGCTTACTTGCCAGTGTCTTCATGCTGGGCTCCAGCCATCATGCTGCGTATGGTAGGACAGGTCCTCAGCAGAACCTGGTTTTTATGGCTACTTCACCACCTGGCGTGGGGTGTGTACCATAAACAGCCATGTGCCTGCCTTCCTCGAGGAGCTGTGATACGCCCAGAAGGCTCTGCTGCCAAGGCAAGGGCCCACGGATAGCCTGGGAATGGCCAGTTTATCCCAGACCAGCTCCTGGCAAATGGGCATGTTGGCAGAGGAGTCACCCAGCAGAGCACTCACTGTGGCAGCTGCCTGCCACCCTGCTGCCCAGGCCGCACATCCTGGGGCTGGCCTTTTTACCATGATACCAAATTTTCTACCCCTGAGGAGCTGCAGTGTGGTATGGTGACATGCAGCCTGAACACACCCAGAGGCATGACCACCACTATGTCCACTTACCTTCACACTTCACAACAGTCCCAGTGCAGGCTACGTGCACATCAACTCAGGGGGAGCTAGACACCCTCCTTAAATGCACATTTATTCTTCCCATAGGTTATGAACTAGGTCTCATCTAAAAATTAAATATTGGAAACACAGAGGAGGTTCCAATACTAGTCTTTCCGCTTCTATTTACTGGGCAAGTCCTGTGATCGGTCTTCCGCAATTTCCGTTATCGACAGATGACTGCAGAGAAGTGAGAACTGTGGGCTCTTTGCAAGTGTTCTGTCACTGGGTTTGCTTCTAGCCTTTTTCCTTTTTTCTGGGCTGAGGTCTTGCTGGACAAGTCCATTTAAAAACTCTTAGAATCGGTGTTTATGATGGAAACGTTGCCTCCAGCTTCCCAGGGTCATACGGACATCATGGCTCTGATGCTGTTTGCTACTTCTTGCTGGGAAGAAATTCTGGATTTTTCAAATCTGAGGCACAACCAAAATCTGACCTTAGAACAAAACAAACCTGGCGCCATCTGAGAAATGTAGCTCCGCATCCCCATCACCTATTGTAGCTCCCGTCATGGCAACAAAAACAAGCGTGCATTTTAAAGAGCAAAACTTTATTGCTGAAGGGGAGCAAACCGAATGGACGTGCTGGCAAAACGCCACATTATTTGCTGACCCTAATATGTTCTTCTTTAAGATTTGCTTTTCTCAGCACCGATTCAATTAGAGATGCTACAAATCCTTCTGACATTTCATTCCCTCTTGTCAGAGTAGTAAATGTATACAGTACATGCACAGCTCTCCATTAAGATGTTAATATACATCGGGGCACACTAGCCTCTATGCAGCGTAACCATTCTTTTCTGTCCTCTTAGGAAGTAGAAGGGAAGGAATAAATGTAAGGTGAGAACATCACAAAGGTCCCCGTTTTGCAGCTGGTACTACTCTTCAGCTGCATTTAATCCTAGCAAGGCACCTGCGGCTTCACCCACATCTCCCAGGACCCGTGTTCAGCTACTTGAAGGACACCAGAGTCGTCGCCACCCCCCTAGCCATGATGTCCCTACAGCCCTTGGGAGCTGGAGGCCACGTTTCCATCATAAACAGCGTGTGTTCACTTGAACAGCAAGCACTGTACACAGACTTCGGCCATGCGCCGTCCACTCGGTGCTCAGGACTCAGGGGCGTCCTGAGGCTGGCACTGCCTCTGTGACCCTGCAGCTGCAGAAACAGGCCCGAACAGGAGATGCAAGGAGAGTCAGGAGCTCACTGCCCACATGGCCCACTGCAGAGGGCCCTGGACCCGCCATCAGATCTGGGGTAGAAGCCAGGCTGCGTGGCTTTTCTCTGTGGCCTCAGGCAGCTCAGTCCACCACTCTTGAGCCACTGAGCTCAATTCTACACTTCACTGGGCTGTTCTGAGATGCCAACATGATGCTGAACATGCAAGGGCCTGGTGCTATCACAGGTACTCGGCCAGCGTTTGCCGAATTTCAGTCTGCCGTATTCACGCTCGACGAGGGCTTTACTGCAGTTCTTCTCACTGGCTCAGGGCAAATGCTTATCAGCACTTTAGCGGGAAGGTTCGTACTGCAAACTCGGCGCTGTTTCCAGATCCCACGGCGCCCCGCCCCCACTCGCTGAGGTGAAGTCACTGAGCTCCCTCTTCTCACGCCTGTGGAATGGTGGCCTTGCTGTCCTGCATGGTGGTCACTGCCGTGGGCCTGGCGGCCGAGGGCCACCTCGTCCAGAGTATGATTCCGGTGCACCATTTGTATCAGGGTTTTAAATATTTAGTGTTGGCTAAATGAGTACAAGTATTCTTTTTGAAATGTTGATTTTTCTCCCATTTCAATTAACCTGATTGAGTTCATTTAACCAAGAGCAGAAATGACTTTATGCAACAGGATGCAAATCTTCCCAAAACATTTAGCATGACCAGAGGCCCACAAGCACTCTCGTGAGCCCGCTCTCCCCTCCTCGTGATATAGACGTGGCAGGGGGACTGGAAGGCCCTGAGGAGGGCTGGGTTTTCCTTAAAACCCTACGCATCTGATCAACAGGACAAGAGCTGTGAAGTATTCCAGATATTTTTCCCACGAGAATTTCCCTCTGGAGAAAGATGCTTCAGTGGACCTCCGGCATCTGGGGGTGTGAGGATGGATCCATGAACATGAGGAGGTCACCCCACAGCAGTGTCCGACCGGTAGAACCGGCCTTTTCATTGTGTGCTATGACCTGGCGACTTTTTAGCTTGGACGGCCTCCTTCGTCCCCGTGGGGGAGACAGCAGCCTGTTGGATCCTGGGAGATCAGCGACGCTGCGGGAAAGTCATGGGCCGGTTGGCATGGATCCAGTGTGATTTTCCAGTCTTCTTCCTTGTACTCAAAGGAATTTTTAAATAAGGGAAATCTACATTTTTAACCCTTTGCAACCCTTATAGGATAACATATAAGACCTTATCAGGTGGAAACGGATCCCATAATACAGGAGAGTCAGTGGGACGACCCCACCGGGGAGTCTGCGCGGGGTCCTCTCCGAGGGGGAGTGAGCGAGATGCAAGGCGGGAGGTGCTTCTCGCGGCTCAGCCCCCCCCCGACGGGCCCCACAGCGCCCATCCTCTTCCCTGCTCACGTGGGGGTGCGCAGACGGAACGGAAAAGGGGTCCAAGCAGCAGAGTCAGCCCTGCAGTCCACAGGGGACGGTGACCACACAGCCTGTAAAGACAGGAAGACCTGTACGTTCAAATTCAGGCTCCATCTCTTGAGTAAATCGTTGAACCTCTGCAGCCCCAGTTTCCTCATCTGGAAATGAAGACTAACAACCTTTCCCTAACCATCTCCGGGGGTTTTCATGAAGTCTTCCCAGGGCTGGCTCTGGAAACCTATGGCAGTCAGAGCTCCTGGCCGGTCTCACGGCCGCGTTCCAGGCCCCTGCCCAGAGCCAGCGCCTGGGAGGGGCGCAGACAGTTGTTCTGGGCGGTCGAAACCCAGCGAGCTGACGTGCCATTCTTCGCGTCCACCTCTAGCAGCCAGCTGGTTTCGATGTTTCACCATCACCACCCCTAGTCCACCAAAAAAATTTAACAGCTTGTTGCCAAATATGGGCTGTCCTTCGGGTGGGGACCTCTCCCCAAGGGCTACATCTACTGACAGTCGCCCACATGCATTTCAAGCAAGTTCTGCCAGACCTTGAGGCCGCGCACAGTAACTAGATGGCCATATGTCCCATCCAGAATTGGTGATCTGGACCCAGAGACCTTGAAATGCTCCCATGACCTACGCTTGGACTGTATTTTTAGACCTGTGCTTCCTGTGTAATCCATTTAGGGGAGTCTGGCTGGTTCACCCACATGCTTAACCCTCCCCTGTGGATTATCAGAGCCACTTAGGATCTGCCTCCACCCACACTTTGCTGGGAACTGTGAGGGAGATGCAGGATTTTTCTAGATCGCTTTCTCATTTGCTAGCAAGAGCTAATAGGTGTTTCGGGGAAGCACGAACACTCCAGGACCTGTTGGTGCCCTTGCATCCGAAGCAGAGGACTGAGGCCCTGCTTCGTGCCAGAGGGCCACCCTCTGCCACACGGTGTTACCTGCCACCCCACTCAACAGCCCCTGAAGGGCCCCCCCGCTGCGAAGGGAGGGAGGCAGTTGGAAACGTTTTTAAAAAGTTTTAAAATAAAGGATATATGAGCTTAAAGCGATTCTATTCCACACAGCGGTAATAACACCAGCTGTCACCAGGAAACAGATGTAATTGATAAAACAATTAAAAACTCTGGCGGATCTGTCATCAATAAAGTTAACACCCCAAAAGCAAATAAAAGGGTTCAAAGTAGAACTGGATCAGCTCCCCAGGTCTGCCAATAATTACATCACCGAACTACACACAAGCATATTTTCCCATGCAGATCAAAGAGATCAGCCGGGCAACGTGCTTAGCTGGGCTGGGCTGGAGCGACACCTGCCGCTCAGGGCGCCCCCACCAGCTCGGGGCAAGGGGACCGGGGCGGGGAAAGGCAGTGCGTAGACCGACCATCATTTCCAAGGGAGGGTGAAATTTCTACCCAGATGGAACAGGGACTGGATGGTAATATTATTCATTACCACAGTTTAGCATTAAGTGTGCAACACCTACTCTAATTTATTGATGTACTGCTTAAGATGGGTGTTAACCTGTTTGTCTTGTATTATAATTGAATTCAGTCTCCAGGCTGCAGAAATTTGAGAAGTTCATCCTTTCTCAATCAATATGCTCCCCTTCAGTGACCCATTTCAAGACAGCTTCATAAAAAATAATGTATTTTGTTTTAATAAATTTAAACACTATGACAGCTGCTCAATTTTTATTGGTTGTTTTTTTTCCCTTCACATGTCTCTTCGCTGCTGAGGGAAGCCAACCACACAATCAATAGTAATTGATTAATCAGCATCCCCTCTGAACAAAGGTGCTAATCAGTTTTTGATTAGTTCATCAACCCAGATGCAGAGGCCGTCCAGTCTCAGCCTGGTAGATAATCGGTGTCTACATGACTTATGGCTCCTGAGGCACGCAGGCCTGCCGGGCTCCTGGAGGGGGCGGGCGAGGGGGACAGCGTCATTACTGAGGTAGCCCCACTGTCATGAGCATAAACAGCGGCTGGTTTATCGCTGACTTGGGGGTGACCGATGGAGCTGCAGCAAGGCTGTCAGACCCGGTGGCGAGCTGAGGGGCCCAGAGCACTCCTGGACTGGTGGCACTGGGGGCAGGGGTGGATGGCTGGTTTGGTTTCGTCTTCCTGAAGAGAAAATCACTTCTGCATCCCTGAGTGACCCTTGTCTGGCCCATCTGGGAAGAGGGATCAAGGCCAAAGGCAGCTCGGTCGCTTAGGCTCCTTGAGAAGGTCCAAGTGCTAGGGCCGCTGTCAGAGCTGGGTCACTTAGGGCCAGCACCAGAGAGGAGAGCAGGTTGCTTACACCCGGCATTGCGGCTGAGCAGAGAGGACTTATCTACTCATTTAAAAAGAAAATCAGGCTAATGTTTTTGCAACTTCTCCAAATACTGCACATATAAGAGGCAAAAATGAAACACAACTTTGATGAGCTGGCTATCTCTCTAATCCTCTATTTATCTAAATTCGCTGGGATCTGGAATTCATTTATTCATCCTACAAGTATTGACAGAGTGCCCACTACATGACAGGCACATAGCAGTGGACAAAATCCCTATGGCCTCAGTGGGCTTCCACTCTGTGGAAAAATTCAACAGCTAAGCTCAAACTGGGACAGGCTACCTAACAGAAAAATAAAGACATCCCTCAAGTTTGATAGAAGCGCACAGTAGGCAATACATCTGCTGCACTTGCAGACTAGGTGGTGGTGGTTTATTCTCTCCCTGGGTCAGACCTGTAGTTAAGGGCAGCCACCTCAACGGCCAGCTGCTCAAGGGAGCTGCACAGCAATCTCTTCACCAGGGGCCACACGGAACCCCTCTTTCCCACAGGAAGGGTTCCCGGTCCAATTCCTTGCTCTCTGTTGCAGTGAGGACGGGGTCTTTTTCCCTGATTTATTGAGTGACTGATGAAAATGTTTAAGAAACTGTAGCTGGTTGGCAGTGAAGTCCTAAAACATCCTGGGAGCTCATAAAATTGTTTAGCTTGGACCGTTTTCCATCTCCACCCCCCTCCTTTTTAGGCTATGCTTCTTATTCTGGATTAGTAACACCCAAATCCTGGAATCAAGCATGAAACCTACTTTTGCAAGAGCTCCGTGTGCTGTGAAAAAGGTCTGAGGTGGATAATTAGTCCACATCGTGGTGTGACAGGACAACCGCCCCTTCCCACTGCCCCTCCCGGCCCCCTGCTTCCAAGACAACTGTGACATGGCTTTTCTAATCTACTCCACAGAGGTAGACGGTCAACCTAAGTATTTTCCTTAAATAAAGATCTTGTCTCATAATCCAACATCCTTAAGATGCTTTATAATGCAAGAAAATTTCTCTTGAACCATTATATGTTTAAACATAAAAACTCTTTTAAGCCACTGAACACAGAGCGGCTTGAGTATGACCCCAGAGATGACCTGTCCTCCACTGCACTGACCGTACCAGCCCCGGTCGGAACATACCTGCCGCTCCCACACGGGAGAGAGGCGGGCAGGGAGGAAGAAATGTTTGGGAAATTTTGTTTTTCTGCTAATTGATGGCTCAGCAAACCAAATGGCCACCTTGTCCAAGTGGACGGAGAGCCCCCAGGCTGGACACTGCGTGCCTTACCTAGTAACTAGCCCTTACCTGAGAGGTCCTCACTGTCCAGTTCTTCTGCGGAATTGGGCAACTGAGTAAGGCCTTACAAGTAAAAACAGATCGTTTTTCTTTTCATTCCTCAAGGGACATAAACAAAACACTTAAGAACTGAGGATGAATTTCTTAAAAAACATGAGCCAAATCTCTTGCTATCTCTCTTTGGAGAGCTTGAATGTATTAATCTGTAAGTACATTTCTCCAATCATTTAGTTTTGTTATTGATACACAATCGAGACAGAAAGATTCCTCAGTCTCCACTATGAAAGCACATGAAACATGAAGGTGACTTTAAAATCACTCACTCATAACAACATGCAGAAGGAAAATAAATAAAGCCCAATTGTTAGCTGTCAGTGCTCTGATTTCTCTCTTAATTACAAATGTGTTCAGACATTACATACTGATGTATGTAAGCTTTAGGTCATGTTTACTGTAAAACTGAAGTCCTTGGCCAATCTGCAGACACAGTTCATTGTCAGTTTGTGTTCATCTTGGATGACTTATTTCAAAATGGTAACTACAGATTGCAGGCTTTTCATCAGAAAATCCGATTCACAAAATGAATTGTTAAAAAAGAGAATTTCAAAAATCAGAGGTATTCCTGAAAAATAAAACCCTCAAAGCTGAAAAAGCAGTTAGGTCAGGAGACAATCAGCAGGGACTTGCGCTGCCTGTCCAGTCCATTGCTGCTAGCCAGCGGTAGGCTCTCTGCTAGCTGTGGGCTGATTCAGGAGGTGCAGCGGGAAGGAGGTGAGCAGGGGGGACTCAGCTAGGACACGGCTGCCACTTCCTCCCGCTGTATTTACAGGCTACTCTTCAGGGATGTTTATCAAACACCACGATGGCTGGGCAACCAAGGAGGTCTCCACCCATTCTGCTTGAAGTCCTGTCCGATGGCACCAGGACCTCTAAGCACACAGCAATTGCTAAAATTTTTTTAACGGGATTTGTCACTTTTGAAGACATCTGTGCACCTATTACACTGCAAGGTCTTTGGAGAGAGGGGCGGGTCTTGGTTATTTTTCCATCTTGCCCTGCGTCTCATTGCTAAGCACAAAGCATGCTCTCAGGAAGGAGGTGCTGAATTAAGGGCTTGGGAGTAATGCTCAGCGAACTGCCAACCGGGGCATAGTATCAGCCAAGACAAATGCTCTGGAGACAAGCAATGTCAGCTGACAGCATGGCTGGAAAGAACCCAATTAACAGGCACAGTCAGACAGAAATGGCCAGTAAAAGCTCGGGTTTTGTAAGTTGTTTTATAAAGAAGCCAAATGAATATCGATAGCTCAGTAGGCGCTGTGAAAGGAAGCCATCGCATCAGCTCTTGAGGAAGAAATGCTAGGACCACCAATATTCAAGGGCAGGTGTCAGTTCTAAATGGGAGGTCCACGAATGTCCCCAAACTGTGGATTCAGGCAAGGAAAGGCAGAGCAGTGAGTAAAGCAGTAAGTTACAGAGGCAATGGAGTAGAGAAGCTACCCCCATTGCAGAATCGGATTGCTTCAAAGTGTTCCTGTTTCTAATTGGCTTTATCCATTGTATAAAGACTAATGAATACAATTATTTGAATAATTGTTAAAAAATTGGCAACATAAAGTACTTCTCTGTAGTTAATTATGAATTTGCAGTTTCAGAGAGCTAATCTTTCACTTGTCCTGGCCCAGTGAATATCAAAGCATTCTACATACGTGCGTGGAGCCCACTGAGTCCTATTAAGCAAGGATGTTTCTTTCAAGTAGGCAGCTTTCCTGCTGAATGCTTGTTTTCCTTCTGGGTGGGGGCATTAGAAAGCTAATTTTAAAAAGTAAAGACAAATACATTTATGAAGTATCACAGATATGCAAAGTTTCCCATTAAAAAGCGACAGACAGTTGATATACACCCCATTAATGATGAAAGTGTCATTTTTAATGCATAAACTTCAAAATTCACCAAATCATCTGGAATCTACTGCTCAGATTATATCCACAAGCAGGAAGCCATTTAGGTTAGTGGCACTGAATTTGTTCCTGCACTACTGTTGTGTCTTATAAATCTATAGTGCTGCATCGTGGCTGGATAATTTCTGAATGAATAGCGTTAGGAGGAGCTTACTGAAGCCGAGTGTCACGTGAGGACAGCAAAACCTGCCTCCAAAGGGGCCTGGTCTTAGGTCATTTTCTTTCATGTTAAGAATTATATACCTCTCCTTTTCTCAAAGAAAAAAAGACAAAGATGCATTTTATGAAGCAGAGAATATTCTTCAAATGGAAACTTCACGACTGAACAACAGCTGGAAATTACTTTCTGGTTTTTCTCTTTAAACTTTCACATCATTCGTTAAAGCCCTTTCTTGTCATATCTAATTAAAATGTATTCAACAAATTTCTTTAAACTTTGTTAAACAAATGAAAGCTTACTTTTGGTCCATATGGGATTTTTCTGGGCAATTAATAAAATCCTAAGGTGCAAACACAGTAATTTCAAGTATGCACTGTGGTGGCCTTCTTGTGCAGACGTGCGAGGTTCTGCATGGTGCTGGGAGGGGCTGCCTGTCCCCCGGCCGCCCCAGACAATGCTCCCACAGGAGTCACTCTTCCTCCACACAGGCCTCACTGGCTTCTAGGTGTGATATGGCATGGCCATTTAAAACCAGGTTAAGGAAAACCTCAAAAATTAGGAACAGTAAGAAATCCTACTAGAGATATTTAAATAAATTCAAGGTCAAGTAAAATGTAAATGTTCCTGTTTTCAGTTCATCAGGGTTTCGTTTTTTCAGAAAATTTTTAAAAAGAGTGATCAAATAAAACCTCTAGGGAACAGAAATGTAGCCCACGGCCCTGGTACCATTCCCATTAGGAAAAAGGAGGTGATGGTCTCTCTCTTACCTAAGCGGTACACACCTCTGATCACTGGCCATGCTATGGAAACTGTTCCATCACCAGCCATGAGTTCAGACGACCCTGGTAGTTTTAATCTAAAAGCTCAGCCATCCTGTTCTTCCTGCTTTGTCAGCTTTTGTGGGGAGTTTTCCCTTCTTCCCATTAGCAGAAATTTGGTTCACGCCGTTAAACAGTAGCACATTGTTTCCAAGCTGCATGTCAAGGCTGAAACACAATCTTCAGGTCCTGCAGCCATTCACAACCCTCTTTAGCGTTGTTCTTGAGTAGAACACACGTCTGCAGAGTCCCTTGACTGAATGACAGCCTTTGAATGCCACTGTCGTGTACGCATACAGAGGTGTGCACAGAGGTACAGACACGGATGGCGGACATAGAGGTTGTAATAATGCGCACTGCGGACTACTCTTCTTTAAAATGGGGTTCTGAATTTCCCTACAGGGGATGGAACGTCAGGTAAGCAGCTCGCGCTCTCTGAACTGGGGTATGGCTCACGTTCCTCAGACAGTACCTGCCAGGGAGCGGGAGAGCCGGGGGACCGCCTACGGCGGCAGGCTTCAGCCTCAGCCTGGGTCTAGCACGGGCCAAACGTTTTGAAACCAAAACTAAAAGTTGAGAAATTATTTCAGAAGGGTTTCCAGTTTGAGTCTTACCACAATTATGTACTAAATTAAAAACTATTTAAAAACTCGTTTGGGATATATCAATTCATGAGATCATTGGTCTCTAATGTATCAAGAGGTGGGAAGCAAAAGACGGGTAGACTCAAAAATAATAAATAGGGGAGGGAAGGAGTAGAGGAGAGGGAGGGGAGGGAGAGGCAGAGAAGGACAGAGGGAGCGAGAGAGGGACAGAGGGACAGGGGGAGAGAGGGACAGAGAGAAAGAGAGGGATGGGGGAGGAGAGAGGGGGAGAGAGCGGGAGAGGCAGGGAGGGAGGGCCGGGGGCGAGGAAGCGCGTGCCTGGGGCCTGGGGAAGCGGCGGACCGCAGTGCAGCAAAAGCACAAGCGCTATTCGGGGTGGACGTGCTGACCCCACAGCCTCACACGGGGGTGGTGGGTGGGGGCAGGGAGGGGACACAAGGCTGGGGCAGAACAAGGCACAAGACACAAAGAAGCGCCCACATTTGAACAAACAAAACCGTCACACACACCCACGCATCAATGACATAAGGACCATGGCATCTGTGCTGGGCATCACTCATGCATTTCTGCCGCCAACTTCAGGCCACGTGGCACCAGGCGGGGGCAGAGCATTGTCTGCATTGCTCGACATGCACGCATGACACAGGGCTCTTCCTGTCCAGGCCTTAGGATGAGCTCCAAAAACACAAACGCTCAAGATCCTTATTCAAAAGGGGCCCCTTTCACCATCCTGGTCTAAAAATCCCATCTTAGGCTCACATTTATCTTTACTATCAATTGGATTGTTAAAAACACACTGTGTGGCTGACTGCTGTTTGGTTTCTTTTTGGAGAAAATCCATTTGCTTGTGAATCATGCTCATGCACTTCTAACCTTCCATCCCATGCTTATTCCAGAGTCAGGTAAGAACAAATGGTCAACATCCATAAACACCTGGTGCTCATACATACTCCAGCAACGCAAGCTTGAATAAAGTATTTTAATGAGTCTTCGAAGGGAAAGCTTTTTCATAAAACTATTTTCTTCCTCTTTATAAAAGAGGAATATTGAAGGAAATACAGGATGAAAACTTTTAAGACCAGTAAAATGGTCATAACTGGCTAACCTAACACGTCTTGTCATTTAAGTTGCTAAGTTATCAAACCACACCATTTGTCTAGGCCCACATCTCCATAACGAACATTCAAGGTCATTCTCAAACGAACCTAAGTTAAATGGTTGGTGTGCCAGAGAAATTGGGTTTTAGCCTTAATTCACTTGGATAAAATCAGTTCTCTATCTTCACCTTTCTGGAAATTTGGTCTCCTGCTTTGTGATTTCCTCGATATTCTATTACCTTTTCTATCCTGGCAACTGACCTGGAAGACTTTTTTTCCCTCTGCCAAGTGAAATTCTAGACTGTAAGATCTGGCTTTCATTAACACTTTCTGCTGTGGACTGGACAGTATGCTGTTCAAAACAGCAGGACCTCTTTGTGAGATGCTCTGAGGGTTTACAGCAGCCTGGGTTACCCCTCTCACCTCCAGCTGCTAAGTCACCACAGACATGTGTATCTTACTCCTGTTTCTTCTCCTACATTTCTTGGCTGCAGGTAAACTTCTCATCTCACTGTGAGCTGAGGTGCCACTGGCCTGAACTGTCCCTGAACTAAGGATCCAGCAATTGCTTCTGTGAGTGCACAGGCACCTGTTTCCTGCCACAGGAACCCTATAAAGCCTTATTCCAAGGGCCTCTTTATCCCACCACAAAGAGATATCACCTGCACTTTCCCTCTCTCCAGATTTAAAGATCTGATCAGAAACAGTATCCTAAAATTAGGATTAACCCCTAAATTCTTGTTTTTCATACCAGGGGACATATTTCCCACCTGAAATAGCCTACCAACTCCAAGACCTACATGCATTTGATTTACATAAGCACATGGATTTTATTAAAGGACTTAGAAAATTATTGCTCTGGAGTCTTAAAAGATAAGTGATCCATACTTCTTCAAATATCCCATAGAATTCAGGAACCTTATGGTTACATTTGACCCTGGAGTTAATTATAGGAAACTCAGAGCTTAAAGCATCTGAAAAAGAATAGAACAACATCTCTTAAACTACATTAAAATAGCCTTAAAGCTCTGAGAATAATCCATGGAAGTCAGGAAGTGCTCAGTTAACGATGAAACCTAGAGCACTGCCCGAGACGCTGCAAGCACTGGGGGCATTACCTTCCAAATGCAAGTTTTGTACCTGATTGATTTCTTGTGATTGTCAGTGTGCCTGGCCCTTAGACTTATTTTATGAATTTTCCTTTTGTGCCAATGACAGGCAAGGGCATGGGGGTGGGAGCAGGGTAAGGGGGATACAGCACTCCCTATGTAAGTTTGTTTTGCCTCCTCAGGAAGTCCAGACTGGGGTGGGGGTGCGGGGCGAGCTGCCGAGCATCAAGGCCTGGCCTTCAGGACGGCTCACACAGAAGAGGTTTCCAGCCGTAAGTCCTCAAAAGTAGGCCTATTTAAGGAACTAAGTCTGAGCTAGGAAGAGATGCTTCTCTCCAAGCTGAATGCACACTATGGGGTTGGTTGATCGCCTCATCAATTAAATGATAGATTTTAACCCTGCGTAACATGCAAAGCAATTTTAAGTACGCCCTTTACCAAAAAATTCCCTTGGATTGAATTATTAAAATTCAGCCCATTTTTTTTTTAACTAATGTACCTTTTTCTAAGCACAATATCATCAGGGCTAGATTTGAGTTAAGTAATAAGGTAATACACAGAGGAAACATGATTCTAATTTTCTGACTGGAGAGACATAGAAAAGCTAATAGACTTATTCCAGCCCAGTAAGTCAGGGGTGAAACTGGGAAAAGGATTTCCTCATGGCCCCTTCTGAGGTTTATTCACTCAGTTTTTATCACCTTTTGGTTAAAATCTTAACCAAGTATTACTTAGTATTTGTCTACAAAATATGCACACACAAATGACTTTTTAAGACCCAATTCATGTTGCTAAATTTGTATGCAGTATCATTCCTGGTTTGGGGACGTTTCCTGCCACGTTAGCAGAGACGCCTATGCACACACGGAGAACAAGAGGCAGGGGCGGCGGGCCGAGGGGTGAATGCAACTGGGGACATAGTTCAAGACGGGAGTGATGCTCCTGGTCACCACTCCATGGATCGGCACAGGAATCTTCAGCCTGACCTGTCCTTCAGCATCGACTAGACACACAGGAGTCCTCAAGATGCCCTGGGATCCGGGCCTATAAAGGGAGTGACTGGGCCTTTCATTTAGATGCTAAGATTTTTAGGCAAATAGTTGTTTTTGTGAAGTTGCTTTCCTCCCCATGTCTGGTGGAGTAATTAAATAAAGATGACGTACAACTGAGACTCCTCCCATCCGAGCCAGCAAGGGGGTGGCCTTGTCGCAGGTTGCAAACTCTGGCTACTGAACTCACAACAGAAATGACAAGACTTAACACCCTTTCAAACTTTAAATATAGTACATTGATGAGGTCGTCTACTTGAATCACGATTTCCCTTGAAGACTACATTTCTCTTTTTCCCAGGCTTGCCTTGCCTCTCAGCAGTGCCGAGCAAGTAGGTAAACAGGAATGTGATACCAACCGTGGACTGCTGGTTCTGTCGTCGCCGTTGTGTCTACAGACGGGAACAGAGGATTGGAGGAAGGGAAGAAACAGGAGGAACGGCATGCAAAAAAAGGGAAAATGGAAAAAAATGGAACAGATAATATATGAGCGAGCTTTCAAAGAACATCGCGTGACAAGCAATAATAAATGAAAAGCAAAAAGCATTTGAAGTGAGTCGCACTGTTTTAAGACATGCCTTCAGCTCAAAGCTGCGAGCCAGAGAGGAGCATAGTCAGGTCTTTGGTTCTGGGGGTCTGGCCAGGACACACCTACTTGCTAGTCACTAGTCAGGGGCCATGCGAGGTGAAGAGGGACACCAGTGTGAACTCTGTGACCGGCAGGTGGCTCCTGACGCCCCAGGGCTCGGCACTAATGGAAGAAGGGCCGCAGTCAGAAGGCTCAACAATGGATTCAGACATTCAGACCCTGCCTTTGTTTTAACCCAAGCCACCTGAGTACTTGGGCTTCACGACTGCCGATTAGGCATCACTGAGTCCATTACACTTTTAGGATCCGTAACAGTTATGCTCAGATGTCTGGGGATGAATACATGGATTCGAGTTTTTCATCCAGCGTGCCACTTCAGCAGAGTCCAGTTGTAAAGTTCAGTTAGCTTGGAGGCCACGGTAAAGAACGTGTTACGGTTTCAGATTGGTTTCTGTCCACAGACACCCACCCACCCACGCCCGCTGTTAATCCATCTTCCCTCTGCAGCTCTTACTATGTTACAATCTAGGAGCAGAAGTCTGTCACGGAAACACCCAAGTCCGCACAATTTGCCAAAAGCCACTTCTAGTCATGTGACGTTCCAAAATTTAAAGTATCAGCCACCCCTCTGCTCGAATTCAGAACCATGCCCGCTGCTGTGAGCTGCCCCTGGCTGCGTAAGGAGACAGCACATTATTTCTTCTCACTGGCAGGTGCACGTGCTATGGAAGAAAGTGTGGTTTGTCTCTTTCTTCTTCTATTTCCCATGCTGCTCAAGTTTCCTTCTCTTCTTCCCAGGCTCCACGCCGGGCCCGCAGAGCTGGCTCGTCTTCACAGGAATTCTTCAGAGGCTCAAGAAATTCTGTTTTTATTTTAGCCTAGAAGGGAAGTGGGACAAATATCTAACAAATCGCACGATGGCCTTCTTTTCCCAGAGTTGTGTCAGCACCACTCTTCTGGCCAACTTCATTCCGAAGGCAACCCCTCTGGCCAGACTGCAATGCTCGCGTTCTGCCGCTCACCTGCGCATCCACCCGCTGTCTCCCCTTCCGGCCACAAAGGAGTGGTGGCAGTCATCTCAAGCTGATGTGGGATTCTGGGCTCAGGGCAAGCAGTTACCCGTCCTTTTTGATAATGCAGCAGCCATGGCCTCATTTTCCTGAGTTCTGGAGACCCTTTCGGACTGGACACAGGCGACATTTCCATGCACTGGAATGCCAGCCTTTTTTTTTTTTTGGGTCAAATGAGCCTGGTGCTTCTGACTTACAAATACAACAATGAATTCATACTGGTGTTCCCTCTCAGCTGCATGATGTCCTCAGGACCCTGTGCCATCAAAAACCGAGAGCCCTTCTAAGAAGCCAGAATTAACCAGCTGTCTGTGAGGCCGTTGCAGCTTAATGTAACTTAGCACTGAGTTTCTGAGGGACAGATGAAGGGAAGAAGAACATAAAATACACTGAGTAAGAACACAATACTTACTTACAAGCCGAGCCTGTGTGCATAAAATAGCAGTAAAAAAGCAATACCAAGAATTGTACAGTTGAAACACCTCTACACCATGACTCTTCCCATGACTCAGGTGGACACGTCTTTACTTCAAACATCCGAATCAAGCGTGGGCTTGAGTTTCTTTCAATTCGAGGGGCAAAATCAAATGCACGCACACATGGGAACTTCTGCATGCATGTTTCCCCATCTTATGGCTAGTGCTGGCCCCTTTTCAAAATAAAACAGCAAAGCAGGGAGCGCCCGGGCCCCTGGTGCGTGGCAGCACTCCTACTCGGCTTTGTTTTTGGCAGCTGAATAATTAGTATGAAAGGAAAGAGGAGTGGAGTAAAACGTAAGGGTAAGTCCTCAAAAACAGCATCTCAGCATGAGCCAGTGCTCACCCGCTCACCCTGGTTTACTGTCTCCCTACATCATGTCGTGTCAGCCTTATGACGAGCCCAGGGGAATGTGGCGTTGGCCCCTGGGTGGGTGCTGGGAAGCAGATGAGTGAGGTTCACAGTGCGGCGGGCCTCCCCTTCCTGGGAGTGGGAAACCCACCAGGCGAGAAGAGGGGAGGCTGAGGAGAACACCCTTGCAAGACAATTCAGCGTGTGCTGTAGGCAAACACCACAGTCACTGCAGCTGGAAAGGCAAAACCATGAGCAGCCATGGGGTGGGAAGCTAGGAGGCTGCAGCAGGACACAAAGGCCACAGGGGGAAGGACAAGATCGGGTGGACTGGGGGGGTCAACATCTGTTTCTCCAAGAGCTATCCGAACATAGGCTATTTCAAGTGAAGAATTAAAAAAAAATTCTGTGTAAGTGCCTTAGGGCTCCCCGCAGAAGAGCGCTGAGACAGGATCTAATTCTCCTCCATGACTGCGTAATCACTTCACGCAGAAACCACAGACACCCTGGCTCTGAAGGGAGGGCAGCTCCGAGAAGCAGGATTTACTAGGGTTCTTCATCAGAAGAGAGGAGAGATGTGCAGGCCCACCCCTGGGAATCAGCCTGTGGGGTCACTATATTGTTTGGTGACATTCTAAGTGGACAGGCAACATGCAAGTGGTGAATTTCCAATGTAAGTTATAAATGCTGAAAGTGACTGGAAAAATAAGAATGCCTAATGGCTTTAATAAAGACTTTTTAAAGCTTCCTTTTGTTGCTGCCTTTAAACAATCATCTTTGACCTAGGCCTGTGAGAAAAAGAGGCCAGAAAGAGTTGAGAGGGACATAGGTGGTGCAGGGTCACCCCCGAGCTACTGTCTCTGTTTTAATTATGATGAGGGCAAATTTATTGTGCATTTATTTTATATGGTCAAGAAAAATGAATCCCATGTTCTCGCAAACCCAGTAGGTGTGTACAGCCTTAATAGTCACTCTAGCTGGTTTATGAGTATAATCAAGCAGGGGCGGGTCCCACACTGCCATGTGAAAGGTGCACATTTCCCTAAATATTGACTTCTGGTCTCCCAGCCTCACAAACAGTTTATGGTGCCCTAACTCGAATGAACTAAACATCACCTATATTTCATGTTACAGGGTAGATATTTACAAAATGAAAAGGCTCTGATAATGTGTGAGATCTGAGACATAAGCCATTCAACCAAATAGAAAAAATATATTACTTCATGCGAGGCAGCTGGGCAATATTTAGTTGAAACAGTCGTGTGTAAGCTGCACTGTGGCACACTCTAATCCTTTCATATGGAGCCTCTCCAACTTAGAATTGCTCATTGAGTGTGACTGACTGGGGGTTTAAAACTAATCCGTAAACTAGTCCATGGTCTCAGACACAACGGGTGCCATAAATGAAAATGAAAATCCTGGAACAAAATTAAATTCACAACCTTAAATACCTTTTCTTTTGCATTTGCTCTGAGGTCCTTCTGCTTTACAATGCAGATTCACTGCGAGACGGCATGGCGGGGGGAGGGCGTGAGGACAGCGCACATTTAAAACACGCGGTGGGATGACCCAGAAAGCCCCGCCTGCTCGAAGGCAGAGCTTAATTGTAAAGAATTAAAATTCTCCCACTTTGATTGTCATGAGCTTCAATGAAAGCATACTAAGCAGTCTGGATATATTTTAATACTGTTTCCCCCAGTTTATTTCTTCACTCAAGTCAATAGGAGTCAATGGGTTTTCTTAATTGAATTCCCCTTCAGTTTGTGTTAAGGAACTGCTTTAAATCTAGACACCAGGGCAGGCAAGGAATTCCCCTGACAATTTTATTTTCATAGTTGTGCTGTGCTGGCCAATATATATTAAATATAGTTCCCCCCCCTCCTTACTTATTTCTGACTTATTTGAAATCTGTACGAAGCAAAAAAACATGCTGGAGAATTAAACTTTTAAATTTATTTTCTACTGGTTGCCGGGTTAATTTTCTTCCTATCTATGTTCTGCTTTAATCAGACTTCCATTTCTCAGGGGTGGGAGAGTGGCTAGGAACAGACTGTGAGCTGAAGGGCCCGGACAGGAGAGCCACAGCTGGGCCCGCGCTTCTCCACACCGTCTCCCCTCCGCGTGTGGACACCGGGAGCCACAGGGCAGCAGGAAGGGGGCTGGGTTTTCTGTTTTTGCTGTTTAACAACCTCAAGTTTTCTTAAAAGCTTCTTCAGAATTGTTCATTGTGCTGCTGTGCCCCTGAGATCCTTTTGTTTGCAAACCAGATGTTCTGAAAATAATAGGAATCCATGCAGTGGTTTCCCTGAATAAGGAAAACAATTCCAGGAGAGATGTGCGAATGCTGGCAGGAGGGACAGAAGGGGGCAGGCAGGGGCGGAGGGCGGAGGGTGCACAGAGGGGGAGGGCGCACAGAGGCTCTGGAGAAGCAGCCACGGTTCACCCGCACTGGGTGCTGCACGGAGGGGTCCTTCCTGCCTAGACCTCGTTTCCCATCACCAGCAGGGCTCCGACTACTCCACTCTCATCACGAGGAACCTGGATCTATGATACTATTTTTTTGCACTGTTATAAATCTGTAGCATGGGAACATGTCGAGTCTTTTTATCTCTTGGATTACTTTAAAAGTATGGAAATTATGAGAGAAGCTTAGGAAAAAAACTCACTTCCCATCCCTCATTCCTTATTTAAAAAATGCAAAACCAGTTGCCCTCCATCTCTGCTGTGTTCTGGCCGCTTCCATTTTCTCAGTCAATATGGGTTGGAAACTGGGTGACTACGATGCTGTTTGTACTAGTTTTATAATCATAAGCAAGATGAAATGTGCACACTTAGGACAGTATGAAAAAAGTGGTCATGCACTCTGGGGCAAAAACTTAAAAAGGTGGCTCATCACAGGACAGGCAGCTCACGAACACCTACTCGCCATCAGGCAAGCTGGCCTGTCAGTGACCGTCAGTATTCAATGAATGATGAATGAAAACCAGTCTTAATGGAGTGGATGCCAACTCTAGAAAAAAAGGCAATTTAGTAAAACATTCTAGGATGAAAGATGTGTATTTCCTAGGAACACTGGCTTAATATAAGCCCGGAACATAACTACACACAAAGTGCGCACGCATGAAGATAGATGCCTGGAGTAAAGAGGGCCTTCATGTTTCATCTCAAATGCCACCCTTTCCTACCCACGTTCTCTCCATTCTTTGATGGCACAGATCAAATTCTGCTTCTCCTGTGCTGTTCTCTAGTCTTCTGCCTATGCCCCTGAATCAGACCTGACGCCGTATCTCCTGCTTCTGAGTCCCACCACGTGTGACCTATGCCCTCAGCTGTACTTTCAGGGGCTCCTGGAATGTTCTGTCTCCACAGGTGCCAGCACTGTGCTATACGTACTACAAGGCTTGGTACTTGTAGAGTGAGTGCCCAGGGGCAGACAAGCCTATCCCTCCACATCATGCGACTACCAATAGCAAGTAGAGAGCAGGAATAGCTAAGCTAAGACCCTGGGGACCGAGCTCGAAGTGGAACAGAGCTGTCGCACCTTAGATGCTCATGTTAAAGAGCCTATCTTAAACACTGGTGTCCTTTCTCATTGCATTTAAGAAACCGAAAACACGTGCTATGGTGTTGAGATTCTCATTTGGCATATTCTACAAATGTCCCTAAAAATGTACTCTGCTTTATTTATGTGATCTGATGCACATTACACACAAAAAAAGTCTGTGATATTAGACTATGAAAGTCAAAATAATAATGTGAGCCTGGGGGTAGGACTCACTTTCTCCAAGGTATACTGGGTTTTGAGGACTTAGAACACCAATACAAAAACCTTCCTGATTTCTTTTCCAAGAAACTCAAAATTTTTAATTGGATACATACTTAAAAAAAAAAAACTCATTTAGAAATGACCTGTTTCGTTCTTATGAAAAGATTTTTAAATGTGTTTCAGAATTTGGCCCTATAGCTATTCATTTCTTATTCTAAAGTGGTTTCAATTTTTAATTTATGGCAGTCCCAAGTGTAGGGTGACCTACAGGTTGAACTCCTCCCAGCCTGGATTTTATAGTTAAGCTGAGGTGGGTGTTTAAACCCAGAGCTGCATGCTCTCTAAGGCAGTGCTTGTCAAGCATCTAATCCAGGACACAACCAGGCAGAAACGATACAACATCCATGTTAACCAGGGAGGGAAACACAAAATGTTTCCCTAAGACGATTCTAGGAAAATGATTGATCCAACTGTCAGGGGCAAAAACAACCACCACAGAAACAGGTAATTTTATCTACACCCAATACACAAAGTCAAAAGTACAAAACAAACAGCCCCCCGCCGTCCTGGCAACAGGTCTGATTCTGGTCCGAGAGGAGTCTGCATGAAGGACTTATCTTGGCAATGGCTGGCTGGCTCTGTCTTAGCAGAGGACACCGGGGACAACCTACGCAGTTTGCCCTTCCGTATTTCAGCAGGTATCTTCATGAATGAAACCACACAGACAACTTGGCATGATATAAAAAAAAAAAGAGTAAGAAAGGACTGGGGGCCTGCCAATTGCAACACTTGACACAGAAATGTGTGGTCAGAATACCATGTACACGACAGAAAACAGACACCAAAGAATCTTATGGCGAATCACAATGAGGCTGTGGACGGCTCCCATCCCACTTCTATCCCTCAACTGGTTTTTTATTTGTAAAGAGATTCTGATGACCTAAGGGCCGAACAGACACAACGCTGTGACCATGTTGGCATGTTACACGGACATCAAGTGTTCCTTTCAGCACTCTAGAGGCATCATAAATTCTCCCCTAGATAAAGCTCCCCTTAAAGATGTGCGCCTTCCCAGGAGGGCCGGGGGGTCTGCTCTGGGCAGCACGGACGGGAGACAGGGACGCCCTGCTCTTTCCACCAGTTCTGTGCTTCTGGGTGGAAAACATCAGGTCACACTGGCTCCTAGTTCCTGACTTTCAAGGGTCTCCACAAGGAAGCTTTAACATGTTTTGAGGGAGTCAGGTGACTGGAAGCTCGATGACAGGTTGCCTCCCTCCCCAGGGGAACAGTCCGATTACCTTGGTTCCGGAAGATAAAAGATAACACTGGAATACTTCCTTTCAGAGAAATCAGAAATCAACTAGGATCTCTTGAGTTTAAAAAAAATTTCCTATTGCATTTGTGCATTTTTCTTGTCATGAAACCCTGACCTGGTTGGAATGGGTTTCATGATTGCATTTGCCTGGGAGAAAAGAAATAGATGACTGTGGGCTTTTTTTTTTTTTTTTTTTAAAGCCCAGGCTTTATGTTACTGTCACTGGATTCAGCTGTTGAAGCTTTTAAGGCTAATGGCGGCTGTAATGCAGCAAACAGTGCAAGAGAGGAGAAGACTGGAAATCAATTCAGCTATCCGTGTGTCCAGATTCAGTCTGGAAGATCTCTCAGGAACCCATCTCAGCCTCAGGACCTTTCACATGGGACACAGAGTCATTCAGCGCCACAACCTTTAATCTGTTTGAAGAAAGGAGCTAACATTGAATTCCACAAGTATACTTTCCAGGCAAGATAAACACATGTAAGCCTTCCCGCTAAGACACAGCAAGCCTGGGAGACCGTCCATGAAGGCTCTGGATGCTGCAATGTTTCAGGGCAATTTCAGTCTGACTGTTCCTGGGCATCCCAGTGGGAGTCGGGCCTCGTTCCCACAGGCGCTCTGTGTACAGAGACGGCCCGACGGCTCTCATGCCAAGAGGCCCAAGTGCATCGGTGAGGTCACCTCTCATCAGTCTGGGCGGAGAGGCCAGGCACACAGAGAGGGACAGAGACAAGCCCCGGCTACAGAACCTTTGATGTGGACAGAAGTGTAGCACCGCTTGTTTGCACTGGTTCCTGAGACAACAGCGAGCTGCTGGACGCAAGCTTGGCTTCAGGCTGGGGCGAAGGACTGAGCGCCCAGGAACCGAAGCGCCTCTCTGGGCCCTGAGACTGAGTGTGCGGGGGTGTCAGGAAAAGTCTTAAAAAAACCCTCAGCTGGTGAATGGCCAGCCACAGAGGAACAGGGCTGTTCTGGTTAAAGAGGAGTGAGTTGTGGATACAGTGAGGCCTCAACTGCTTAAAATGTAAACCTGGCCAGCTACCCAGATGGGACTTTCTATAAGGAGACACAGTAAGGGCCGCCTCATCCTCGGGCAACTGCCACCAAGACAGACAGACGACTGAAGGGCTTTCTTACAGGGGTCATGGACGCAGAGCGGTGATGAATGGGGATGCAATTTACCCCGATGCCCACAAGCAACTGTGAAAACCTGTTAACAAGAGCTCAGGCCTAAGTGAGCTTATAACCTGGGGAAGAGGTAAGAGATCACACAAGGTGGGAAAGTGGTTTGCCGTATGGGAAGCTGGTAGCTCAGTTGCTCGGGAAATCAAAGTTAGGAAGGAGTGTCTGTGTATTCATGATAGAGCGGGAGAAACCTAGTCACCGGACCAGCAAACGGAGCTCACTCAGATGCAGAAGGGCCTCACAGCAAAGCCAGAAGAGAAATGCAGAATAGGGCAGAGTTCAGGAGAGACACAAAAACCAGTTGATGAATTTCCGGAAGATTTTAAATTAAGTGTGGGCACTGATTTTTATAAACAACACTCAAAGAACTCCTCCCTGGTGGCTTAGCTCAAAGCTGTCTTTGTTCCACAGTCAGGGTTAGAAAGGTGGGAAGACTGGTCAGGCAGTCCATCGTCCATTGCTGTCTTTTATAAGCTGACGGGGCCTCCCCTGCACTGAACACGCAGAATCGCTGTCCTTTCTCCCTCCCGAGTCCTGTGAAAATGGAAGATGTCTCCAGAAAGTCAACGTACAGGGTGGCTGCCCCATCTAGGGTGGGGAAGAGGATCGCGCTGGAAGAACGAAGAGTAAGGTGTCTGTGTTTAAAGAATGCTGTGTCCCGGTGACAGAACTAAATACCAGGGCACGTGGCTCGGGGAGGCCCAGCCGAGTTCTCACGGACCAGAATGCAGTGGAAATCGTCTTGTGGAGGGACGACCGTCCTCACAGAACGCTGCCCTTCACACGTGCCCGGGGCCGCACCTGCAGCAGCGGCTGGGACAGGCCGTGCTCTGGCAGCCCTGCCCGCCTCGTGGGCACAGTGGGCGCCGAGGCTCCCGGATACGTGGCCGCAGCGATGTGTGAGCCGCTGGGCCCGGGAAGGGCAGAGAGAGCCATAAATAAGAGACACTGGGACTCATTTTGAGCAAGAGGCCAGCCAGCCCGGAGATAGAGCCACAGAGTTCCAGCCCCTGCGACAGGAAGCCGAGGGCTGGTTGGGTGCAGGCGCCTGGGGGAGGGCAGTCCCGCCGGCAGGTGCTCTCCGGGGCAGGAAGGGTGGGGCCATTAGCAGCGTGGCCGCTGTGGGCATGGGAAAGGTGTGTTTCACTTCACATGGATTAAGATGAAATTAAGATCCAAAGCCAGAATACTTACCATTCGTCAGCCATGGCTGAGCGTAAGCCGTTGGCGGGCTCTCTAACGCCAGGCTGCCATTTTTCCCTAGCATTTTGCTTGGAAAGCGATGCGTAAAAAAGAATTCTCTTATGCATAAGCTGCAAAGTATCTGATCTACTGTTAAATGCTCAGATGTTAGAGATTTTCTGAGGTCCTTAAGATCCAACTTAAGAACAAAGTAGCTAATGTCTTTGAAGTTCCAAAATAAAGGAACAATTAGCTGCAAGGGTTTAAAGGGAACTTTTAGACTTCTTTTCATACATACTAGAAAGACAACATACATTCAGGACATTTTCAGTGGTAATGAAGGTACCGTACCTGTGATGATGGTAAGGATGGTGGAGGTGGTGGTGGTGGTGGCGGTGGTGGTGGTGGGAGGAGGGAGAGTTGTGGGGGGATCTGGATAAAAACAAAAAGGAGAATCAAGCCCACAATGCCGCACACAACAATGGTCGGTCATGACAAGACAAAGGCATGAGGACACCGAGATGCTTGATGGCTTCCGGCCTCGAAACCAGGAGTTTCCCCCAAAGATTCCTGTCTTGTAATTATATCCCAAAGCCTTAGTTGGAAAAGCTACGGAAAGAAGGAAAGAGGTCTGCACTAATGAAGGAACCTCGGGATGAGGAGACGTGAAGCGGAGAAGGGAGGAAACACGAACCCGCTTGTGCCCCACTCCAGGCCGGCTCCGCAGCCGCGCGGGTACGATGGCTGTCATTTCGTTTTGCACCTTTACAGAGGGGAGGAAGGGGGAGGAGATGGTGCTGCTCTATGGAAAGGGCTCCTCTGGGCCGAGAAGGAGCGCGTTCATGCTCCCGCTCCCGGGCGCACTGTGACCGCTAACTTCATTATTCTCCATCAGTACCTCCCAGCAGGAAGGGAGACTACTTCTATCCTTGTAATAAACACAAAGAAGAGAGACTGTCGTCACTAAATATCAAGTTCCATGCGTGTGCAATTTCGCTGAGATTTTATTTTTTAAAGTCAATAAAATTTGAGTCACATCGATATTAATGTTAGTTGCCTTTGCTCATGTTAAAAGCATGGCCTAAGTGAACGACTGTGAAAAACAGGAAGAACATTTCCACCCCGTAAACAAGGGGACTGAGCACAGAGAGCCTCGGCCCTCAAAGCAGGGATGGGACAGGTAGCCCTCTGTCAGGTGTTTGATACAGTGCACATTCCACCATCTCAGAACATTATTTGGGGGGAGAGGGAGGGGCAAAAAATGAAAGAGAAAAAAATGCTAAGCCCAAATGATCAGACAGAATGTGTTAAATTGTCAGCAAGACTTTGAACTAAGCAATCATTCTGCTATAATAGGGCATAAGATGATTTGAAGGCTTTTGATTTTAAATTTTATCTACAGCACATCAACTCTTTCTCCCTGACACATCTGGTGTCCTTTTATCTCCAAGCAAGCTCTCAGACTGTCTAATTAATACATCAAAACTTTAATTATATAGTGTACCTTTACTGGGTTTGGTATGACTTCCTAGAAGTTCATGAAAACAGATCTTAATGCTCAGTTGTAAGGTCTGCTTAAAAGGATTCCTACTATTTATCCGAGGTTTTAATTTTCCTCACAAACTTCTCACATATACACAAGTGTATGATGGATCTCCTAGCGAAGAAGCAATGGCAGATTGTTGTTTCATGGGAGACTTTGTTCATTTAAGTTGGGAATGCAAGCAGTTTATTGTTTAGAGCGGCCTTAAGTGAGTCTAAAAAGGAACCCGCTAAAAACAAAAATCTCATTCTCCTCCAAGAAGTAGAAATGATTAAATGAGTCATTTAGAAGACCAGCAAGCAATGTGTTAAGCCTTGTATCTGGACACTTTCTCATGGAGGCCACAGTAGGGGAGGCGTGGGCACACCTCCATGCTGCAGGTGCAGAGGAACAAGGCCCCCTGGCCCGAGCCAACTCACTCCCTCCAGCACCCACCTGACTGCGCCCCAGAGATGCCCACCGCCCAGCATGTGGACAGCTTGCTTGGTTTTCTGTTCTGGTTCGATTGTAAAACAGGAACACCTGTGCTAGAGGACTCCCCTGAAGCAGGATCATGTTATTTCCTGTCTATTTCCCAAAGCACTGGCACAAGATGGGCGATGATGTCCATGACACAAAGTGGCCCCGGAGGTGGTTTGAAAATCTGGTTCTGAACAAGGCACGGACCAGGCTGACGAGGGCAGAGACTTCAGAGAAAAGGTCAACAGCCCCTTTCATTTCGTGACAATCACACACTTTCAGTCATTTTTGTCGCTACAGGGTAACTGTTGTCCCTCACCTCTGGCTCAGTGACCTGAGTAAACCACTCTGTTAGCACGTATACCCTCCTTGCTTAGGATAATTTCTAGCTATAAGAGCAACATGAGGCCAGTATTTAAGAAAATACAGAGATGGAGCTAATGGGCTGTGTTTGACACCCAGAAGCTCAAAGAATAAAACCATGTGGGGCTTAGGAACTAACCAGCTAGACTCTTCAAGCAGAGAATTACTTCCAGAGAATTAGACATTTCAAAGGCATGTTAACTGTAAGTTCATGAAGTACTTGGAAAGTTAACCGTAGTAGTAGAATAAATCACTTTTGAAACAAAAATCTATTGGCCATCTTCTCAAATTGCTAGAATATTTTTTTAATAGACCAGCAACACCTTGAGCTTGTAGTCTAGCCGGCCATGCCAGCGTCGCCACGGGCACCGACAGTTGGAGTCAGTCCGTGTGCTGCAGACCTAGTAAACCCCCAGACGGGGGTCGGTGCCCACTGACCGGGGGCTGCGGATGCGTGGACGT
Source organism: Phataginus tricuspis (assembly GCA_029783875.1). NCBI lineage: Eukaryota > Metazoa > Chordata > Mammalia > Pholidota > Manidae > Phataginus > Phataginus tricuspis. Next base: position 16,129,840 of record JAQQAC010007117.1, on the reverse strand, counting down.
GGGTGTGCCTGCCTGACGGGGGCTCTGTGCTTCTTAGCATTCAGGTGGTGTGCTTGGCCTCAGCAAGTTAGTTCTGAGACGACAATCTCAGCCTGCTGAGAACTCTTACGCTGGGAAGCAGTGAGGGTTAAGAGGAGCTACAGAGAAAGACACAGGCTTGGACTTTGGAGCCCAAGTATCATGGCTCTGAAACAGACTCAGGAATCCCGTGAACTTGGGCACCTGACGTGACCTCCCCACGCTGTGCCGCATCATCTGTGAGATGGGACGGTGATGCGCTTAGCTCAGGGTGTGGCCGGGGGGTCCGAGGGGACTGTGCACCCCGGGACGTGGACTCAAGTGAGTACTTGATAAATGCCCGCCATAAGCTAGTGTCTCAGGCATTCCAGCGTATCTGCCCGTCAAATCCACAAAATGCTTCTCGTCTTGAAATGTAGGAACAGTAGGTTACAGTAAACCAAAATTATTTTTCCAGACAACTCAGTCTTCTGAAGCCAGGAAGTGTATAATTGACTGGTGGAGTTTGTCACTGCTTTTTAAAATCTGCAGTCTGTGGAAAGAGCAGGTCTGTAAGCCTTGGGGGTGACCGTGTAGGGGGCTTGTGTGGGGCTCACACCCTGGCAGAGACAGCAGGAGGGAGGGATGCAGAAGCAGAAGGGAGGGATATACCTTCCACCCCTTGTATTGGCAGGAACAGGGGTGGCTTTGTGTCGCCAACTGGAAGTGGGGCACACGGCACCCATCGCACCAACACAGAAAAGCCATGCCCTTCACTCTCACCTCCTCAACTACGGGGACAGCGATGCTACTGTGTGCAGACCACAGACAGCAAGTGGAAAGAACACATACCTCAGAAGTATACAAATAAGGTGATTAGCTGTGATCTTCAATCTTGCATTACACTAAGGGGGGAACGAACCTCAGGTACAGGCTAAGGATTGCATTTTAATATCCAGGTAGATATGGTGTAAAACATGCTTCTATGTAATCGAAAAGACTACTCCTCCTATTTACTTCCTAGAGAGAGTGGCCAGTTCTAAGACGTCGTGGTTCATTTCTGTGTGTACATGTGTGTATTCACATATACTCACACCTGGGACATTCGCACTGCTAACAGGAGGAAGGAAGGCGCACACATGTTCCTGTATTTGTAAGACACTGGAATTTGCATGCCTGGGGCTATTCATTCTGTGGCATGTCAGCTCAGGACTATTTTTCCTGGTAGAAAACTAACCATGAGACTTCAGTTGTACAGAAGAGACTCAATTTGTCCTTTCAGACTAGAGAGGCAGTGCACTCCTCAACTAAATAGAGTATCTCGTACACAAAACTGACAGTAAGATATGAATGGAGCTAATAGAACATGCCTGGCACAAGTAGATGCTCAACAAATGATCTGTTGATTAGAGAACGATATTCATGATACTATGCTTTAATAAACTTGTAAGAAGATGTTAAGACAAGAGACCAACCAAAAAAGCATTTGCATCTAAAGCAGCGGCTGTAGTGGTTCATGTGCCTTCCAAGAACCTTACACTTTTCTCCAAGGATTTACTGGTATGCAGCATCTCCTGGGATGTAACAGCTTCCTGCTGAACCTAGGCTGGGTCTGTTCATCAAAATGCTAGCTGACTATCTTAGGAAAATACCACTGAGAATAAACTTTTTGAGCTAAAAAGCCACTAATTGGTATTGCTGCATTTTGGCATTGTTTCTAACACAATCTCCATAGCTTGTGCCCAAGGACACAGCTTTCCTACTCAGCAGGACCGGAGGCGGTGATTCGGTGGGAAATGCCCATGATTAGAGAGTGAGAAGGGAAAGCTGCTGCCCTCTAGGTGGAGACACCGGGGCCCACCTCCGGTCAGACTTCTCTAAGGCCTTGAAGGAAACAAATTGGTTTTTGGTTTTCAACTTGACCGGCAGCTCTGGAAGGGAATCGTGAGCAGGCAAGCAAGCCTGGCATAGGAGTGTTTCACCTTCTTACGTACCGTATACATAGAGCATGTAGTCCGAATGTGCTTTCCCCACCACATTTGAGGCCTCGCAGCGGTAGGTACCATTATCTGTTTTGTTTAGGTTATTGATGAACAAGTTGGGCCCGGACAGCACGGCGTGTTGAGGCATTTCATCATCGACCCTTACCCAAGTTACCATCACAGGCCTGCAGAGCAAAGGGGAGAAGCACAGGTTGCATCATTACTTCCCCCCAGGATGTCTGCGTCAAACTTCTCTCCCAGGCCATTAAATGAGTCACATGCAGGGTGACACAATTAAAAAGGACCGACTGCAGGTATTTTAAGTTCATGGAATTACAACTGTGAAGTCTCCAAAAATCTGTCTGCAATGGAATTTTTCTTAAACATCATCAGGTGTTGAAAAATCTTCAACAAACCACAAGTGAGAGTCTCATTATTTCCAATTCATCTTCAACAAATCAGCAAATAAACCAATGTGCCCTCTTTCCATGACCTGCTGTGTGGTTTCACACCAATTCAGACAGGACAGGGCTCACCCATTGTTAATCACTTCATTAATTAGGGAAAAAAATCAAATTCTTGGCTAGTGATAGACACACTCATCTGAGGGTTACTCACACACCAGGACACCTGCATAGACGCCACTTGTGATATTTAAAAGGATTTTGGGTTTCACAAACAGGAATGCATTTTTACATCTGAATAGTGCTTTCCTTTGACCTCCAGTGTTTGAAAAGCCACCTCCTCTCATTCTGGAAAGACGCAATCACTTCCCCTACTGCTAACCTGCCTCCCCCAACCCAAGAAGTTGCTGCGCGCCCCTGTGGTGCACAGTCCACCGTATCTCTGTGTTCCTTGGCAAAATGCCTCCCTGCACCAGCTCTCCAAGGACTACACAACCCCGTCCCTGCAGGGTGCAGTTCTGCCCAGGCTCCTTGGCACGGCACCTGCTCATCAGAGGCAAGTTTGCTGTTGTTTTCAGAACCACATTTGTACCCATCAGGAAAAAGCAAATTTCCCAAGATGCTCCAGAGTCAAAACGACACATGCATGGTCTCCTTCACACTCACTGAACTTAAGGCTCCCACTCTCCAAGGTGGGTCCCTCAGCCTCCTCTGAAATGGAGGCCACACCCAGGATCCAGCTGCAACTTCCACTGCAGGCGAGGGCAACACAGACAGGCACGCAGAAGTGCCTCTAGGAACAGCGATATGAAGACACCCCAGCTTAATGATGAACAAATACCCAAGCTGGCCCTGTCAGGGAACTTTCTGGTCTTCAAATGTTATGCGAACTTATTACAATTTTTCTTTAATTACACATGGGTTTGTCATCACAACCCAGTAAATTACTTAAGAGTTAGTCCTGCATATGTCCCCCTTGCAGGCGACGACAAATGGGTCTGCCTAGCAGTGAGACCCGACGTCCTGCTGCTTGACAGCTGAAACAGTCAGTGGGGTGAGTGCTGAGAATATTCACAACATTTAATGGCAAGTTAAATTACCATTTTTATGGTAAGCAATTTCTTGCGAAAATAAATAGGTAATACGCTAGGAGGGATAGCAGCAGCTGGGTGCACGCTGGCTCGTACAACCAACACCCGTGCCTGTTTGAGGAAAAAACAAATGCCCTCTCTCGCACAAACGTCCTAAAGGAAACAAGTAACTTACGGTGCCCACGGCACATTCAACTGGACACAGTACCTCCTTGAGGGGAAAAAACACAGAAACAAAATACAGGTTAGTAAGCCATACACTCTAAATGCGGTCAAGGTGGCTCAGTACAGGTACTGCACGTGGGAAGAGGCCGGTGAGGATGTTTTCCCTCCGCTGGGTCGCTCTGGAGGTTGGCACCCGGCTCCCGAGGGCGTGACTCGCACCGCCTGCAGCGAGAAGCACCCCACCTCGGGCCGCGTGTGCAGGGGAACCGGAGCCGCCTGCCAGACCTGAGGGGTTTAGGACCAAACCACCTCACACCACCGGAGAAACGCAGACGAGAACCGACGCCGGCACCTTCCTCCTAAAAGTCATCTCTCATACTCGGAATGGCTGGGTCGGAGAGAAGCAAACCCCAGCCCCCGGAGAGGCAAGGCCAAGGCCGGGACGGCTGGGGAGGGAACAGGCCGGCGGCGGCCAGGCTCCCTTCGGCTTGCTGGTTTCTGGGCGGAGAGCAGCCCCCGCTGTCCTGGGGAGCCGAGCCCCTTCCCACACACTCCGGGGAGATGTGCCAGGGTGCTCCGAGTTCATGACAGAAAGACTGATGATGACACTCGTTAGCAAAACTCCGTGAGGACAAAGCTCACAGCACAGGGACAGCGGAGGGAGCTCACCGCCGACGGGGACAATAAGGTTTGAGGGCTCTGGGTTCCAACACTGACCTGCCGTTTCACTGTATGATCCCGGGGACTTTCTTCCCTAAGAAACAGTTTAAACCAATCTTCATTGTAGCGGGAAGGTAGGAGAAAGGTCCCCTTCTCCTCAAACTAAACTGAGTAATACCTAAAGTGGTTCCATCACATGGCTATTCTGCCATATGACTGATGACATGAGACGCAATGTCTCGAATTCAGGACCATTTGTTTAGTGGTGGCAAGTGAAGCGGCTTCTTTGTACTTTTCAATGAAGTGAGGGTGTTAATCAGCTCATGGCCGATACACACATGTTCCCTGAGAACAGCTCCGGAACCAATCCTAACAAAACTATTGCGAGGACTCACTTTTCCTTGTGGGAAAGAAGCAGAATTAAAGGAAGGAAAAGTCTGTTTACCCACAGCTGGCCCTCAACGCAGCAGCTCAATTTAAATCTGAAAACCGTCTTTTCAGCAGCTCACACGTTAACACACAGGGTAGCAGATATATCACTGGATTGTGGACCCACTAAAAATGTATTAGAATTATTTTGTGTGTGAGAGAGAAAATAGTTCTGACAATCATGCTGATGATAATAAAATAGAATTAGCAGCAGACTCAGAGACTCCAAGAAGGAACTAGTGGTTACTAAAGGGGAGGGGGGTGGAAGGGGTGTGGGGAGGGTGGGAGAAGGGGATTGAGGGGTATTTTGTTTAGTACACATGGTGTGGGGGGTCACGGGGAAAACAGTGTAGCACAGAGAAGGCAAACAGTGACTCTGTGTCATCTTACTACACTGATGGACAGTGACTGCATTGGGGTATGGGTGGGGACTTGATAATATGGGTAAATGTAGTAACCACATTGTTTTTTCAGATGAAACGTTCATAAGAGTGTATATCAATAATACCTTAATAAGATAAATTAATTAATTAAAAAAAAAAAGAATTAGCTGAGATTTCGATCTTAGCTGGCATTTCATTTTTTCTCCCAATCCTAACCATTAAGAACCACAGATATTTATTCCCCTTTTCACTGAATAGTCTTTATTTTCTGAAAAACCTCCCATCCTTTACAGCAGGAGACAGGTGACAGGCCAGCGAGTCGTGAATGCACCTCTCTGTGTTGTGACATTCACTGCTGACGACCCTCTGACAACCTCAGCCTTTAGAACTTACTGGGGCTTCCCGATGGCTTCGCACGTTAACTCGAGCGCGTCCCCTTCCCGGGTTAGGCCTTGTAGAGGGTAAGTCATCTGAATATGCACTTGAGGCTTATCTGTGTGACAACACAAAGCATGATGTTTAGCACATGATATCATCAGGCAAAGTCGGGCTCGCACACTGCCACCAACCCCACACTTCCAGCGCCCACTCCCTCCCCAGCCTCATGTCTTCAGGAACATCTTTCTAATTAGCTAGTAATCCTGGCATTTGCTCAAATTAAATTGACTAATAACTCTAAGGAGTGAACTGCCACCAGATAAGAGATGCATAAGCCAACTGCTAGCATCAAACATTTCCTGTGAAATACATTTTGTTGCATTGAAGTTTATCTCCAAACTCACTCAAGCTAAAGGAAACTCATTTGCCTTCATGCTGAGGTGAAGCCACAGATATTTGTGGTGCTCGGAATCGATACATTGTATCATACATCATATCTTACTAAGTGACAATAAGTTGTGACACTGCATATTAATAAGTCTGCCCTTTCTGTGCTTGTTTTCAAATGGAAAAGGCAAAACTGAATTCCACTCAAAGGCTTTAAGAATAAAGAATTGGGAGGGCTTGGGGGCCAAACTCTGAAGTCTCACTGTAAACATACAAGGAAGGAAGGAAACAGGCACTGAGAGCCTATTACGGTGGGGCCACCCTAGTGTGGACTAAGTCCAGTTTTAGGGACGCGGGGCGGGTGCTGACACCCAGAGGCTAACGTGCTTGTCCGAGTCACAGAGAGAACTCAGTAAGAGACAGCCCATGAAATGTACGCTGGGAGGGGTTTCTGATTCAAAATCACATTTCCCACTGGCAATCCCCCACTAAACCCAAGTAGAGCTTCCTAATGTGGTGGAGTGCTTAGGTATTCTTAGTTCTACTAGCTACTTAAAAACTGTGTGTGTGTGAGTTTGTGGGGGAATGGGTATGAGAGATGGACGACGAGTGGGGGTGCACACAGGGACTAGGGAGGGAGGAGGCAGGGCTGGAATTCACGTGGACACAGATGCAATTACAAATCAAGCCTGAATGGAACTGGGATTTTTTTTTTATACCTGTGCTCAACTAACAAGCCATTAATTGATAAATCAGTCTTCTCATTTAACTCTGTGGCTCTATAAATGTGTATTTTTGGAAATGCACCCAAGAGTAATAAATGTGAGAGGGCAAGACACCAGTTAACTGAAAGGTCAAAGCAATTTCTGTGACTTTACTTTCTCAGACAATTACACTACCTAACAACAGCCCCTTGGCCTTTGACAAGCAGTGTTTATTAACATTCATCCTATGGAATAAGGGCGAAAGCAGAAATATGGCAGGGCTCAACCAAGTTCAACCTGTACACAGCCAAACGAGCCGCACAAGGGAGCCCTCCCTGGGTCCCTCCCACCATGCACAAGGGAGCCCTCCCTGGGTCCCTCCCACCATGCACAAGGGAGCCCTCCCTGGGTCCCTCCCGCCACGCACAAGGGAGCCCTCCCTGGGTCCCTCCCCGCCATGCACAAGGGAGCCCTCTCTGGGCTCTTCCACGATGCATTTTTATAGTCTTGTTGCTATTGTACATCTTCCTCCAATGTCTCTGAGAATCATGTGGCATTCAAAACCTCTTAAGATCTTCTTGTACATTAGCGTGCACCACACACTGTGAACTGGTAAGGCTTTCCGAGAATCTAAGTCACGTGCCAGGGAACATAAGCTAACAGGCCCAGAAGCCCCAGCTTGTAAATTAGGCCTTGCAAATATATCACGGTTCTATTCTTGGACTTATTGGCAAAGGAAATGTCCAAGAGCAAGATGGCACGGAGGCTTCCAGACACCGGTAGGGGAATGGCAAGGCAGTCATTACAGAAAGGCAGAAAGTACTCGTACGGGACAAAGAGGATGACTGTGAGTGAGGGCTGGCTGCTAGGTGGAGGCAAGGGCTCTTAGGGAACCCTCCTTTGAAAGCTAGACTGTATCTTAGGCTAAATTCAACCACTGGATGAAGCAGGTCGGTTGGTCTATTATTTTTGGTGGTATAACACAAAGCTAGTTGGTGAAATTTATTAAAAACAAACACAGGATACAAAAGTCCTGCTCCCTTACAGTGCGTGCCCAGAGCTCCTGGTCAGGGAACCCACGGGCCACTCTGAGCACGGCTGATTTAAAGGCCAAAATTTGGGCTGAAATATAACATTTGCTTATAGGTTAATCTCTGATCCACGGAAGGGCTCTATTTTCCATGCACTGCTGACTTTGGACCATTAATTAAGGTGAAGCAGAATGCTTGCTGGCTTATGTGGAAGGTTTTTTGTTTTTATTTTTCCCTTGTATAATTTACAAGCAAACAGGGCCTATTTTTCAGTACAGTGCACTAAGGATTTTACATACTCAACTTCCATTAACAATAAAGGGAGAATTGACAATGTAATCCGCCTTGCCTTTTCAGTACCACCGAGTTTATTTAGTTAACTGCTTTATGTTACTATTGGCTATTTACTGGTTGTCAAATACTCACATAAATTAGGAAGAACAAGCTGGAACTTATGTTAAAAAAAAAATCATATACTAAAGTCACAGAAAATGGCACCTTCAATTTCGGTTAACGAATTTTCCCAATTTACTCTTCAGGTTTCTGGAGAAATGTCTACCATCTACTTTTGGGTCCAGCTGCCACAGTTGCCTTCCTAGCTGGCTGAAAAGGTAAACATTAATCCTGCTTGTATAATACAGAAAAACGTCCTCCTCCTCTGCTGACATATACTGTGTCTACAGGCGTTTATCTGACTGTGGGGCACCTGAGCTATCTCCACACCCAGCCTAGAAAACACAACCAAAGTGGGTCTATGTGCTGAGATCTATCCCTGGGTGAAGAAACTTAAAAACACATCCTGTCCCCTTCTGTCTGCCCTGAAAGCAGAACTCAAGTATTCTCGACAGGTGGACTCGACACCCAGGGATTCCCCTGGTCCCCTCTGCAATTCAGGGATATTACGTTTTCCCAGGAAGATCCTGACTACAGTATGCGTATGTCAAAATATGAACAGTCCAGATGGCTGGCTGAATAGCCCTGAGCTCATCACTTATATTTTAATTATGTTCATAAATCAAATGTTATAACCCACCAAACCTTTCCTGAGACAGACCCAGACTCCAAGATTTATTTTTAAGTAATGAGGTAAGCCCAGTACATTTTTGGGGTGATCATTTTATGCCTCGGCTGGTGTTGTAAGGCACGAGGCAGAAAGCCAGGTGACACTTTCTGCCCGAGTGCAATAACTGTCGAGAAACGATTGCTCAGAATGGCTTCATGTCATTATCAAATGGATCTGCTACATAAAAATTAGAGAAAGAGTTAGGTCTGCCCACTTAGGGAACAACACTACAGTCACAGAGAAGGCACCAGGCTGAAAGCCAGTCAATCAGGTCGTGGGCTCTGATGCTCACGATACACAGTAGTGTTTTTAAAACCCCGTAAGACATGCAGCAAAACTGCTATGCAGACAAAGTTCGTTCATCCGTCAGAGTCGCAGAGGATTGATACGAGGAGGCCTTAGGCCGCGCTATGGCAGCACCCACTTAGAAAGCAGTATGAGAACGACATTCTGATCTGATGAGACTTTAAATGTACTCTGCTCTATGAACAGAAAAAATATATATAAAAGGAAACTCCTGAAGAGGTTAGAGTGGCTTGCTGGCAGATTACAATTGATTTCATGCCAGTCTGACCTTGCACCACATTCTATGATCTTTTCAGAAGATGAAACTCAAGACTCCGTACCCTGTATTTCACTTTCCCATGTACATGAAAAGCCACAGTCCCCTTCTCTCTAGATCACAACACTAGCACATCAGGCTTTCCACATTTTTTATTTCAGGAAAGGTATGTTGCCGCTTCCTTGTGCCTGGAATGCCATCCTTCCCGTGTGCCAGTCGGGAGTGGGGCTGTGCTAAGGGCAAGTGTCCCGGCACCCCAGCAGGAGACCGATCACCCTGGGCGATGCTGACACTTCCCCACTCTGCAAGGCCTCGGCCAGGGCAAGTGGGCAGCAAAAGCTCCTTGAAGTGCTGACTGCAAGCAGGCCCTCGGCATGGAGGGTAAATTTTCTCCTGCAACTGCGCTTGGGACACAGGCAAGTTCATGTCTCTTACTAGATCTTCTCCACTGTTTACCCAGCATTTTATCCGATATTCTGCAACATGATTGGAGTGGGGCTGGGTTGCCCGTACAACAGGTGCTGATGGCTTCAGGGAGAACTCAGAAGCAGCCCGGGCCCAGAGGGCTCGGAGCGGCGGGGAGGGGGCCCCGGCCAGCGCCTGTGCATTCAGGTGGGGAAGCCCTGACTGAAGCAGGTGTCAATCCCAGAGGATTTCTGCGTTTGGAGGAGTGCAGCCATGCAAAGATTAACCTGACATCTGGTGAGTATGAGGGGCTGTTTGAGCTCAAAGCAGGAATCAACCCCTACAACATGGCTGCCTCAGTTGTTGGGAGAGGACAGCTTTGGGAGGGTGAGATGTTCAGTGACACAAGGGACAGACTGGCTGCAGAACAGTCACACCGAGTTCTCAGAGCAGTTGAAGAGAACATCTTGCAAAAGTTTGCTGTCAATTGTCATAATACCTTCATGCATCATCTTTGCTGCCATTTATGTTGTCTGTTCTCAAGGTGAAGGACCTCCTGCTGCTACATCTGTTGTATGAACTGAAGCACGTCAGCTGCATGTCTTGAGGGGGCTGGGCTGTTATGGGTGGAAGGGGTCAAACTGGGTGGGGCTGATGTGGGACCCAGGAGCGTGTGCCACATTCCCACAGTAGAGTGCGATTTCCTCTTGTTGCAACTTGCAAATAGCTGTGTGGATACTGAAATCACTGTTTACTCAATAGAAATCAATTTTTATTCTGTGATATTGTAGCAGGAAGTTATGTTTCTAGTGTTTTTTAAATGGACCGCACCTTCACACAGCACTTTTCTGTATCTTTGAGAAAACTTCAAAATTTGAAAAGAAACACTGGGCAAGAAAATCCATGTAAGATTTTCTGCGCAAGGATGTCCGCTCTGTAGACAGAACAGTTTTTTGTTTTTTTGTAACCCTAGAATAGTGCCTAGAATAGTGCCAGATGCCTGGCATGCAGAAGGCATTTGATCCATAGTTACCAAATGAATGAATGAATGAGAAAGTGGAGAAATATTGGGGCATGGGCTTCTACTTCAAGCTTTGCTCCCGATTAAAAAGAAAAAAAAATCAGGCCATGAATATATCTTAGTTCTTATAAGATAAACTAGGCACACAGGAAATTTCAAGAGCTTATCTGAGCATACGCCCACTGGAATAGGGCACTACACAGTTATTTAGCATTTCTGGGGTATCTCAAGATGGCATCTTAAGGGGAATGCCAGAAGATGTCTGGCTGTTCTTTTTAGATTTTTAGATGCCAGCTTCACCACCTTTTAACCTTCCACAGAGTCAAACCTGACCTTGAGGTAAAGACCATGAAGAGTGCACATTAGAAGACTCGTTTCACCAGGCAGGTACTCAGCCAGCCGGGGAGATGCGGGCACACAGGCCTCGGTCTGCAGCCCCTGCCTTCTTCCCCTAAGGGTCATGTCGTTGGACTCCTGCTCACCGTGCATTTGGCCCAATATTCATTTCTGGTTTTTGAATACTGTTCCTCAGCCTCCTGCCCCATTTGGTGCTGCAGAATGCCCAACAATTTACAGGGTTAGTAGTATCAGGAGCTTGGGCCCACCACTCCTGTGTTAACACCAAAACTGATAGGTCAAAACATTGGTTTGAATTGGGGCATTGGGGGAGCTCCCCATGCCTTGATTATTTTTCATGAGGAATGATATCTTCCCTGAGACTCAATTCATTGTTTACAAAAATAAAAGAAAGGGAGAGTGGGAGGAGGAATGTATTCCTTTTTAAAAAAGAGAGAGCGAGAGTCTGGAGATCACAGAGAGAAAGGGTGGGAAGGTGTGCTGAAACGATTACCCAGAGGCCGTAAGTTGGGGAGACTCGGGCCTGGGTGGCCTACATGGCACCAAAGACTGAGCTGGAGAGGGCAGAACAGATGCCACCAGCCACGGGCAGCCACCTGACCGCTGGGGAGGGCACCTGCCACGGCTGCAGCCACTCGGAAAGTGTCCTTCCCCAGCTCCTGTCGGTGGGCATTACAGTTTGGCCAAACAGAGAAAGAGACAGGCCAGATCTGAAACCTTCAGCTGCTTGGCTTTGAAGAGCACAGCCTGGGGACAGAACTGACGACAGAAGGATGTGCCGTGGGAGCTGCTGCTGGAGGCCGGCTGGTCCTCCACTCCGAACAGGGAAGGTTTTCCAGTTTCCAGGCTTTTCTCCCTCCGCACTGCAGGGCACCGTTCACGCTGGAGAGACATTTACTTTGGCTCAGATAAAGAACAGGTTTTGATCATCTCCTCAGTGCCCAATGTTCTCTCAATTGAGGGAATGAAAGAAATCATCTAGCCTTCCCTGGACCTTGGCTGAACAGGAATATGGATTTACAAAATACCTGGCTACGTGGCATCAAAAAAACTCATTTTGAAAACGATGCCCGGTGTACCACTGACTGTCAGATGGTAATCAGAAGAGGGAAAGCGTTCCAACACCCATTTCTGGAGTCGTTGTTTTCATTCTCCCTTCCTAAGCTCAAGTTTTTTTTTTTACAAATACACACACACACAAAGCTCTCAAAAGATGAGGATTTTGCAAAACATTTTAAAGGGCAAGGCTGTGATGGGGAGAGCAAAAGACACCCAGCAGTAATTCAAGAGCTCCAGATTCACCCCGGTCCAGAGTAAGGCTTCCCCCTTTGCACGGCCATCTGAATTCCACACTGAGGGTCACCGCTTTTCCGTGAAGTCCCAGCTTATGTCCCTCCGTGTTGCCACCTTGATGCTATTTAAACAGTTTCCTTTTAACGCTCAGACACTGAACTGTTCTTGTTTAAATGGGCTTTTATTTGACAAGAGTACGGGTCCCTCAGATCTGGAGCTCCACTGACGGTGCTACAATCGTATCATAAGCCTACAGTCTATCACCAGCCATGCTGCAAATTTGAGTAACACTGTGTACACACACATCCCAAAGAAAAAAAATGCGCAGAATTTAGGGTCAGACGGCTCAGAACATTAAAAAGCCTCTCTCTACCTAGAAGTCCAGGAAAGGTAGCTTTGAATTCCAGCTCCTGAGCATAATTATTTTCCATTTTAAGCATTTAAGTGCATGCTGCTGCCATATCCTTGCTGGGTCTCAGAATGAAAGCCAGGAAACCAAGAGTCCTACTGTATGTTCTTCATTCCCAGCAACATTCCTATGAGAAAACCTTATTAATGAGCTTGCAAACGAGCACCCAACAGGGAAATGTCACAAACAAGAGCGGCTAATGCCCCAGAAAATCAAATAACTGAACACTTGGCTGACGGTGGTTGCCTTTCATATTTATGATAAAAAAAGGGGGAGGCACTTTAATTCACTAATTCTGAAGGGGTCAACACCTTGCTGAACAAAACAACTCATTTACTTATGTTCGGAAATCTCCAGATGATAAATTACACTGATGTTAATCACTTCAATGCATTCTACACAATTAATATCTGTACTCACCAAAAACTTCAGGATTATTAAAAGTATGACAGCATATACATCTGGCTGATTTTTCACATAATTGGGCACAACAACCTCTCCTGGTACCACAAATAAGGGTTCTAAAAAACAAACACTGGAAAGTTCTGTGTTCAATTAACTAGGACTTAAATCCACAAACAAAAGCAATTCCCGCTGTAGCCCAGGCTTTGTCTTCTGTGCACACGGTGGTGCTCTTTTCATGTTACCTCCCTGTAATCCCCCCATAAAGTGAGCCCTGTCATGGCATGCAATGGGTAGGTATTCTAGTATTTCATTTCCTTTAAAAAAAAAACACTTTTCTAAAGGACATCATTTATCCGGAATTCAGACCCATCATCTGCCGTTTAACCCTGTTTGTATCTTCCTCAGCTGCCATTTGTCTAAGCTTTGGCAGAAAGAGGTTCCCCCAAACCTTCATGTAGCACAACGGGTCAAGGCTGAACCAGGGGAACATGTGTAATAATGATCCTATTAGGTTAGATTTGCCCCCAAGGTCGTCTTACAGAGTAGAGCAATTCTTATCAGTGTCTGTGGGTGAGCCCAATATTTCCTGGTGGTAAACTAATACTTGTCACTGAAATAAGGAATCTTTGTAGGTAGCAAAGGAAAGGTCATTAAAAGTAATACTAATTATACATTTATTCTGATGTTTATTAGACATATGCACAGCAAATAAAACATTTTGTAACTATTTTTACATAGGCTTGGTTAGATTAAAGCAACAAGGTGACTTAGAGAAAAGCCCTGAACAAGGTAAGAACAGCCTATGGGTGAGGCAGACGGGTGAGCGTGCCCTTAAGTAATGACGTTGGGAAAACTCTTTAGGGTAAATGGACTCCTTGAATTGTAAGCAAAATGTGACTATGTGATTTGGTTAATGTTTTTCAAGTTTACAGCCACCAAATGACTTGTAAAGAGTTAGCAATCCCCACTTAGGAGCTGCTGACTCTAAGGGTTTGAGCCAACGAGAAAATAAGGGCGGAAGGCTACTGCTCACAGGGTCTTCGTAACGAGCCAGCACCCATGCAGACTGGCCACTGAATCTCATGCATTCACTTCTCTCTTCTTCTCTAAGAGCCATCCAGGCCTGGTGCTGCTTGTGTACCGGCACCTGCACGGACTCTGCTCGGGAGGGGCGGAGCTGTACCGCCCGCATGGCCAGCCAGTGGCTACTAAGCACCCCTGCCGAAGACCCAGAGCCCAGGGCCCCCGAGGCAGAGGCTTTTACTGCCGCACAGCTGCTGGCATGCAAGGAGCGTGAGGTTGGTAGGAAACGATGTACACAGTTACAGTCTTCTCTGAAGAAGCTGCTTCAGGAACTCCTGGCTGGCTCCGCAGAGCTCTCCTCCATGCTCTAGAGCGGAGGGCCGGGAACCTCCAGGCCACTTTCTTGAGCGTGCAGTTATTTAAGATGCCAAACCAGACTCTAAATTCCCATTCGGATGAATAATGCTTTATAATTCTTGATCCTTTTCTACGCAAGAAGACTTTTTTTCCTTATACACATTCCCCCCAAAATGGAGTATCAAGGATAAAAGGTTTGTGTGACTCTCGTTGGATGCAGAACAGGGTGTCCCACAAAAAGATGCCAGCTTAGAGTTAAAGTGATCACCAGGTGCTTCTCACACCTTGGGAAGGTGTGAGAGTCACGTGCCTGCAGATAAGGGCTACCAATACTTTGTAAGATTGAAGTCAAATGCATTCAGATACGGAGCTTTGTACCTTAGAAGGATGAATGTCACTTGACTCTACAGAATGTGGACGACGAAGCTCACAAAGGTCACCATCAAGGTCTCCAAGGGGTGGGAGGTGTAGTGCTCAAAATATTTTGCAGGTGGGAGTTGGTGTAATTCTGTAGGTGGGGCTATACTGGATTTCAAAGATACTCAGGGAAACTACTAGAAGAGTTTAGGGGTGGGAACTGGGTGAATATCTACCCAGGTCTCGCAAACGAGTTAATGTATTATTAAAGCTAATGGGCCCCTACAAGGAGAGTTAATGGATATTAAGTTTGCTTAAATGAATTACATATTAACAAAGTTACAAGAAATCTATCTGCCAATTTAGATAATATCTAATCATTTCTGTTTTCCCATTATAGGGACATTACACCACAATAGTTTTAGTGATATGAAAATCGTAAGCATGATGGCCGTAATGAAGCGACATGATGAAGGAGATGAAATGAATTAACAAGGAAAACCTGCATATGTGATGTTAGATTGAGTCAAGCTCACAAAGAAAAGGTTGGAATGGGACGGTCTCTTTAATGCAACTTTTTACACCTGATTTTAGCCAAAAGGCCAAGAAGTGATTAGAAGTGACCTTTTATAACTTCCTCTACCCCCTTTCCCTCAGACAATTTAAACATGTCCAACAGACCACAGTGGGTGAATGGTTGCCCCCAAAAGATATGCCCACTTCCTCACCCTTGAACCGGTGAATGTGGTCTCAGTTGGAAAAAGGGTCTTTACAGTGGAATTAAATTAAGGGTTCTGAGCTGAGACCATTCTGCATTACCCCTGCGGCACCGAGTCCAGTCATGAGTCTCCTCTTAGGAGATACAGAGAACAGGAGAAGGCCACATCCAGACAGAGGCAGACACTGGAAGGATGCGGCCAGAGCCCGGGAAGCCCCAGGAAAAGCAGGGAAGGATCCTTCCTGCAGCCTCCAGGGGAGTGTGGCCCCGCCAACACCTCGATTCTAGACTTCTGTCCTCCAGAACCGAGAATAAACGTGGTTGCCATAAGCCACCGAATTTGTGGTGATTTGTTATGGCGGCCCTAGGAAATTAAAGGACAGCTCACAGAGGGTGATGCAGTTCCCTCAGCAGACACCCCACCACCACCTTTCCAAACACACTCTTGCTTCATGGTCACTACGGATACTGTTATTGCCTGTAATTTTTCAGAGGCTAAATTACAGAAGCCCTTTGATAACAAGTAAGAAGCTATTTGTCCATAACCTTGTTTCAAAGATGGTTTTGCTCAGAAAACATATTTTTTTCACAGGTGCACGAGTCCAGAGAAAAGACGAGGAGGGCGTCTTGAGTCTGTGGGGCATGGTGACGACACAACCTCACCCACTACCATCTCGCTCTTACTGATGAAGCCACCGAGACTATGGCACTGGCTGCAAAGAGTTCTACTTCTAAACCCAGTGTTATAACTTAAGCTAAAAATGGAAGAGATTGTGCAATTTAACACAAAATTCTGATGTAAAATGGAAATAAAGTCCCTTCTATAAAAAAACTCAGTATTTATGATGGTGTTTCAAAAGGGGGGATTACCCTAAATTTTGAAGTTGGCATAGAAACGATTATAGTCAATATTCACAAAATTTAATTAATTAAGTCATATGCTAGAGCAGTTTAAAGTTTTACATTTGGGTTAAATGTAGCATTCTCAAAATCCCCACTGGCACTCGGTAACATGGCAGCATTTCAGTAAAATCATCCTTTGATTATTTCCTACTAAGACAAGATAAAAATTCTATCTGTACTACACAAAACATATGTATTCAATAAATGGCTTTTGAAGTGTTTTTAAGCGACTGCTGCTCTATACCCTTAGAATAAAATACTTGGGTACTGCAATGGTTTGAATGTGACCCCACAAAATTCCCAAGTTGAAATCCTAATGCCCCGTGGGATGGGATTAGAGGTGGGGCTTTTGGGAGGTTCGTGGATCACTGGCTGGAACCCTCACGAGTGGGGTCAGTGCCCTTAGGAAAGAGACCCCAGAGAGCCCTGTAGCCCCTTTCACCATATGAGGACAGAGAGAGGAGGCGCCTTAGGCCACGGCTATGCTGGCACTCCTTGATCTCGAGCCTCCCAGCGTCCAGGACTGCTGGAAATCAATTTCTGTCATTCATAAGCTACTCAGTCTCTGGATTTTGTGACAGCAGCCAGACTGGACCCGGACAGGTACTCACACTGTACTTCCAGGTAACGCTGGGTCTGCAGGTTCCCAGTGACAGCAGGGTGCTCCGCCTGACAGATCACCGGGACCCCGTCGTCTTCCTTGTGCGCCTTCAGCGTCAGCTGACTCGTCACCGTGTACATGTCCGACCACTCCTCCACCTCCGATTTGCCTGGCAAACACAACATACCCCAAGAAATCAGAGGTGAGTGAATTAACATCACTCGGTTTTTATACCCTCCCCTTCTGTCCTGCCCCAACACTGCTACTTCAACAAAGATGCGGGCAGTCATTTGGGATAAGGGTAATCTGTGGGCAGCTAACTGATAAAATGGTAATTTCCTACTTTTCAACCTTGTAGGACAGTATTTAGGATGTATTTCAACACCACATAATACACGCTCTTTTTATTTTGATATATCATACATATTTCTTCTATCTCAAAACCTCCTACAATGAGGCAGCTGGAAGCCGGACCATCCTGACACCAGGCTGATTCAGGCATCTGAGAGGAGGAGAGATGTGCCTCTGCCCCTGCGGCCACCGGGACGTGAGAAACCCACTAGGCAGTCTCACGGTCTGAAATGCCAGGACACCGTCTAAATCCTGATGATTGAATCAGAAGTAGAGACAGAAATGACCCATCTGCCCACCCCCATCAGCAACAATTAAGACAGAAAGTAAATAAATGGGATTTACATAATTGAAATTGCATTTGAAATGTTTTAACTCGGCAACTTCTGGGAGACCACAAAAAAAATGCAGTGGGCAGAGTAAAGGAAGACAGAGGCTTCAGGCCAGATGGGAGTTCCGTCCAAGAAGACCCAGAAAAGGCGGCAGGCAGCTTCCGGATGGGATGAATAGGCCACGGAGGCCCTGTTCCTGGACTCAGCCCTCCCTGGGGCATGGTGCACCATTAGCTTCTTTTGATGTTTTGTAAGTACTGGTACGCATTTAATAGCTCGATTCACTTAGACAGAAAAGCAGAGGGGAAATGAGAAACTCCTTCCTTCCAAAACCGTACCTAGCAAGCAGAAGATCAAAACAGAGCAATCTTTTTGAAACTTAAGCTGTTATGTATAGATTCTCTGTTTTCAGATATAGATTTTTATATTCCCTTTCTGAAGGGACTTATTCTTCTTTCTGGCATTCTTTTTATGTAACAAGCACACACAGAGCACTTCTCTTGGCTCAGAGAGTATGTACAAATATTCACTCATTTCATTTTCATACGCATCCCGTAAAGTTTGCAGTATTTATATCCCTGTCTTAGAGGAAACGGAGACCCACAGCTAGCACTTCCACTAAGTGACCCCGAAGTGTTTGGTCCCTGAGCCCTTTGTCCAGGGTTCCACTTACAGGGCACCCTTGACAAGGGAGGATCACAATGCTGATAGGCACAAGGAACTTGGGACAACCGACAACGTGGGTCAGAAAGGGGACAGGCTGCACCTTTAGCTGAAGTGGCAGCCTGAGGGGCCTGGGACGGCTGGGGCTGAGGGAGGGAAGAAGAGGGCGGGGTTAAAGCAGCGGCCAGTGCTACCATCACGAAACCCGAAACTTTGCAACACAACAGGGGGCTGACATGGGCACCCAAATACAGGCTTCCCAAGAAAGGTGGTGCCTGCGAATTCTCAACAGAAATACAATCTTTGGCCCACATACGCAGCCACTCTCGTAGGAAAGCACGCAGTCCACGTGCTGGGAACGCGGCGATGGTGACATGGGCTCGCCATGGGGTCAGGACTGCGATGCGTGCCTGTGAAGTGTAACGCGAGGCCCTGGAGTTCTGAGCCAGCATGGGCCACAGGGAACCGGGACGAGAGCAAGGCCAGTGGCGGTCAGGGGACAGCTCTTCCTGGTCTGAAGCGCTTGCGGACAGGCCTACTCTTTCTGAGCACCCGAGCAGGAGTCGAGGATCCTGTCACCAAGAGCCCTCAAGCCACAGAGCGAGGACACAGCTTATTTTATTACGCTGTCAGGTTTGGCCTCGGAAGCACTTGGTAACTGATCATGAACCATATATACGTGGATACTCTCGTCTCAGGGCATGTTTTGCGCTTGTCTGTGCCTCTCACGGAGGCGCGCCCTGCTGGAGGGAAGCGCTGACGGCCGCGCCAGCATGGGGCCCGCGCCTCACCTTTCAGCTCCTTGTTCCCTTTGAACCACCGGATGGTCGTGGCCGGTTTGCTGGCCATGGCTGTGCAGTTGACTTCGATCTCCTCACCTTCCACCGCAGTGTCTTTCTGGATATCGATCATCAGGTTACGTGGTGGGACTGCAAATTAAGCATGTGCTTTTTAAACACAGAACCTATTTCTGGACATGTTCTCCTTTTCATTAGAATCTAGATCACTGATATCAAAACAGGACACAAATAATGGATATTCCTGATGGAATTTAAAACAAACTGCCACTGGAAGGAAGAAAGAAGAATCACAAAATCATCATCAGATAGAGTGAATCGTGCAGAATCAGTCACTTTAGAGTTTCCCTCCCAAAGTTATCTTATAAAATCACCCGTCTCCCACTTCTAAGTTACCTGTGACTGAGGTGTAACAATATGGGTATTGAGATTAGTAATCAGTCCGTCATTAGACGGCTGCCCAGAAAGCAGATATGAAGGTACGGGGGGCACACGCTACTGAGGTTCTCGTCCTCATCGGAAGTCTCTGAAAGGGGCATTTCTCCATAACTCAACCCTTGCATTTCAATCTTCACATGAAAGATTCCAAAGTTCAGCTGGCAAAGATCAGACATGTGGGGTGAATCACTCGCCAGAGACACGTACAGAAGAATTGTGCCTCAGAACCTGTTTCCTTCAATTACAATTATTCATAGGGATCCAGAATACAGTCACGACCTCTTATGGATGATGTAGTACTAAAATCCTTCCGCTATAAAGATGCAGGAATATAGGATACGCCAGTTAATTGGCAGTCATTTTCCATATTCCAAAACCCAACGCTCCAGATTCTGGAAACCAAAGGTGAAAAAGACTCCTGAGTGCTTGTGAGCAGATTTACCTATCAGAATTAAAGCCACTCTTCTCTAAGCATATTAAAATGTCTATGTAATAAAATGGCCAGAATAAAATATTTGGGGCTAAAATGCTGAATGTCAGAGTACACAGGATGATAGTGGTGATGAAGAAAATGAATTAACAGTGAAGTGTTATAAGGTGCAGCCTTACCCCAAGAATGAGCTTCCTGAAATAAAATCAGTAACAATACTGAGGTCAGCAGAGAATCTAAGAATGTGTGCCCTCGCCCCCATGAATGAGCAAAGACAGTTCTGAGACTTATGATTAATAAGTTTCTCAACTCAGAAGAGAAACAAGAAATTAAATATGTATAAACATGCCATACTGATGATCAAGTTAAATAATAAATCTCTGATACTGCTTCAATAAATTATGGGATTAAACCACACATGTGGGATGTCCAACTGTTCTAGTCCAATATGAAATTCTGTCCACAGGAAGACTTTTGCACAGAGCTCGAGTAGTTGAAAGTTCTACAGAGAACGGTGGGAAAGGAAAAGGAAATGATTTGCTGCACGAGTTTCTCAGCAGGATGGTGGTGGCGGGCACCTGCCGGAGCACAGGCAGGCCTGCTCTTTTTCTGTGTGGAAGGAGAACACATTTGCCCAGCGGGCCGAGTTGCCAAAGTGATATGGCCCGAACAAGTAAACACAGCAAAGAACTACTCTGGCTTAGGGAAAAGTAAACAGAAAAGAGACAATCTGACATCCAGTTTAGAGTCACACACCTGCACCATTTTAAGAGACACAGAAAGGCCGTGACAAAAGTAAGTAGGCGGCGCCAGCTACTTCCTCCATGCAGTTTATTCTTGCTAGAGGACCATCGGAAGGCTGTGGGTTTTCATCACACATACTTACCTGGTGGATAGAATACATGGGGAGACTTGACGTTTAGGGCCAACCATATACTACTGAATTCTGAGCACAGTGTAACAGGAATACTGAAAACGACGCTACTGTCAGAATAAACAGTGTCAGAGGAAAGGACTGTCCAAGCCTAAAGATCTCGGTGAGCGATGAGGAGCAGAGTAAGAGGCGATAAAAGCCACACAACTCAGGAGTAAAAGACCTGGGAACGTCCTCCCGACAGATGTAGGAAGGAAAGTCGAACTATAGTAATTCCTTTCAAGGTCCAGGCAAAATAAAAACGGAGTGATGAAAATCACTTCTGATGTTGGCCCAGGCAGTGATTACCCATGAGAAATGCAGTTAAGTGATGCAAGCAAAGCGACGCTGCCCGACCTCAGGGACTCAAAGTGAGTGTGGGCTGCCCAAGGACAGTGGCTCTCAGAACATGACAAAGAGGGCCAAGAACTACAGAGACCGTAATGTGCAAAGTCCCCTTTCCTGGAATCAGTGTAGGAGGGGGTCAAGCAGATCGCAGTCTTCCTGCATGATGGGAAGCCCTGTGGCCGCTCTGGGGTAACGTGGGACCCTTCCCGATGAGAACAGACCCGGGAGGTGCGAAGGGCTCCAGCATCACTGCCAGGTCTCAACGGACTGAACCTCAAGCATGGCCTCTGCCAGGCGTTTGCCCCTGGGCATCTGTCCCTCATCCTCGCCTCTCTCGTGCTGTGCCTGCAGACACCCTGGCCCTCCTCGTCACAGGCTTCTCCTGACCGCTAGCCGGCCACCTTCGGTGGTACTTCTTAGTGGAGGACATATTTATTCTCTTAGGAAGGAGATGGTCATGAAGCTGATGGCATGTCCTTCCCACATTATCAATAACGTCTGCATTTACTTCCTTTAAAGTAAGGAAATGGAAAGGGACAGGTGTTCGAAAGGCCAGAGGAAGATTCACCAATATTGTTTATATTCTGCTGGGGGGCTGAGAGTGTGACTGGCAGCAAGCAGGCCCTCACCTGGATACCTGGTGTTTGGTACCATCCCAGGTACTTCCTCCTCGGGTGCAGCAGACAGACCCTAACATCCCCTGCATTCTGAGCTCCCTGCAGATTCCTGTACCAGTGCTGGCTCCTTGGACCACCTCCCTGAAGATCTGACAGCATCTTTAACTTCAGGGCTGGGTGAACGTGTGGAAAACTTCACAAGCGTTAGAAAATACAACAGTGTAGAAAAATAAAGGACTTGTTTATCGTTGAGGAGGCCATTCTGAGAAATAGCTGAATAATTTTTTTCCAAGTCCGCAAATAGTTTTCTCAAGATTGTGACCAGTGTTTCCGGTTTTTACTGAGATTAGAAGAAATAGTCAAGTATAGTGGGAATTGTTTGGTTCACAAATATAAAATAAAATCAGATACTGTGAGTCATAATGGTTTACTGATATCAGTTATAAAGTTGACTTCTCTTGAATATTTTTTTCTAAGAGCAGGAAAGCTTTGGAAAATATAAATGAGATGATTTAAGCCTGTTTTTCTGGCTTGTCTAAAAGGGGTTTAGATAAGAATACCTTAAAGTTTATTTTGGTTTTACCCTGTTTTTCCATTTCATAATGTCTACTCTAATACATAAGAGGTTGGGAAAGTATAAAAATCCATTTATAAGACAAATGAATTAAAACTGCTACTAACCAGAGACTACACTTAAACATAGTCCACTAAATAGGCACATTTAGTAAAAACTGCCTGCAGTCATTAATGAAAATAACCAAAGATATATCTAAGGAGGTACATATAGAGGAAAACCTGAATGAAAATCACATAGAAGGAAATACTAGAAAACAGCAAACAAACGTCAAGGTTCTTCTTAGCTGACCTCAGACCTAGGAAAGCACTAATTATAAACATTACGCCTACAATATTTAAAAAAACATCAGCGATATCAAGATGAATCACGTTAATGACGATAAAAGAGGAGCCTCCGAGCTGATCAGTATGTGAAATCTCACTCTACGACCCTTTAAAATAATTAGGCCCCCCTGTTCCTGGAATCTTAAGACCGAACACTAATCTTAGAAGGACAAGATTGTAATAATATCAGCTACTATTACCAGTAACTATATTGATCTGAAAACAGTGCATTCTCTTTCTCATTCAACTCCTCATGAAGGGTAGTGTCAAGAGAATCCTGCACTGGGACCTGCAGATATAAGCAAGCTCGTCACAAGTAGATGTAAATGAAAATCCTAAAAGGCACCCAAAGGCATGAAAAGAATCATAGCAGAGTTTTCAGTTTTTACACGGATAATACACACAGAGTAAGGAACAAATACCCATCTCTGTATCTCATAATTATGCTGAAATTTTTGCTGAACGCTTCACACAACTAATAGACACACACTAAAATGAGCATCTTCAAACCTATCAAGAAGTTTGATAGCTGTGTAAGTCCTTTTCAGAGAACCATAGATAGGAACGAAGATGCTAATATACCATTCTTCATTCATTGTAGTATCTGAAAATGCTAAACCTTAGGAAAAAGGTTCGAATATAAGAGTATCAGTGGAAATTGTCAGATTTTGGAATATGAAAGACTCAAACAGTGATGACAACAATTTTACTCTGTCAAAGGAATCCCAGAGCAAATTCAATGGGAAGAATATCAAATGAATGTGTAAGATCTGCAAATAGAGCATCTACTAGTATTACTTTCAAGTATATTTAAGCTAATGCTTCTGTACAATACATGCAGAGATCTATTACTTCTAGAATAATCAGACCCCCAAAAGGATTACCGGCTTTAGTGCCTCTCAAGTCTCACACTGTCATGCTGACTACCAAGCGTGGGGTAGGGTCGTCAAACTGGCCCAGTCCAGTGGGTCTGAGAACAAATGAACCCTGGGCCGGAAACTGACAGGCAGTAGCCACTTGCCAAGGACCAGCCACACTCCTGAAAACAGAAGATGTGCATTTTCAGGGGCAACTATCTTGAAACAGCGGCCTTCAGGATTTTACCAAAAGCAACCCAAACTAGAAGATGTAATGGTTATGGGACAGAATGTAAGGTCTGTGTGAAGTCTTCGCTCCTTGATTCTCACCATGTGCTTTGTAATCTGGGCAAGCCGGTTAACCTCTGTTAGTCTTTTTTTCTGTGAAAATAAAGTCAGTCATACTTAAACGTGTATACAGTGGACTATTCTGAAGGCGTGAAATGCTGTAAATATATCACATTTTGTTGCTGTTGCTTCTGTGGGAAGGCCATAAGCAATGGTGGATGGTCTGTGTGACGGCTATGCAGCTAATGACCTCCTCCAATATGCAGGGTTCTCAGACACTTCTGAACAAGTACATGGACAGAACATGGTTGTGATTTTGGTACATCTGCAAAATACCAAAATAGTCACCCCATCAAAGTCTTCTATGCTTACTATTTCTGCAAGCCCAACATGGATTAAAGCCATAATTACAGACATGGACACCTGAAAGCCATCCCTCTATCCTCAAACACAGACCACGTTAGAAATTGTACAGCCAGACATGAAACATGATATTCTAAAACCAGGATTCCTCTTACCAAGAACATGTATGCAAGCAGGAGGGACATGTTTTAGTTTAATGAATAAAAAAGTGGTTTCCCTTTTGCAGCTGGGTGCAAATAACCTAACGAGGCAGGTCAGTCTGTTTGCCCATAAATACGTGTATGTTCACACACACCAAGCAGAAGTGTCCTTCATATTTACCTTTCCTCCTTAATCTTCGTATCATTACACCAGAAAGCTGCAGTCTGCCACCTCAAATAGACTTTGATTCATCATCTTCCCAAAGGTGTAAATCAGAGATCTTGCCTCACGCTATGGTTTATGTCCTTGAAAACTCAGTTTCAAAAATCACAATCAGCTGGTGTTATGCACTGGAGGGTATTTGTCTAACGGTGACTAATTCAGACCCCCTTCAAGAGGACTATGTGCTGACTATACTGGAATATAAATATGGAAACCTGGCCACTGGGATTTTGCTGAAAATCACAACCTGGTGATCATAAATGAAGACACTCAACTCACGAGAGGCGTCCCTAGCAGCCTGTCAACAGCCCCTGCTTATTATCAGCCTTCTCTTCCTAGAAGCTCTTAATTCTTTTACATCCAATGGTTGCAATTTGTGACAAAGTATGTGCTCACGGGGTGTGATTTTTACAGCATAATCTAGAATATAAGCAATAAACAAGGTGGTAAGTAAGCCAAAGAAAAGGAGACCAACGATATTAAATGAGACGTAAGTCGGAGGAAAAATCATGAAGTGAATTTCGTAACTGATCTGCCACGGGGCACAGAAATGGTAGCCTGTCTGCCCCTCTCCTGCACAGAAGGAAAAAAAGTCCTGGTAGTAGAAGCAATGGCATTTCATGTGGTGAGTGATTCATGTGAGGGCTCTAAACTCTCTTGATCTTTGCTTCTGAAGCTGGAGGGCTGAAGCCCAAAGGCAGGTGGAATCTATGAAGACTGCTGATTGCCGTTCCTTAGAGTGTTTGGTAAAATAGGCTATTTTTAAAATTCAGCAGGATGGGCGGCCAAGTCTTCCTAAACCAAATCTGAACGGCAAAATCTGCCATTAACCTGTTCCTCACCGCCGGGAGCCGTCTGTGTAAGAGCCCCTGCCGCCCACTTCCCAGGACGGGCCCCAGGGCTCCTTACCCAGCACCGTGATGGTGGTGTAGCTTTCCTGCGGGGGGTCAGTGTAGAGCTGGCAAAAGTATCTTCCTTCGTCAGAAATGGACACGTTTGTCAGTGACACTTTGAGTTCACTGCTAGAGAAATTCAGCAACTGAAACCTGCTGTCCTTCAAAGCTGCGGAACAAAACACCACATCAGTGACTGTGAGAAAGATGGTGGGCCGTCTCTTCCTCACCCAGGCCAGGAACAGTTGGGGCCAGGGGCAGCTGCAGAGCAGACAGACCGATGGAGGCGTTCCTGCACCTGGGGGGTACTTCTTCGTGCCTCTTCAGTTCCTACTTTGGGGCTTCTGCAATGACTGCACGCAGACAAATGACCTTGTCCAACAGGACACCCATTGCACAGGGGCAAGGACACCCCCCGCTGCCGTCAATTCTCAGCACCTCCTCATAGACCACTTTGGGTTTGCTGCTGGAGTTACGTAAAATGAAAGGAGGAGGAAAGGGCAGACCACAAGTCTTTGCTGGGCACTGGAAGTTCCTGGAATATGACGTACAGGCTTTCAAATTGTCTCTAAAAATATGATGTTTTAAAAAATAATAACAGTCCCAAATGATGAGAGAACATCAAAAAAATCATCATTAATAATTCCAAAAGCAAAATGAAAATCGTCTTAACAACTTTATAGCAAAATGATCCAACTTAACTTGGATGCATCTTTGTATCTGATGTGACTGAAGTGGGGCTGCCCAGCGCCCGTGACCGACGGCCCACAGAGGCTGCGGTTTCCAGCCCTGCAGTCTTCTAACTGCTGTCGGCGCTTCACAGTATAAAACTGATCAGGCGTGAAGTAAGAAACCCGTCACCACAAAAGTAAAGCACGTGGGCTTTTCATTTATTTCAAATATTCACTTTTGAAGCCTGGATATTAATTTTGGCAAGGGCTAGCGTTGCAGAGAATGACAGAGGTCACTGTAACAGCGAGAAGCTGGCTTCTCCCCTTTACTTCCTACATCCTCATCTACGCTTACCAGCTCCCTCCACGGCTCATGGGGTTCTTAGGCGTCAGAGGGAAAGCGGACAAGCAGATGGCAAGGGCCATGCTTGTCGCCTGCTCTGCTCAGGCACCGAGCTCTCTCAAACAGCAATTTTCGAAAGACCTGACTTTTGCTCTTGTCAAGCCCCGACACCTGTTTAAATTGTTTCTATGATGCACAATTAAGTTTCGATTAACTTTTGTGAGATCGCATCTGGGAAAAATTCAGCATGTGGACACGCCCATCTACCAGAGGCTACAGGTTTGGTTTGTCTTGATAGGCACAGATCGCCTTGGAAACCTCGATCTTCCAACTAAACAGATTACCTTTCGGAACACTCCATTTTCCTTGCCTTCCCCTATTTGAGTTGCTTGTGTCAGCTAAGTATTTGGTACTCAATTGCAATTCACGGTGAATTACTACAATCAATTCCTATTGCAAAGTAAGACAGCTTTACTCTTAAAAGGGACCATTCATGGTTTCTATTAAGTAGAAAGATGATGACTGCATGTCTCTTCTTCCCTTTGAAGAACTGACTAAACTTTTAAGCATCTAACATTAAATTAAAAAAAAAAAAAGGAGGCCTTAGCAATCCTTTATGAAGACAACATGGAGGCACAGAGTCGCCGTCTGACACTCCAGAGAGGGGCACTTACGCCTGAAGTCCCTGAAGTAAATGGTCTGCCTGTTGGGGTTCAGCAGCTGAATCACCGAGTCGTCGCTCTTGTTGACTTGGCAGCTGATGGTAGCGACTTCTCCTTCGATCACTGTCACGTCCTTTGTGAACAGATTCTGTCCATCACCTTAAAGAAAGGAGAAAAAAGTTTCCCTCAATTAAAATGTGGTTAAGGGGATCCATTCAGGTGAGAAGCAAGAAGTGTGTTAGAGAACTGATGCTGGCAGCACAGCTGGGACAGCGCCTGCCTTTCTCCTCGGCCACAGAACGCGTCCATCCACCTCAGCCAGACCTGGGGGCCGAGAGAGCTAAGCCTGGAGTCCACACGCTCGTGCACACTGTGAGGCCAGCGTTGCAGCCTCTGCTGTCCCGTCCTGGTTGAGCAGTGCTGAGGGGACGGCCAGGCCGGAGGGCCGGCTTCCGTGGGGAGCCATGGCTCTCGCCCATGGGCCAGGCGAGACGGCCCCCCGCCCTCGGCTCCCATGCCCTTGAGCGGGACAGTCTGGCCACGTCACAGACTGTCGGAGGGCGGAGCCGGCGGAGGGCGGAGTAAGCAATCTCGTCCTGTCGGCCGGGGTTGACATTACCAATGTACAGGCAGGTTGTTTTTTTATCATTTGAGTGTGACGACTGCCAGACCGTGACTCTGAAATTGCAGTGAAATCCTAGGATGACTTACCGCTGTGCTTGTTGCACTGCTCTCAGCAATACACACCTTCAGGGCTCACCCAGAGCCCCGGGCAGCCCTAGCCGCGCAGGCCTCCTCTGTGGACGGCCCACCTCTAGCCATTTCGAAAACCTCTTCGGAACATGCCCAAGTCAAGGCTTTCAGATCTACTGATTTAAGGCTCTCCTATCCAGACCTGCTCTAGTTTGTTGCTTTTAAGATTAGTGACACTGGCCAGGACCCCTCATAAATGTCTTACATGATCCACAGCATGGGTAGGAGGGGAGAGTCTAATTCAAATGCAAAAGGCGAAGCAATTGTTGAGTGGCCAATTCTGCACCTGGCACATCAGAGGATGTAGAAATAGAAATACAGGACACCGTCCCGGCCTTTGGGAAGCTGCAGTGTGGGGGAAACCTGAAGCTGAATCCTCACTGACAGAACCAGAAGTGTGAATAGGCGTAGGTGCAACGGCCAGCCAGGAAGGGGAAGAGGGAGATTGCTTTTCAGCTGTATGATCTCCGGAAAATTAAAGTCCCTGAGCCAATTTTGCACCTGCAACATGGGGACAGTAATTAAAAGCCATCTCACAGAGCTGTTGGGAGGATTAGGAAAGACACTGAAGTATTTAACACCGTGTCCAGCTTCTCCTAAAACTGAATAAATGGTAGTAGCCATTATTCACCATCATCACTGTCACTTCTCTAGATATCATATCCTAACATCTATTAAGCAACTGTATGTGTTGGGAGTGGTGTGGATGTAAGAATGAAGGCTCCCTGTCCCTGCTCTCAAAGAGCTCTCTATGTAATTAATTATCAACTCAAGAGTGGCTTACTCACTCCCTAAAAAAAACTTTGCCACATTAAGAAGCAAAGGTCAAAGATAAATAGTATTCTAAAAAATAAAAATGAGACAGCATAAATAGAGATGCAATTAGAGTACATGGAGGATCTCCACCTGCTATCGTATTTCTGCTGAAGGATCATTTTTTGGCAGGACCCAGGGTAAAGTGTGAGAAGGGGGGTCTAAGATGGCTTTATGCCCAATCTACCTAGAAACAGACCAGCCTCAGGTAGAGGATTAGAAAAGAGGAAACAAACTAGAAGGATATGGAAAAACTTATTAGAGACACAGATAACCAAAAATTCTTGGTGCTCGAAGAGCAAATCCATATGAAATTCAACCTTGTACCTGGATGTGAGAACGCAGACCCACAGGGCTCGCAGTGAGCGACAGGTAAGCGTCCAGTCGGGGCCTCGGGGGCTGAACAGGGTGGCGAATGACAAAGAGAACGAGAGTGAGTGATCAGAAATGACGGGGGCTGGTGTTTTCCCCCCAGTGGGTCAGCGGGACAGACACAGGGTTCAGAACCGCTGGAGGGAGCAGTTTATTCCCAGGTTTGAGAGAAGAACAAGGAAAGGGGAAATCCGGCCAATCAAGCAACCTTCCCAGGGAGGTGTCGCTGGCCCTGGCCAGAGTGTGCACAGAAAGGACCGCACTCCTCTTTCCTCAGGGGACCCAGCCTAGTAAGAAAACGGAGCACAAATTAAACCGCATGACTCCAGCTGTAACTGTCTCAGGTCATGGGACCCGACTTAAGGAGACTAGGATACTAAGCAGGGTCTACTGGGTGGTGGGGGTTGGGAGGCACTTCTGTTATTAGCAGCACAAGTGAGAATCTTTGACTGATAAACAGAACACCTGGAAAGGCTACCGTGCTAGGCCTTAATCCCGCCAACATAAACCCAGGCCTCACAGATCCTGGCTGTCAGCTTTAGTCCCTGGGACTTAACACCAGTTGCAATTCAATTATGTGCTAACAGAATCGTTTCTGTGGAAACAACTATACACATTAATTTTAGTCTTTACTTGGAATCCTAGTATATTCTGAGTAGCACCTCTGTTCATATTGGGGTTATAAAACATTTACAGGGGAGCTGGGTTCAGAAAGGGGTGGACCATGATTTTGTGTTTCCAACAACTAAGGTATTAAAAAAACCGAATCACATAGGTTCTGTTTCTCAAAAGGTCTAAACTGTCTTAATTATTACTTGTAAGTAAGTAATCTAAGACCAGGGAACTTTGACACATCATTACGGAATAAATCATTCAGGTAAAATCTTTGTCATCTGCCCATCTGGGCCCTGGCTCTGCTTGATGCGTAATGTACTCTGCAAGTCCACGGCGCTTTCCTCACCATTACTGTATTATTTCTTGAAACTGCTAAAGCCAAAACAAAATTCAGAGTCTCAGAGAACAACTATTCCTAACCATGTTAATATGGTCACACTACTAATGCTCAAACATTGTAAGTGATCATGAAATATCTGGCTGGATGATATCAAAGTGCCTTGGCTGATGGTGGCGGCCCAAGCATGTCACTCTGTAAAAATCGCCTATAAATTACACGGGTCAGCTGGACAGCATTACATTAAACAGAGCCCCATACTCCGAGGCACTGCTAAGATGGCTCCAGTGGGGTAATAATGAGCTATTTATTTGAGGAGAAGGAAGTGAACGACAGCGATGAAAATATGACACGTATGTCAGTAGTCTTAACTGCCAGAAGCCTCTATGGAAAAATAATTTGTGCTCACATCCTCAAATAGTCCTTCCCAGCAGAAGGGTGCACCTTGGCTTGATAAATTTCCCCTTGAAATAGACATCACGACAATTAGGTCGTTAGAAAACACGATTCAATGTGTAGCAGGATACAAACAGGCAACTTTGGTGCCTTTCTTAAATAATCCATTTTAAAAACCTTTCCGATTTTCTATAACTTAATTAGCAGATACCCTGTCAAGGCAGAAACAGCACATGTTCTGGGCAAAAGAAATCAAGTAGGTACAATATACTGTAGCTGTTAAATAAGGCTGTTAACAGCAAGGTGATTTATTTTAGGCGCGGAGCAACGGCGCACATGTATAGACATTTTTGCCTGCTAATTGGTATATATGGGGGAGCCTTGCACACAGAACCAAACTGGATTTTAATTTATATCAGCAACTGGATTCCATATACCCTCCCAATTTGCCCCTCAATTTCTAAAAATAAAGCTCCAGTCACTCACAAGCAGGTTTTCCACAAGTGAACCAGAAGCTGCTGGGACATTGAGTCCCAGCGAGAGAAAACATATTGTCTTCAGAAAGATAAGATTTATTTTGATGATCAGTGAAGACCATCTCAGCGGACTCGCTGGGGCTGGAGCGGGAGTATTCCCTATTGATTCAGTCTTCAACTGGTTCTCTCCTAGCATCTTTCCTGAAACCTCCTTGTTACAACTCTAATGTCACTACACAAAGCCCCAGCGTGGGCTGGAATCTACTCGGTCACCTGCAGGGGGAGATGCGGCAAAGGCAAGGGGCTGCATGGGCAGCGGGGATGCTGAGCAGGGAGCGAGTGCTCACCCGGGGCTTGGGGCGCTGGGCCAGCTGCTCCGCACTCCTCCCTCTCAAACTCCTGGAATGTTCAATGCCCCCACTTTAAAGATTAAAAGCCTGAGACACAGAGACCTTTAAGTAAGTCGCCTGGTGTAATTCAGCTAAGTGGCTGAGCTGGTGTTTGAACCCGATTCTGTCAGCTTCCTCAGCCCTACAGTCTGTACTTTCCGGCCAGCCAACATCAGCATTTGTTGCCAAGGTTCTACCGGCTCTGCCTTGGCAACTTTACTTGTTTTTAAAGAGGGTTATTTCCCTATGAGCAACTTCTGTTTTTTTTTATTTCCATAATGTACCCAGAACACAATTACACACTTCCAGAGGAAAAGGGAACTGTCCTGAATGTAAAACACCTTGTTTACTACAGCTTCCTTCCTTCCGCACTCAGCACTCGGCCCCAGAGAATGCCTTTATTACCCGAGCACGGCGGGCATTCGCCAGCACCGCCAGCTCGCGCCCCGCTGCCTGGCTGTTAATAAATAAAGCACTTCATTTGCACCGGGGGAGTCTCTCCAGTCAAGTCTATCATAAAAGGGCAAGTCATAGAACAGAATTCGGTTTATACTATGGTAACTATGTAAACTATTACCGACACCGAGGAGTACCAGTGACTCTTAACTGGGAAGACAGTTTGCTCAGAGAAAGAGCAAATAAAGTCCCCTGACCTACTGCTTCAGTAGCAAAATCATATTAGGGAAACCTTTTGATTCTCCCTCGGCTGTATGGAAGACTAAACCTAATATTAAGTCAGCACAGTCAGGTTGTCTGAATAGGCAAAAGTCAAACCAAAATGACAGATTGTCAAAAAAAAAAAAATCACGCCAGTGATCAATGCAGTCCTTAACCTCAAAAAGCCACATAGTTCTTGAAAATTTACACTAATTAAAGGTTCAGGATCACTCATTCTTTCCTTCCAGAGGTATCTAAGTTTAGACTTTCCAGAGAGCCAAAAAACTTGCATGGTTTTGAAAACCTTATTTTCTATTGGTATGTGAGCCCTCAGTCTTAAAGCTTCATGGGCTTTTCACCCATTCTCATTTGTTCCACCCCGTTTTAACAGCCATGTTAGTTACAGGCCCGACATGAAAGAACACCTTGTAGCGCCACCCCGAGTAAAACCGCCCTCAGTAAAGGCACTGCCGTGCCAGCTACCACTGCAGAGAGCCAGCACAACAGGGGAGTACATTTCAGGAAAAGAAAGAAAATCAAGATTCTGTTGAAACCCAGAGGGAAAAATCTTGCTGACTGCGTGTGTTCCCCCAAGTCAACGTAAACACCGTGCTCACGACCAATCATTAGCAAGGCCATTAAGATGTGATTTCTATCTAAGCAATTATTGTCAGCGTATTTTGTACATTTCCTTTAAAAGACTCAATCCTATCTTTCAATTCATTAAACTGTTCCTTGCATTTACAGCCTTTTATATCAAATCAGAAACCTATTTGAATTAAGAATTACAGTAAAAGTAATTTGAAAATAAATTATTTGAAGTTCAAGCCACGAAAGCTTTTGATGAAAGAATTTAGTCCCATTTAAATATTACAGTAACATTTTTAGTCATCCACTGTGCACACCAGAGATAATGAGAACCAGGGTCCAAAGAGATGGTCCATCAACTGTGGATCGAGGTTAAGGGTGAGATCTCTTCAACGTAAATACAATTCTTTATTTCAAAGACAGGCAATACTTCACCTTTGTGAACATCTGAGTATTTATTTCAAATCAAAAGCATTCGATCTGTTTGCAAAGCTTCTCCTCACCTCGTAGAGCCTCACCCATGTTTTGCCATCTCAGACAGTAAGTGGACTATGTTGATTGTCTGCTCCAAGGACTGTCTACTCAACGGCCAAAATAATTAGGACGGTGAGCCATACAGCTTCTAAGCTCAGAGTTAAAATAAATTAAACCAACTCAACAAATACCTGAGTGGACAAGTTATATGCCACTGACCAAAATGTTCCATTTGTGTCACTTTTTCAGACCCATAAGGAATCAAAAGGTCAACAGACCTGAGAGGACCCTAGAGGCCAACACTGTTTCACAGATGAAGCCCCCGAGGCCGGTGGGGGAGATGCGCCTAAGACCCCACTGCAAGCGCGGGCGTGGCCCAGGGCAGAGGCTACCTCTCCTAATGAGTCACGAAGATATTTCTGTTCTTGGCTATGTCTATGCAACCTTTATTGATTTGTTGCTAACTACAAAAGCCATATATGCTCAAGGTTTACTTATTTATTTTTTAAAACTTTGTTTTATATGTAGTATTTATAACACTGTAACCTACAGCATGGAGGTGGTCAGCACCTGCTAAGAATCTCTTGTGATATAATTACTGTGTGTCCCTGGAGCCTATGAAAGGAAAAAATACTAACTTTAATCTAATCTCCTTTTATAATCAGTAAAAGGTGAGGCAAATGTTTGAACGGCAAGTTGAAGAGTAATCTCCCTGTGCTGGCTTTTTCTTCAATTAAGATTGTTGATTTCCCCTGAATACAAAACAAAAAGTATCATCTGACACAACATTAAGCTATTCATGAATATTCTGTATACACATTCTTGTTTGGTTGACTAATGGCAAATTAACGTTCTCTATTTTAGCTTAAACACATACTATAGGTATGTTTGATTAGCATTGAATTCCGAAAGCTGATTACTATGCATGCTTTGATTATGTAATTACATAATAGAGTATGATGGCTCCTTTGGAGTCATTATGATCTATACGGCAAATATGTTTCAGTTTTACTATAGTTTAAATACACGTTGAGATGACAGCTCATAACGAGGCTCCACTTTTCAGGCTTATCAGCTAAATGGGCATTTTCCCATTCGTCCTAACATCTCCTTGACACCAATTAAGGCCTATTGTGTCAAGCTGCACACACTTCTGAGAAATTCCCTTTGTTTTTTTGGCATTCGAAAAAGGACATTAATTTGAAAAGCTGTATTAAGTGAAAGGCCTGGTTAAAAAAAAAAAAGGCTGAATTTCCATCCTTCATCTACCCCTTGAAAGGTCTGCAGGGGATCACATCTAGTTCATTAATCACTGTTCAGACAACCACCAGAGGGTTAAAGATGGAATTCCACCTTTAACTCCAAAATGCACAGGAAGGAGAACAGCCAAGAATATTGATGCTTATGGCAGCGGCTCGCCACACGCATTCAGCTCAGGATCGAGCTGAGTATCCGCCACACCAACTTATACAAGGTCCATCTTGCACGTGGACCACAAAGCCCAACCTCACGTCTCCCGAAGTCCCGTAGGTTCCGGGGCGCCTTTGGAAGGGGTAGCTGTGAAACAGCCCAGCCAGGGTTTGCCTTCACAGTTCCCAAGACTAGTTTTTGATGGACCAAAGGCCAACAAACTTTACCCAGTGAGCAGATTTTTGATAATTCTGATCAACTTACAAACTGGAACGCAGTCATGCTTTACAATAGAACAAAAGTTATTGTAAAGAATTACATAGTTTCTCTTGTCCCCATGAAATCCTTTAATGTTACACCTTTTCATTTGCAAGATGAACCATTTCTGCTTTTCTCTCCCTAGAGAATGGTCCCTTATGTCACGCCAAACCAAAGGTGACCCAAGTCTTAACTCGGAAGTCTAATAAGCATTAAGGCTGAAGAACTGAGGTCAAGCACAGGCCAACTGGTATTTACATATAGGATGAGAATCTCTTTTGTGAAAGGAAACACTGACTGAATGTGTGAAAACTCTTTTCAAGGAACACTGTGACAAAAGACAATAGTCACGGCGTATGCACTTACCTTTGCAGTTTCAACCATCACATCAGCCACCTTCCTTCTGAAAGGCACTGAGCTCAATAGGACTTCTTAATCAGAGCCCACAACACTAGAGGGCCAAGCAGTGACGGGGCTGAAGGTCTAAGCTGACTTAGCCCCTAAGACGTAGAGGAACAAGCCCCCACACAGAATGTTTCTCAGGACTGATACCCACCCACTGAATGTGAGGATGTGAATTAGCTTTTCCATTAAAATTCACTTACGACGGTGGCAAAGGGCAATGAAAGAAACAGGAATACAGGAATAAACCATAAAAGGTAACAGTAAACACTGAGTGCCTTTGCCCTTCACTCTGAAAGGTGAAATCGCAGATGTTTTTCTTCCTTTCGGTCCTTTTCATAGTTGGACAGGTTTCACGGCCTTTTCATCCGTCAAAAAGATAACATCTCTTCTGGGGAGAAGACTGCCTAACCCTGAAGAAAAACTCCCTCCAGGGGACAGGTTTTATGAGAATTAAGAGAGGGGGAAAAAAGAGTCCCCAAAGCAGAAAAGGCACCAGTTTCTTTGCCTGTGAGGTGGCGCTGGCATCACCATGCAGAAGAGTCATTTTAAGCCTCTGCTCAATCTGCTTCCAGGCTCCTGGGAGAAAAGGGGCTCTTAAAAAATATTAATTAAAAAGTAACCACTGCCACTTAGACTTTGGAGAACAACCTGAAGACAGTGGCTTCTTACAAACTAACTGTGATGGCAAAGCAAGCGGTTGTCTTCTCGATGGGCCCAATTTTGCGACGCAAAGGAAGAATAAAGAACAGCCTTAGACCAACTTGTTTCAGGAGCAGTTCAAAGCTCAGTGGTGCTCCAGCATTTAAAACGTACTATTTCCTTTAGACAAAAGGGCTGAAGGCCAACTGTTGATCTTCTGCACAGCCACTCTGCTAATGAACTGATAATGGGATATTCCCGGCATGTATGAAGTGCTACTTTTCAGAATGAGAAGTGGTTGTCCACAATTCTGTTCTCCTGAGCACGGACTACTGTGGAAGAAAACCACGCCCTAAAAGGGATGAACACACACCTTCTGGTGGGGTGGCGGTGATGGGTCCCAAGTTAGCTAAGCTAAGGGATAAAGGGAGTTGACAATTTTAATTCACATACAGAGTTATCTACATTTCCCAAACCACAAGCCATTCATGACTAAAGCAAAGGTTTACATGATTAAAACTCAAAATACCTATGGAACCATTTGAAAACCCAAAAGGAAGATATACATCTTCTATCATTCCTGTAAAGATTTAAGGGAAGTGGGAAATCTCTCACTGCGGAAGAGGTCTTAGTAGCCAAACCATTCCTTACATACACTGCCATGGCCTCTGGGGAGCGCTCACTCTGTATGAAAATAATGCTGCCTTTTCCTAATTAAATGAAAAGAAAAATGTAGGATTTCAAAGCTATGAAAATAGCCAACTCTACTGTGGTCACTTCTGCTTAATGGATACTTCCCAACTGCCCGAAGTCGGCAGCCTGCTGGCAGCGTGCATTGCTGGCACTGTCTGCCGGGACCAGCCAGCTGCCCCTCACTGAAGTCCTCTGGACTGATTTTCCTCAGAGCCCAACCCCGTCTCAAAGGAGATGGCACATGTACTTGGCTTAATTTTTATACTCTGCTTTTGAGCACCCAATTTAATATCACTCTCCCTTTGATAAGCAATACCATGATTAAACTTGGGTCACTTTTTTCTTCCTCTCACTAAAAGCTGACTTCTTTCTCTTTACATTTGCCTCCAGGGTGTGAAAAGACTAACAATTAGTGTGACAGATTTAAAATCACAGGCTGTGACGTGTAACAGTGACTGCCCCACACAGGGAGGCGAAGGGCGGCCACTGCTTTTCCCCACGTCTGCACACAAGAGAAACAAAGGATTTCTTTTCTGAAGTGTTTATTATTGTTTTAACTTTTTCTAATATCAAGAAAATTCCCACTATTTCTGGAGGGGGCATTTGAATCCTCTGCATGATAAAAATAACTAATTCATATTTTAAATGTTTTCCATGTGCCAGGCACTATGCTTTGTTTTTTTATGTAATCTCACTTAATCCTCACAACAACCCTATTTGGTTCAGTATGTTATCATCATCTCTATTATACAGACAAGGAAACTGAGATTTAGAAATGTTACATAAGTGGGTAGAACTAGAGACTATCTACTTAGCTCTAGATAGCATGCCATTGACCATTACGCTGTATTACTGAGGTTTTCTCATGGGTGGAGAATGGAGGAGAGCTCACGCAAGAGCCCACAGTGTCTCATTTATATGACTCAGGCATGGAACTAACACAATACTCTCAGCATATAAGGGAATTTGAAGCCTATATCAGCAGTAAGCATGTTCCAGTATGTGACCCTGATAAAATTAGCTGTGTAACCAGAGTCATACTGGGTCTCAAGTATTTAGAGAAGATTCTGTTCTGCCCAATGATCTGGACTCAAAAGACAGCTCAACTCCAACCTTAGGCATTTACAGTATCTGCTTCAAGGGCATTCATTAGTATTGACAATCTGTGTGACTGAAATTTGGCTGTAAGAGCAGTCTCTCTCTCCATCTCTTCGTTCCCTTTTCCTGCCAACAAGAGCCACTGAAAACCTTCCAAATTTAAAGCTTAGAGCTGACAGGACAAGCAAGTAAGGATATCAGTTAGAACACATCAGATAGGGACTCAGAGTGACTGTCAGCTTCAACTGACATTACTACAGAAACAGAAACAGTGAAATAGGAGGGGACATAGGCTTCATATTCTTATTCTAGAGAGTGTTCCGAGTGTGTATAATACGGTTTGTTCAAGAAACAGCTCTAAGTCCATGATAATCACCATGCTGAATAATGCTGTAACACTCAACTTACTCACATACCCTCCCAGAGAGCCAAGGAGTTTTGGACTGTTACATGAAATGACAATTTCTCAGCTGGAAAATCGGGTTCTGTGACTAAGGCCCTTACTGGTGAGTTACTCCATCATCCACCTCATAAAGCACGTGGTAGTTTTTTAACCTCTGGGTTTTGAGTTGCTGGTCCTACCTGAGTCTGGAAGAAACAATCAAGTTAGAAAGCTCTTTTAAGCCAGAGTATGGTGAAGGGATTATGTATGGAGAGTGACCAAAGGAGATTCAACATTCTATTCACGACTGCCTAGTCTGCGATGCAAGACCCATGTCAGGTGGATGTGCCCTGTGACCATCCGAATTGGTACCATTATAAATATAACTTGATTAGTATCATTTAAGTGTGGGTTGATTAATCATCACTGAAATTAGAGATATGTCATGAGGACCTTATTTTTCTGGCACATAAAGGCACCAAAGGAGAAATGAGACCAGCAGACTTGGAAAACAGGAATCCATGCTGCAGATCTGAGATTCTGGTGGTCAAACAGGGAGAAACTCTGAACCTGTTTATATTTTTAAAAGGGCAAATGGCATCTCTCTTCCAGACTTAATAGGAAAATCAAGTGACGAAATGTGCATAACGGTATTTTTTTTTCAGCTCCCAAAATACTAAAGGATAGAAGCTTTTCCTCCTCCTCCAACTTCCTCACTGGTATCACCACTGCCTACAGGCAGCCTCTGTCTATATTACCAGCACCTTCCTATGACCTTTAATCTGTTGGCATTTTTTTCGATCAAGTATTAGCTATTATTCTTTTCATTGTAAGGGTAACTGAGAAGCACAGAGTAAATTAAAACATCTTTATCACTTATGTTAGATTGCAAACTAAAATCATCACATGTAAAGTATAAGGTGAATAGCAGATGTAGGCTCAGGCCCGGACATTTGAAATTTGGTGTATCTACAGCATTAAAATATGATGTATTTTCTGGTTTCCCTCTTTTAAATATAGGGCCATAACCAGTTCAGAGAACAATCTCCATATTTTAAGGCTGTGAAGGGTCACCAGTGTCAGGTCAGTAACCCAGCACCAACTGGCATCCTGGCTGAGCATGAGCTGGCCGTGCAGCCGAAGCTCCCCTGGAATGCCAAAGTGCACATGAAGCCAAAATGGGTCTGCCAAGCTGCCTGCTCCCCACTTCCTTTGTCCTGTGCTTCCACACAGGGAGGCTCCCGTGAGTTAATGAGATATATGGGAATATGTGGCCCTTCTCTAAACAGTCTCAGCCTGTCGGGCTGGTCTGTGTCTTCTGCCGCTTCTCTCCAGTACTGTCACTTCTCACAGTAATTCCTTCCTTTCTTATTAAGTGCAAGAGCTTTGAGAAAGCTACTGATGTCGAGGCCTTCCCTGCTTACTAGCTAATGAGCTCCTGGGTGTGTCTGGGATGTCTGACATCTCTAGGAACCTAACCTTCACTAAGTGGTGTGCTTCTGTGGCACAACAGGGTGTGCTTTCCCCCCCTTCATGACTCTTGAAGAGAGTTGCACAAAAATTTCGTTCTAAATAATATCTAACTCAGTTTGACAATTATGCTTTGACACTAACAGACCCTCTTAGGTAAAAGTAGACCTTTGAATGGAGGAAGCAAATCAATAAAAAAATTGGTGACTGACATTAGTTTATTATCGACATTAGTTTCTTATATTATTTGATCAAACCCATCTATTTCTAACCTATTCATAAGAGCAGAAAAAGTGGCGACAGAGTGATTCCTACTCGTCCAGCTCAGTCATTGGTTCCTCTCTGAAGCTCTGGTGCCTCCCTGGGTCCCCAGACTTCTGGCTCATGGGACACTATACCTGACCTAGTCTCGGCCCTCACTACACTGATGCTTCTACGATCGCTCATTTATACGGTTGTTTCCTTCTTTTGATTTCCACCTGGGTTCGATCTGGGTTCACACTAGCACTGCCAGTTATCAGCTAGACCTTGGAAGAGTTACTTACGCTTGCTAAGCCTCAGGTTTCTCACATGTAAGATGGGTATAAAAAATACTAGGTTATTTAGAGACCCAAAGGGATAATCGGTGTATTTGCACTGCAGGAGGCTTGCACATAGATCGTGTGCACTCCAAAATACTTAGTATGATTATAATCATTTTAGTTCCTTGAACAATCATACCATCTGCCTCATCTTTGCATTCCCAAAGCATAATACAGCGTCAGCTTATAGAGCAAGTGCTCAGTAAGTGCTACTGCATGAAATTACCAAATGAGGGGCTGTTTTAAGACATTCCCAGGCCCTGGGCACTCTCCCTTCTGGAGATAACAAGTGTATTAATACCAGAACATATTAAGCTGTACCCCATCCTCCATCAAATATCATCTTGAATTAAAAATTGCAAAGGATTTTTATAGTTTTGGTTTTGCAGTTATTAATTCCAATTGTCTGTTTTATTCTGAAGCCAATACTTTTCTTTTCCATGGCTCAACCATTTTCACAGGCTCTTGAGAAGAAATAGGCCCTAGCATTGTGCCTGCACTGCTTGGTGGAGAAAACCTCCCTGCTTCAAGGAGTTCCTGATGTTGAAGGAGACCGACCTGCGCACATGAGGGCCACAGGACATGGTGGGACTTACACAAAGGCGCCACGGGAACCCGGAGGAGGGAGGAATGGCGCCACCAGGCTGGGGGGCCGCACCCTAGAGAGGGCAGAGGAGAGCTCTGAAAGCAGGGTCCGAGGGAGGAGCTTAGTGTGCTCTGAGCAGAGACAGGAAGGGAGACTTTCTAGGAAGGTCGTTAGGTCCAGACACTGAAGGACACTGTATGCCAGCCCAGGGAATTTGCACTTTATCTTGTAATTAATAGGGAGCAGTAAGTGATTTTAATCCAGGGAGTGATATGATCATACCCGTGTTTCCCAAGATAACATCTCTGTGGCGTGGGAGGCAAGACTGGAGGTTGGGAAGGGGCTAGAGTCAGAAGACCAGTGGAGAGGCCTCTGCCAGCTGCTAAGAGCCAGGTAAGGGGTATACTGAGAAGGGAAGGCAGAGCTCAGGCCGGCAGGAGCGGAGGACACTTCAAGGGTAGGTGTGTGAGCTCTGTTGTTCGGTCGCTTTTCAATTCTGTAAGGGGACCCTGAGGTTCCTTAGCCACCTCTCCCAAATGCCAGTTAAGTTTAGTGGCCTTCTAAGGAGAGACCAGCAAAAAGCTGACTTTTCAAAGGAGTCGAAAGGCAAATGGCACATGCACCCTGACCACTTCTGTTGTTTATGACTGAGAGGGGGATTTCTGTAGCACTCACCTGTACCAAAAACACAGTTAGGAAACATGGTGTTCCCCCCCCACAACACCCACACCCACTAGAGCCTAGCTATTCAGTGTGGTCCACCAGCAGTTTGAAAATCCCTAGGAGATTAAAAATGCAGACTCTCAAAGTCACACCTGACCTACTGAGTCATAATCTGCATTTTAACAAGGGGTCCACATTTACATGCACTTTACAGTTTGAGGTGCTCTGACCTGGAGCACAGTGATTCTAACTGAACATAAACAGGAGACGAATGGCTTAACCAAGGAAGATTTCAGAAAGAGGTGTGTTCCTTCACAACCCGTTCCAAGGGAGCTGGTGGACCCACGAGTGGGGGCTAAGATCATGAATCCCCACCATCAAGTGGGGTCACTCTCCAGGGGGGAAACATGGCTTCAGCAACTCTCCTTAGTTAAAAACAGATTTTTAAAAACTCAAGTTTGCATGAAGATAAATGGATGCCGATTATTCCTAAAGTCAGTAGGAACTAGAATCTAACATTTTTCTTCAAGTTTCACAGGACCACCATAATGCAAATGGGAAAACCCTTTCCCAGAGCAGCGAGCAAATGGATCGTTCTGCGTCCAGCTGCAGGAACGACTCCTCGGCAGCACAGGCTCACGCAGCAGGTCTGCAGGGCGCACGCTGTGGCCTGGTTAGGCTCTGCTTCTTCGGTTTAACTGTTACTTTGTTCTGTGCTTGAGCATGTTGGGCCAGTGAAGGCAAAACAACAATAGAGAAATAAAGCAAGTGGTCCAAAGTGAAAACTGCAAAAAGGCTGCTGAGGTTAGTGATGAAAGCGATGAAATTTAGTTGCATGATCCGAAAGGAGGACAAAGTAACAGCTCAGACTACCCATTACAGCAGGCCTTTCACTCTGTGTGTAGTAGATAAAATTTGCTGCAGACATATAGGTAACGCCATAAACAGCAGTTCAAAAGAAATATTCACAGCCTTACGCCAGAGGCAGAAAGCAGCAGGCACAGAGGGAGCCTTGCCGAATGCTCAGGGGAAGAACAGGGAGACGATGGGCTCACTTTTCACGCCTCTTAATGAATCCAGGGATCAGCCTGGGCCTCGGGTCTTGTTCTTGGGGCTCGAGTGAACATGCAGAGCTGTTCGGATGTGGGCTCACGGCATCCTCAGCAGTGGCTCAGAGGAGGGAAAAACGCTTTCCTTGAAAGCCAGGGAGCAAAGGCCCCATCTAAGAGGGCGAGCCGCAGCCGGGAAGGTCCTGTCCACCCTTGTAGACCTTGTACAGCTACAGCTTTGACCCCTGTATACGTTTCAGCATAAACTTTTACCAATGTTTTTGGCATGGGGAAGAATGTGGAACAACCCCGTGGTCACTGCCACGTTTGGGTTTGTTCTCCCTGTGCCCTAACACACGGCCAGTGCGACCGGCTGGCACTTGGTCCCTCTCAGAACCTTGTCCTGGTGTGCAAGCTTCCAGCATTTTTACCACTGGCGCGTCCAGGCGCCTTCCCTGCAACACAGGCATTTCCCCCAGTGGCTTTCTGCTGGGTTACTAGAGTGCAGTTTCAGAGAGAATAATGTTCTGAATTTCGGTCTCTTAAAGAAGTCGTTAGGTTTATGGGCAGTCGTGCCTGTCACATTCGGACTGTGAATTACGTACTTCACGGAAACACAGTTAAACCCCCACTGTTGTGCACAGCCATAATTTCTGCAGAGAAAAGACCAACAACTGGGGAACATTATTACTACTACTTTTCATGTGTAAGATTCCAAAATCAACCCTCTCAACATTGTAAGTAGTTTCTCTTTTTTTTTAAGTTTTTTTTAAATAAAGAAAAAGAAAAAAGAAAACCCCTAATGGGCTACTTGCTGCTCTATTCATTTTTTAGGTTTGTCAATTTCTGAGTGACTGCCAGCACCAGGGACTCTTTGTAGCACCTTGTACTTGGGATATAATAAAAACATGAAATGATTAAAAATACTGTGAGTGTAACTGCAGAAGGGAGTATATATTCTGGGCCCTAAGGAAGGCTGTTTCGTCGCAGACCCAGACAGACTCCATTTATGTTATTAAATTGCAGCGCTATTCACTGTCCAGGCTGGAAGCTCCTGACGTGTCCGGGGCACACATCGGAAGTTAACCTTTAGAATGCTGGAATCTTCTGGTCTTGTGAGTCACAGGAGTGTAGGAATCACACATCCAGTTCTATGACATTGCCTGCATGTCACAGAAGTGCCTCCATCGAAAAACGTTCCTTTTTACCACTAATTCACCAACGGACAAAATAAGTAATAAGGACTGTAGTTTGTAAGCAGAAAAAATTATTAGCACGGAAGGCAGGACTAATGAACGGTAATAAAAACACCAACCGAATGCAGCTCTGTGGACCCCAGTGTTGTGCCAGGCATGTGCTGGCTGTGTGCACACAGCGGTGGTTCTCAGCTTCTGGTGACGGGCACCAGAATCGCTCGCAGGGCTGGTTTGCTGGGTGCCCCGCCCTGGGGTTCCCATTTGGCAGGTCTGGGGTAGGGCCCAGGAACTTGCATTTCCAGTAAATTCCCGGTGATGCTGACTCTGCTGATCCAAGGATGAGACGCCGAGAAATGGCACACATAATCTTACTGAATCCTTACCAGGTCTGTTTTATAGAAGAGGAAACTGAGGCTCACAGAAGGGCTCCACCATTTACTTGCTGTATAAATTTGGGCAAGATACTTAATTTCTCCGGGTCTTTGTGAGGTTGACCCTTCCCATTAGGACTTTTCTCTTGGCTAAATCTTGTCCTTTCCATCTACATGTCCCCCTAACTTTTTCCAAATGTTAAGCCGTATCCCTTTTCTACTGCCCATTACTAGTACTGTATCAGCTCAGATTTATGATCTGCCAGCAGTATTGTGATTAGATGTCATCCTTGTCTTTCTATTACTCCAATATTGATAGATAAAATTCTGTGGTGATGCATCGCCTGCCCTTTCAAAGGTCACTGCCAGCAGATGTGAGGAATCAATACAGTTCTTATCTGTCACAAACCACAAGAAAAGCAGGCGAACAAGGCTCAACGAAAGGCCCGTGAACAGGTCAAAGAGAGAGCGCCCGGACGCCCCAGCTCGCCCTGCTGGTTCCCTACGTACTGCAGAGCTGGCTCTGGGTCTCACTCTCTGTTTAAGAGCTGGGCCACATGACATACGGTGCTCAGAACTTGGTCTTGAGTCCAGACCATCGCTGGTGACCCTTTCCATGGACACTGAGCTGAGGCCAAGAGGCTGAAAGTCTACTTTCATTATAACATGTTGCTAAGATCAGTGAGATGCTGGAGTCCTTTGGAGGTGGGGCTGAGTGAAGTTAAGGAGATATGGTGGCTTCACTTGCGCTTTTTGTTTTCTGCATACGTATTTCAGTGCTAAGAATTCTATTCTAGGGGAAAATGAAGACAAAAAGCATAGTCTTCTTTACTTTTAAGATGCTTGTGGCCCCACACATTAAGAAAACCAAATGGTAGATTCCCTAGAAAGTTTTTTTTTCAAGAACATGCAAGTCAACTTTGTAACTTGATTTTTCCACCCAAGGGGAG
The DNA here is from genome assembly GCA_029783875.1 of Phataginus tricuspis. NCBI lineage: Eukaryota > Metazoa > Chordata > Mammalia > Pholidota > Manidae > Phataginus > Phataginus tricuspis. Next base: position 16,084,905 of record JAQQAC010007117.1, on the reverse strand, counting down.
AGTTGCTTTATCTACAGAGCAAAGCAGGCCTAGGGTCCCCACCTACCTGTTAGAAGTCTAAGTACAACTTAAGTGGAGCTAAAGGAATGTTCCTCAAAAGATTGCCAGTGGAAACGCTGCCATCCAGGGATGTCCTGCTCCTGGAAGCTCTCCCCCTGCCCGCTCCCTGCCTGTCCTCCTCTTGCCCTGCTTCCGGCCTTCCGTTGGCTGAGTCCCGTCTCAGGCTCTGGAGCCTCCATCAACCACCCGGCCTCTCCATCATCCGAGCCATCTTCAAGCTGGCAGCTCTTCTTCAGCTCCTGGTTTGAATGTGCTCAGACTGCCCTCTCTGGCCTGGGCTTCGGATAGCCTCTAATGTCCTCTGCACACAGTGGACAGGGCTCAGCATCCCAAGGACTGCTCCTGTCCCTGGTTTATGAACTAAGTATACTGTATCAGGAAGCTCCCAATGTGGCCAGGAGGCCTCTGTTTTTGTGCCTGACGGCCTGTGTGGCCTAGGTCAGACCTATGTTTCCATGATAAAGACGGCCAGGCCACAGTTGCTGACAATCGCTCAGACGTCCCCATGAGAACGACCGTCACTGGCGGATGAGGGGCTGCTCTTGCTTAGCGTCTTGTAATCAACTGTGAGAGAAAAGTTTCCAAATGCTTTAATGACACTGTGGTACCTTTTAGGAATTTGCAATGTAGAATTCATCCATTTGCTACACAGTCCCAGTACTTTCAACACCGGAGACTTAGGACTCCAGAGAGGAACCATGAGGTGGGCTGTCACGAGGTACATGTGTTAGGGACACGATGGGCTTTCCCTACACAAAACTACCAAAGGCCTTACTTACGAGCAAACCAAGAGGGGGCACAAAAATGAAGTTCATATGACGCTATTCCTTATGCCTCACAAGACCTTGGTCAGCTTTCCTGGGCTCTGGAAAGCCTCTCACTGTACTGACAGCTTCTGTTACTCAACCACTTCATGAAGAGCCCTGTGGCTTCTCTACCTCCACTTTCAGCAATCCATATCTTTTCCAAAAGTTTAACTTTTATTCTAATTATAAAAATTACACATACTCATGGAAGAAAAGTAAAATGGAAAAGTATAAACAAGAAAATCCCACAACTCTGAGACCATTGATACTAATATTTTCCTTTCCATCTGCGGCGAGGGGTTGTGTGTGCACATGATTCCCAGTTACTGTGCCGCGGTGCACCATGTAAGCACACGACACTCCTGTGGGGTCCTGCTCATGACTTTGGATCGCTTCTAAGTTTTACGATTCTAACAAATGCTGCAATGAAAATCCTTTTGCATAAATATCTGTTCTGATTTCAGCATATTTTGAGAACATGATTTTAGCATCAAAAATTTAATGAACTCCAATATATTATTACCACTTAAAAAAAAATCACAGCAGCATCTATATAGTTTTACATAAATTTTGTCGCTAAATGTAACTCAAAATAAACGTAACTTAGTGCAATTCAAAATGATTCCAACCCAACAGAATCTGAGGACACTATGACCCCATACAAAAAGTAGCATCCCTTACCATCTGAGACACACAAAAACACTTGCCACACTGTTCTTACTTATAAGGCATTCGGAATTTAGGAGGACGGAATCAGCTTGAAAGTCTAAGTCCTAAGTATGTCATTCCTACAGAAACCATTGAACACAGTTTAAATGAACAATTAAACACATTGACTCATATCACAAAGGATGAAACAATATGGTCTCACAACTGGGTTAAGTGCCACTCCTCTGTGCCACCATCATCGCCCCACTTGTCCTATTTCAACCTCTGTTTAAACCGCCGTGTGCCCATCGAGCTGAGACACCAACAGAAGTGAGTGACAAGCAGCTACTTCCTTGCACAGGCGCTGCACCACAGTCTGTAAAGAACAACCGGTGCCGACTGTCTCCCACCGACAGCCTCGGCAATCTGTTCGGGCGCGGCGACAAGTATCTGATGGATGAATGAATGAATGAATGAGTGAGTGAGTGAGTGAGTGGGTGGGTGAGTGAGTGGGTGAATAAATGAGGATTCATTTTATAACTTCTTTACCTTAAGCTTTCCTATGCCCTTGAAATGTCTTTTCTTTCGGACATTTTGAAAAGCTTTAAGATTTACAGAAAAGTTGCAAAAACAGGACAGAGAGATCTCACAAACCTTTCACCGGACTTCCTCTAATGGCAACATGTTAATATTGACAAAATCGTCGGAACCGAGACATTGACGTCGCTCAATCCCATCACCTCGACAGTTTCCAGAGTCCTGGTCAGCTGTGCTGCGCACTGTCCCTCCGTTGAGGTTTGTCTGGTGTCTTCCCGTGACGGCATGGAGATAGGATCTGGGGGTCGAACAGCACAGAGGCGCCGGCCCTCCTGTTCTCCTCCTGCAGGGGGCGTGCCGTCAGCCCCTTCTACTGGTGGGGATCACCCTGGTCACCTGGTTAAGGTGCTGCACGCCAAGCTTCTCCTCTGGAAAAGTACTACTTTCCCCTTTCCAGTCATTAGAAGCAGCGTCACTAATGTCCAATTAAACTCCACCCCTACAGGGAGAAGTATCAAAGGGTGTGTGATCACAGATAGATGCCAAAACAGCAGAAACAGGCAGTATGTGGGGGTGACCGTTTGAGGCTATGTAACTATCCTGTTTCTCCAACTTTTGATTCCGTTTAGCCTTCACCAGAGCATCTTGCCTGCAGCGGTTAACACGGCAGTGTTCAAGGGGTAACTTATTTCTCTCACTCCTTTAACTGAAGTTACTCTGTATAGAAGGGCTTTTCCTTTTCTCCTCCTTATTTACTCAGTCATTTACTTATATTAGTATGGACTCCAGTGGACGTTTACATCATTCTTTGACTTGTAACCCAATACTAGTGTTAACAGTGTCACTGTTCAAACTGTTCCACCTTTGGCCACTGGGCGCTCTTTCTGTTGCATCCAGCATAACAGAATCAGGTGGACTTGAAACTAAGTTATCAGAACCTTATGAAAACAGTCATCAATGAGAAGACAGAACAGAAAATGAGTCAGATGAACATTTTAGAAACAGATTTTAGAAAAAGATGTAGAGAGGAATAGCACATTGTCTCATATGAACAACAACAGCAAAAGATCTGGGACTCTGCCGTCAAACTTGTCTACGTCCATCCTTTCTAACCCCAGGGCCACAGTTCACGCTCACGCGGCAGCTGGGTGGGAGGGCACCCGACCCTAACAGGCTCCGATGCTCCCCGCAGACTGCCGCCACCCCCCACCCCAAAGGTTTACTACTACTCAATGAAGATCAACATTCATTTTTTATTAATGTTCTTCTGAGACAATGGTCTTTTATCTGAGTTTCATCCTCCAGCTGCATTAGGACCAAGGACACTCTCACAGAAGATCTAAAGGAGGAGACCCTGATGAATTGGGAGTTTAAAATGCAAATGGAACTTCCTTTGTCAGTGCTGACTTGTTTTATTCACATCTGAAGGTTGATTTATAGCAGATTAGCAGGCAGGAGAGGGCTGTTTGTCCAATCACTTTACTTAACCCACACAATTAGGAAAAACAAACATTCAAAAATGGCTCGCTTCTATGGCCTAATAGATGGAACATTCAGCTCTAAAACAGTCACTTCCATCTCTGTCATCTTCTAGTGACCAAGGACAGATGTCCCCTATCTCAAGACCACAGGAAAACATTCTGTGCAAAATGCAGGTATAAGAGACCTAGTTTTCCCATGAACACAATGAAATCCTATACGAGCATATCTGTGGTAATGACGGTAGAGTCAGATGGATCTAGGCTCAAATCCTGTTTCCACGTGTATGAGCCTTGTGACCTTGAGTGTCATTTAACCTCTGATTTGTCAGCTACAAAAATGGAAATATTAACAACGGGTGCAGAAGGCTGATGTGAGGATTAAATGAGAGACGCGTGTGCTCAGGGCTAACGTTTAAGGGGTCAGTAAACACCGGCTATTGTGTAACTATTATGCAATGACTTCTCTTACCATCCTCACTTCCACACCTAAAAACACAGATAAACGGGAAGAGGGATGGCCTCAGGTGCCAAATGGGGACAAACAAATGGTTCTCTCTCGCCACCTCTTTGGAAGGAAGTGCACACGTGCAAACCATCATATCATTAATGAAAAGTCATTCAGCATTAAGGCAAATTTAAGGCATTCATTAGACTGCATTTGCACTTGAAACAAAGTATGCGAGGCCTCCTCACACCCTCCACCTCCTTGATCCTTCCTGCCTACACTTATACCTGGAGAAAGATGTTCTGCCAATTGTTAAAACCAAAGAACCCTAACATCTTCCTGTTCTTAGGACTTCAGTAGCAGTACCAAAATTTCGTCTGTGCTGTGAGAACAACGAAAGGCGAGTCCCACCTCCATGAGGACGGAGCCTGCAGTGTCTTGCCCGGGGCTCCTCCTACAGCACCCAGGACAGCGCCTGCTCTCCCTCCTCTTCCTTGTCCTGGGCCTCGGTGCTGCACGCGTGGGACGGGACGGGCAGAATCAGGGAACCGGGGCTGCGGCGTTCCTGCTGTTGTTTTTCAAAGCGCCTGCATTTTCAGCACTCCTCACGCAGACACGGAGCCCGGTCTCTCTCCGTAAGGAAAACGCTTTCTGTGTGTATTTCTTATATCCATACATGCCCAGCACTCACTCCTCATAGAACTGCGGAAAAGAGATGCTCCCCTCCACCCCTGAATACACCTACCTGTGTCGCAGCACAAATGTGCCTCCTGCAGTACAGGTTGTCTGTCTTACCACGTGTATTTGGGACCAGCAGTTCATGGGCCAATCAAAAGCATGACTCACAGTGGGGAGCTGTAGAAAGGACATGCTGTCAACATTTTATTTTAAAGCACGCCGCTGCACATTCACTGACCGTCTCTTGGTGTGCAGGCCAAGTCTTTGCTTTGAGGTGGTTCCTGGTCAGCATATAACAGCTGGCTGGACAGCAGTCCTCACACTGCGTTCCCCAGGCCACAATGTTGCATCATGAGGAAAACCGAAGTGCAAATTCTCAGGTCCCCCCACAGACCAGCTGGGTCTGTAACTGTAGGGTTGGGGCCTGGGGATCCATTTCAACTGGCTTCCAGGTGACCCTGTGCTCCTGAAGTCAGAGAAGCACCATGGTAGGAGGAGAGATATGCAGGGAGACGGCAGTCTCTGCCCATCAGGATCAATCGGTGTGCGCGGCATGGGCCCATAGGACTGCCCGAGGGCCTGGAGTGCCCCGGGTGTCCCAGTGAGCCGGGCCCCACCCTTCAGCGGTCAGCTCTGCCTTAATACCAGGCCCCTGTTCTTCAGGGCAGCTTTGACAGATGTGCTCACAGCGGAAAAAGCTAACGTTTTCAAACCACAGCTACCACTCACACCTTCCCATTTTTCAAGTTCTCAGCTGGGATCTCTGCACAGGGCCTGCCGTGCTACACACTCTGCCTATGGCCTCCTGTTCATCATCTCGGGGAGGGGGAAAACAGCCAGTCACCTTGACTATTACATCTGCATTCTGTCCCTGAACACCCGCTGCAGGGGGTAGACGCACGTGCCACCAGCCACACAGGCCTGGCCAAGAGCAGAGCCGATACCGCCCGGGAAGCCAGCACATGCTCTGTGTGTCGTCCTCTGTATTTACCAAGAGGGGCTTCGTGTGAACCAAAGGCTGACACTCCTTCAACTAGCTGCTCATTTATAGCCACATGAGTATAAACATTTTCTGGGCTCTTTCATCATTCATAACTTTGTTCTGTCAGTAATATCTGTCTTTCTTTTGTAGTTTAGTGAGCTCTTTCAAACCCAAGATATCTATATTTCTAAATGGGATCTGTGATGAATTTTGATAAACATGCATTCTGTATCTTAATAAAAAAGGGATTTTCCCCCTTACCCACCTGAATATATAAATGTTTAAAAAGTTTCTGAAACCTGCCTTTCCATTAGGTGAAAATTCAATGACAAAATAATATTAAAAACACACAAAACTGTAGGAAATTGTTTTAACCAGGATGTGATAAATAAATCAGAATACAAGTTAGTCTGTGATTATGGGTTTCCTCCATTCTTTAAGCTTCTTGCCGGTTCCGTATCAGTGGGTCGAAAGTCCTTTAGTTTAATAGTTACGCCCACAGGCCATCTTGAGGACCTGATAAAACACCGCCACTGTCTTTAGCCCGCCACACAAAGATGCTACATTAAAAGCCGCTGTGTACAGAGGCAATGTGCCCGAACAAGAAAAGGTCAAGGCCAGGTTCCAATGGATTGAAGTTCAAGTGCTTGAGGGTGAATAGAGGTGCTACAGCCACAATATTACTTGATTTGTAGGTGATTCTCTATAATTACAACTCAGACTAACTTTGCTTCTTCGGCTGGCTACTACTCCACGTCCCCTTTTGGAAGCTAACGCATTTCAGGTGCTGAGCCTTTTCCAAAAGCCAAGAACTTCATCTGTAGCCGTGCAGCCTCAGATGAGGCCAGCCAGGGTGCTATCTCCTTGAGCGATATTTACTTACATATTCAGTTCAAATTTACAGTCCCTGGCCTGCGAATGAAATGCCACTTAAGAAGAGAATGCATTCCATTGTGGGAGATAAATCAAACAACCACTTCTTATTTTAGCGCACACTGGAAAGCACACATTTCTGAAGCTGAACGTAGGTTATCTGCACCACAGAAACACATTCCACCCCTGTCGGGATATTTACCCAGCCACTACCACACTGGCCTGAAACCGCTTTCTTCGGCAAAGTCTCCTTACTGAAGAAGCCAAGTAACCTCGCGGATTCCTTCAGAGAACATGATGACTGTAAGGCAACGGGGCCGGATGGGAAGTTTCCCCTTTGAGGACGCAGCCCCTTCGGAGTCACAATCACATTTATGACACGGTCACTGGGATGAATCAAACCTCAAGGGAACAAAACTGAGTAGGTAGGGCTTGTCTTGTTAGCAAAATGCTTGTTTACTTCTGAGGATGTACCGCTGACACGCAGCAAACGCAGAGAGAGCGGGTGCCACACGCTGCTCCCGTCTGCTGACGGTCTGACTGTGTCACCTTCAGCACGTCTTCGCTAAGACCCATTTTCCCAGCCGTGTTGATGGGTCTGTGCTGAGCCAATCACACCACAGGCCTGGCGTGGCCCCCGTCTGTGAGGCAGTGGCCTGGGGCCAAAAGGCTGGCCCCCAGCTACTTGCTGCAGAGCCGTCGATGATTCAGAGACATCCCGTCCTTAAGAGAACATTCTTGACTTTTACACTGAGCACCTCTGGCTTGGCCACTGCACTGAAGTATTAGCAGAATTGGGGTACATACTGCAGTCTAGGAGGTGGGAAAGTTGCTGGAGGTTTGTTCTCAGACCATCCTCTTCATGCAAAGAAAAAATCCTTCCCACCGCAAGGAACAAGCCCCTGTCAGTGGCCCTGAGCTCTCTCCTCTTCAAGTCCTGTAGTTCCCCTGGTATAGGAAAAGGGTCACAGGAGACCTGGACCCTGTGCTGTGCTCAGAGAAGCAGCCATGGGTTGGCGAGGACCCTGCTCCGCACTCTGGGAGGTGAGGGAGGGTGAGGGGAGCCGGCCCAGCCCTACCTCCATTTACTGTCTGCAGATTTTCCGCTTCACTTTCTGATGAAACTGTCAACCTTCATGATGACGTTAGCAATCACAGGGATGTGCTGTGAAGCGGCTTTAAAGGCATCTGATGAAGAGAAAACCTGTGCCCTCCCGGTCCTCAGCCCTTTTGGCCAGTTACTGCTGATAAGGCTGGCATGCTGACTTGTACAGGGTACACGAAATGGGACTTGACATGTCAAACTGCACCACCTTGGCAGAGCAAGCGGCCCCGGGGCGGCACGCTCCTCCGTCCTCACAAAGGTGGGCCTCGGGCCGCGCCAACCAGCAGGAGGAATAGGGGACGCCGGGGCACCACACAGGGACCCGTATTTCTCTACCGTGATGCAGCTTCTAGACAGACCAGAGTCCCAGAAGGATGATGCACACACGCACAGCCCGGGGCCGCCCTGGCGCGCCAGCTAGCAGTTCAGTGCCTCCCACATGCGGGCGCTCAGGCAGATCCTGACTGACCTGGGGCCCACCCTTCGCTCCTGGGAAACGTGGTGCAGGAGAGACACCCCCAAGTGGTCACAAGGAGCTCCCACATCTCTGAGTTCCCCCCAACCACTGTCAGGGAGAGCCCACAGACCTGAGGGAACCTGTCTTCGCAGCAGCAGCTCACCCAAGCCACGGGGGCAAATCCCCAGGGCAGCACATGGCGGTGCCTCCTTGGTGGGCCCTCCACTTCTGCTACTCGGTCTCCCAAACTGCCAACCACTCAAGGGCAAAGTGAGGGTCATGCTCCCAATGAGTAATTCTTGAAAACTAGGAGCCGTACTACACATTAAAAAGGGAAAACTGCTTCGTACCTACTCTGCGGGGACCTCCGGAAGGCAGGCGACGGCTCACACCGTACGTGAGCCAGCATCTGAAGGCACTGAGGGAGGGAGGGGCAGAGCTGCAGCTTCAACCCTGGTTCCAAACCACAGAAGCCAAGGAATCCAGGCTCAGGATGCCGTGCGGGGCTCGGAACCACAGGCCCCACCACATCATGTGACTTAGAGAACCTGCCTCCACCCCGGCACGCATCCGGTCCGCAAAAGGTCCTTTTAGCTCCCTCCCCAGTACACAGCTGGGTAGGAGCCCGAGAAAGGCAAGTTAGGTTTCTCTGGATTTTATGAGGCTTCAAAGGAATAACTTCTCTGCTCTAGTATGTTAGAAAGGAAGTTGACTGACTCAAATCGGTCATTTGTCCAGCAGTTACGTGCTGTATTTTTCCTGCTGGAAATCATGCCTTCCACCAGGGTTTGGACAATGAGGAGGATTGTGTAACAGTGTACAGGAGTCAACTCCCACCATCTCCTTCTCCTCAAATATATCCCCAAAAGGGACATGCATGTAAGCAGCCCAGCAGGCCAGCATGACCGATCACACTTCCAGTGGACAATGAGCAGCCTTTGGTCTGGATTTCCTATCAGACACTTGAATGAATAGTAGCCTAAAGGGCAACATATTTATAAGTTTTAAGTCTCTCCTGCAACACAAACTGTCCTGATTTATCCCTCTGATAAAGGCAGCTCTGAGAGCTATTTTACCATATTTATTATTTTACAGAGGGGAAAAAATGTTGATTCAGCCCTCAATCTGCCACTGTTGGAGTTATAAATGTTGGTAAGAGACCAGTGCTGATGTCTATAAATATTAATCTATTCTCCACAAGTTCTGGGCACCCCTCTCCTTTTTTTCCAGAACATCTCCCCTTAATTTTTGCTGCATCTACAGGACTTGCTTTATTGGTTTAAACCTTAAAGGGACTGGAAAGGGTAACCTCTTTGAAGCCCATTACTGACTGGGTAGCTGATGGCCCAGCAAAGCCTCAGTTCATATGTTTATTTAGAAAAAAGCTCTATGGACAACTGTTGAGGCCTCTTTGGCCCACTGAAGTTCAGGGACTCTTATCTGCCTGTGTGTACTTGTCTTGCCAAAGGGTTTCAGTCCCGGGCAAGTCCACTATGGAATCAGTGAGACTGAGGAATGACAAATGGAACATTCTTGGGGTAAAAGGGTTTATACCCAGCTTTATTCTCCCAACCCTAGGTCAAACACTAGAATTACGTCTGCATCCAACAGTCTGCAGGTCTGTAATCCTTCTCAGTCTCTGCCTCTGCCCAGAGCCCTGGGAGGAGCTCTTTATATACTGACTCAGTCAGTAATACTTACTGCCCACGGGTGTGGGAGCAGGAGCCTAGCAGCAGGCCGGTTATATCATCAAGTAGTTTACAGTCAGGTGAGGATCCTGGCCATAGGAACCCTGACTTTCCCCACAGTACTCTACTCTCAGCCCTACTCCCAACAAAAAGTTCAGTACAGAGTACTAAGATTATTAAGTTCCTTTACTTAAAATAGAATCCTCCTCACTTTGACCCTTAAATTCAAGCAACACTCCCACCTGCTCTAAAATCCTCTTTGCTTGGTTGAAGACATAGTTAATAATCGTTCTGGGGCCACACTGCAAGTCACGCTTTCTTCAGCTTCCTGTGAACCTTTGGGAGCTTATTCATTAGCAGATGTGAGAAACAGGTGAACACAGCCACCAGATCGTGTTTGTCTGCAATGTCAAAGTGACCTGTTCATGAGCATTTGTGAGCAAAGGGTATTAAGCCAACCTGGAGGCACGATACAGGCTTAGGGACTGATGTGTTAATTTGCTCTCCCAGATTAAACACCAGACAGGTCCCGAGTACAGCTTCATCTTTACCGGGCTAAGCGTCACGTTAGAAATGGATACCCTCCCAGGAAGCAAAGGGTCCAAGGTATGTTATTATGGCTGCTGCCAAATAATGAAGTTGAAGTTCTCCTATGTGTACAATTTTGGGCTAGGTACAGTCAGTTACTTACTCTATACTGCTGTATATTTATGTCCATTATAGGGTGAACACAGGTTATAATCCCTTCTAAGAAGTATTTTCTCGGAAAGAGACTCCACAATACTAAGAGACTACAGGATTTTCAAGGCAGTTTTCAGGAATTTCAGTGATACCATTCTTGGCTAAATTTGAAAAATGCTTGGTATAAACACTGTATGTACTGATTGGATAGGCTGCCAAAGATCCACTGAGATGTGATATTCCATGTGGATATGCATCTTTAATTAGTCTCAATAGATATCGTATGTATTCAACATTAATCTATGCCACCTGTCCCAGACTAAAAGCATGAAAATGGCTCTTCCTAACCACTCTTCCACAGAAAATCACCCTGTTCCTTCTTCCAATAAGTTCTGAAGGCATCCTGGAAGGTCTCAAATGTTGGTTTAACATTACTTCTCAGTGATTTTGTTAAAGGCACAAGGAAGCAGGCCACAGACGGGTCATCAGAAGCCCGCCTGGGACACGCGCGACAGCCCTGTCTGTCCATTCCTGTGCCGCCGCCCAGCCACAGGATTCTCTTCAGCGGCCACATTTCTGAAGCTGTTGTATCCTAGCCCAGAAATTAGTTTTTTGAGCACACTCACTGTTTAGAAGCAGGGGTAGGGTGTGATTTTTCAGGGAGGACAATAGACTTTGAAACCCCACAGAATTTTTTTGGCTTGTTATCAAATAGTTTGCTTGGGTTTCAGATTTTTCCGGGTGAATATAAATAACGGGCTCATATATAAATATGCCAATAAAGAAACAAAACAGAAATTAACCTAAAAATCACTTGGAATGAAATAGAACTTAAACTACAACTAGATCATTATGAGTTTAACCTTAAAAAGAAAAAAAACACTTTAACTCTTCAGCATTCCACAAAGACTTTTCAACAGGCTCCAACATAAGCAACTTGGAGAGGACAGACTCACGATCTTCGCAAATAACTCAGTGATTGTTTTTCAGAAGGACAGGAACTCAAAACAACAATATTACTATGATTAAACACCTGAGAAGAGACCGATTTAGATTCTGTTTCATTTTCTGAAGCAAGCAACATCACAAATAAGTTTATACCATGGAAAGGCAGACAGAGAGAACAACTTTAACTTCTGCTCATGGGTAAGCAGGTCGGAGACCTTCACGTCAGGGTGGTGGGTCAATGCAGGGCCGGAAAGGTAAGCTGCTACCTGTCTCCCAGGGAGCTGCTCAGTCGCCTGCTCATGAACACAGAGAGGCAGCCCGCCTAGATACTAAGAGCTGTATTTCTGACACAAAGGCCAAAGAGCAAAGCTGTTTTGCTCTATTAGGTCACCTCCTTTATGGCCATACCCACGCGAAAGGTCTAAGTGGCTCTGTCTGTGCGAGATGTCAGACACAAAAAAAACATAGAATCAAAAAACAAATTAAACTTTGCCTGACCACAGCCGACAAGCTTGAAACGTCATTGCCGTGTGAATAAAGTGTAGGTATACCACTGGTGGTTTATCATTTTGCTATCACATTAAATTTAGAAATCTCTCTTAAATGTTCCTCATTAACTGAACACTTTACTCAATTCTGTGCTAGATTTCAAAATAGCTCTTTTAACTAGAAAAGAGAAACAAGAAGTCATACCAGATACCAGCTTGATAATTAAATGAGTTCACCAATGTTTCAATGACAGAGGGGAAAAAATGAAACCCACTGATCTTTGTTACTAGAAGCATCATGATTTTTATCACTTATTCAACCAAAGAACTAGGTACCCTAAATGCCAGATACAAAAATAAATTGTGTTTGGTTTTTAATTAAGTCTTTATCTCTGTCTAAAAAAACAAATTTGGGCCTGGGGGCTGACATTGTCATTTTACACAGAAGTGAATGGTAAATGCCTTTGTACATGCAAAGCCATTAGATGTAATTATGCAATGGGTGAAGCATGCGTCGCACTATAAATGTCATTTGCTTTTACAGTTACAGACTCATCAACATTTATCAAAACATCGCCTGGAGAAAGAATGAGATGGCTACAGCCAGTGACAAACGCACTGCCATCTCAGAACATCCGACAAAGCAGCGGCGTGGCAGACACACACGGACACACTGACGTGATCTTCACGCCCATTTAACAGAAACTCTGTTCTCTTCCGAAAGGTCCCCCAGTCGCAGGACATTTCGGTGGGGTTTCAAAGTCTGTTTTCCTCCCTGAGAAATCACACCTGACCCCTGCTTCTAAACAGTGACACAAGGGGTGTGTAATTGCAGCCAATTTGTGCAGGTAGAGGAACGTGTGAATTCATCTAGATGAGCTTTCGGGTCTGATTTCAATTGCTTAGTCAACCGCAAACCTTCCTGCTTCTCAGCGATCTCTTAATGGAGTTCTGGTCAAAGGGAAGCCCGGGGACGGTTCCTGCCGGTTCCGTCGGACCACAGGGGTTTGCTTCCTGCTTTGCCCGGAGTCACGGGGCGGCACAGGGGCTCGGGCAGGAGCGGGGGCTCGGCGAGCCCCCTGTGCCCGCAGCCCCCCACCGGAGTGCCATCTCACTTTCCCCGTCCATCCGGGCGTTACCACCCAGGGACACTGTCCCTTGAAAAACAAAATGGCTGGACTGAAAAAGTCTACTTCTTCCCCAGTCCCCATTTCAGGGTCACCCATTTGTTAATACCAAATCTTGACAACGGCCCAGGTTAGTCACAATGCCCCCCCGCAGCGCGGGGCCGAGACCTGGGGGCCGGCGGGGACAGCAGCGAGCGCGGGAACACCGAGGCAGACCCGCGGGGACGCTGTGACCCCCACGGCCCTCCTGCTGCCGGCACCTTGGCACGCCTGCCGCAGAGGCCGGGCGCCTCGGGCCCCCAGGGGCACCGTGCGCGCAGCGGGGCCGCTTCCCGGCATCGGTGGCTGGGGGCACAGGCGCGCGGGGCTGCGCCCCCTCCCCACCGGGCCTGTCCCGCCACAGGCGCCCGCGTTTGCCCGTGCCGTGCCTCTTCCTGGGCCCTGGCTTCCCCACGAACCCCTCCCGTGATTCTGACCCAGGACCCCCACCCTGACGTCCTTTTTCGCTGAGTTAACTGAGCTATTTTGTTCCCCTTCAGTCAGATTATGTTTCAGCCACTCTACATGGTCGTCATCATTCACTTAACCAGCTCGAGAGAATTATGAGAAAACACTTGGGAAAACCCAGTTCGCCTAATTCCATAAAAATCTTGCCCACATCGCTTCTCTGCCCAGAATGGGGTCGTCCCACAGCATGACGCTGTCCCTCAGCCTCAGCCCAAGTCGGGGGGAGGTGCCTCGAGGGCCCCCTCGGCCCCCACTTCCTTCCCCCCCCCTGCCGCCTTAATTCCACTCACTCCATTTCCCTCCTGAGGGCTGACCTGACGCTGGCCTGTGGACGGGCTCAGGACCCCCCAGCACTGGCTTCCTTCCCCACCTTAGGCCTCATCAGCTCTTCACGTGCTTTTCAACATGACCTTGGGAAACATACTGTGGTGTTTCCATCTATCCCATAGAAAAAAATCTGTCAATTTAATTTGTGTGGCATGTAAGACTGACGATAAAAGGGCTACACAGTCCTCTGACAGCAAAGAGACACGAATTTGAGATATAATTATTTGCTCTTGTGTTTTGCACATAACTTATTATATAACAAGTGACACATAACTAAAAATAAAGGTGTTTTTAAAGGGACTTTAGAGGGGGGGTGGAGAGGAAGGAGCAGGACTGTATTTTAGTTAAAGGTTCATTTTAATGATTCTAAGAGGGCTGGGGGAGCCTTAACAAGGAGACAGATAAGAAAGTCAGAGATGATAATGGTGCATTTGCTATTTAGGGCTCTACATTTTTTTGTTTTCCAAATGAGACATATTTTTTCTTTAAATTCAAGCTGATCACATTACCACCAATTTTCAATTTCCCAGTCCTTTCAGGTAGCCACCAAACATCCAGAAAACAGAGCCGTGCCTATTCCAGGACTAAGGTTTGCAGAAGCTTAGTTATTATCAGGACTTGTATTTAATTTCAAGTTGACCCACTCACAGCTTCAGAAAGAGGGAGGAGAAAATAGTTATTTAAGACTGATGCGTTTTATCCTTACCCGTTAGTAAACAGTGATGCTGGCGTATACTTCAGAAGTAGCAGGCAGTGAATATTTAATGTGTATGCTAGTATTTATTAATTTCACATTTTCACAGTTCTTTGTAGAACGACTATTTGAAAAGACTATGATTTATATTTTTTACAGACTTTCTGGCATTTAATTTCTACTCGCAAAGCATTTGTATTTGTGCTTACGAAGCTACTCAGCAGCACCTATAAATCAAGGAACTGCTTAGAACAACAGGTGCCATTAGGCGAGGAGGGGAAAAGTCACATGCTTGGGCACTGGGGACGGCGCAAGGCAGAAGGTGAAGCAGCTGCCGCACGCCAGGCACACACCTCTTTGCGGAATGCATCCGGACCAGTAAAACAGAGCCTAGGCAACAGACAGAGCCAGGTGGGGCCCGCTGGAGAAGGACACACAGAACATGCTTATACTTCCTTATAAGGTGATTTGGGGGCTAACAGCATATACCTTAGTTTCATGTTCTCATTACACCATGAACCTCTGGAGGACAAGAACTATCTCTTACATATAAATGTCTTTATTTTTCATGCATCTAGAAACTAACTCCGTTTTTATTGATAAGTATATTTCTTTGGCAGTTACTCGTTGACTGGAATGCCGCAAACAGCTCTGAGGGTGCAAACAAGCTATTTCTATTCCGTGTCCTCAAGTCGTCTCTATGCTAAGCCAGCATTCTCGTTCCAAGCACCAGAAAACCCCCATTCTGTCCTCGCACTGTCATCTGTCCTGTTTCTTTCCTGCACTGGGCATCCTACTAGCTCTGTGGAAGCGGACAGAGGAGTCGGTCTGTGCTAAGCGCTAATAAAGACCGCATTTTCTCAACAAGATCGCACTCTGCAAACTGCACGCCTGAGGGCAAAGTCCAGGGCAGGGGAGGCTTGTCCGCAAGGGGGCATCTTGGAGCTGGTGGCCAAGAGCCAGTCTGGGTAGACAAGAACATATTGCTGACCAGCAATACCATGCCTGCCACCAAGCCAGCCACAGAAAGGGCTCTCGTATGATAAGATCTTGTTTTGTTCTGCCCATTAGTATTACTACATAGCACTGGCACCCTGGAAGTTCATGATCGCCCCCCATGTTGTTATGGAGACATGAGGAAGGCATGGCTGGACAAAGGGCGCGGGGCTCACAGCTGCCCGAAAGTCATGCAGAAGAGGAAGTATGCTTCCTTCTTAAATCAGTAAACCTGAATGTGCAAAACAGCATGGCTAGTGAGCTGCCAGTTCCGGGGGACACTGAAATTATGGTGGCCACGCACTGTCCAGGTCAAAGCAGAACTTCATTGGTAGGAGTGCAAGTTAAAGCCATGCCACTGCACCCCTTCTGATGACAGAGATGAAAACAACGTGACTGCTGCGGTCGAAGAAGGGAGACTGAGAAGGCCTTGCATACTTCATCAAGTCACTCCTCCAGATGGGTCTTCCACCCTGTCCTCGAGCTGGGTCACAGGAAGGAGGCTTCCATTAATGGAGGGAAGGTGCCTCGTTCTGCTCCACAGTCACTGTGGGACAACACGGACTGTGCGTTTACTAGAGACTAAATGTGGACACTACAAAATGGATAAGCTACTTTGCCTTCCTCAAGGACCTCAGGGTTAGCTGGAGACAGTATGAACAAAACGGCCCAGATGAATACAAAACCACGTGGGCTACATACTGAGTGCATGGCATGGGCCCTAAGCTCTGGAAGTCCCTTCCCTGCAGCTTGCCAACGTCCGGCGTGTGTTCGCATCGTGGTTCCCTTGTCTCTGATGCCACACTCACAGCGCTCCGCATCCCTGCAGGCCCTGCCGCTCTCGCCACCTCCCCAGTCACGTTCTCATCTCTGTTTGGGGACCACCCAGTAAATCCCCTCCCTGCTGTGCCCTGTGGATGACCACGAAATCCTGCCTGATCCTCTCTGCCTCTGGATTCTATGTGCCCTGTTACATGTGGAGATAATAATGCCCGTTTCATGAGCTAAAGTGAAAACAAAAACTTATAAAACACATGAAAAAGTAACAAGCGTGTAGTAAATGCTCAGTAAAGGTTTATTTATCGTCACTGTTTATTATAACTATATGTATAGGTGAGAAATAAGCAAGTTAAAGAAAAAGAACTTGTCCTCCAGCAACTCAGGATTTAATAGGACAGACAAGTCTTAATATAACTAGGACAAAGCCCAAGCTCTGATAAAGAGGCTATGAATGCTTTAGAAAGAGCAGGAGTTAAAATGGGAGGAGGAGGACCCTACTTTGAGATTACTCAGAGGGCTCTGAATATCAGGGAAACAGACTTTAACCTGCAGGTGCTGAAAGTGGTCGGAGGTGGCCAAGTCTCCGTGCGGGGACGGAGCAAGGAGGCGTCATGCACACACGGCACGCCAGGAAGGAGCGTTCTGTGTGGGTTTGTGAGAGGCAGTGAGTGTTGTGTGTGTGAGGAGGTGGACGAGAGGGGGACCACGAGGTGGAGAGACCAGTGAAGAGGTTACTGGAGCATCGCCAGGGACCCTGACACTGGCCGGGACCAGGGTGGGGGAGCGGCAGTCATCAGCAGGAAAGATCAGGCCCTAGAGTCATGCGGAGGAGCCTGCACAGCTCGGTCCCTCTCCGAGTGGTGGGGTGGGGGAAGGGAGGGGGGAGTGAAGGTGAGCGTCACAGGTGGATCTGGAGCGTTAGGGCTCATTGGAGAAGCCGGGAAGCTGGGAGGATGTGGGCAGGGAAGAGCCCATGACGCATTCAAGTAGCTGAAGGATGCGTAGCTCTACATCTTCAAAGTGAACTCAAGATGCAGATGTGGCAGTCATCTGCCTCAAGCTGACAGCTGCCGCGGACACTCAGAGATACTGGAAAGTAGGCGAACTCCCAGGACTCGGCAAACCCGTCTCTACGAATGCCGTCCCTTCCAAACCCACCTCCCACTAGGCCCTTGGAGGACAGCCCTTTAATAACCCACACATCAGAAAAGTCAGCACATGAAGCACTTGTTTCTAATCACAGTATCATTAAATAGATGCTCCGAGGTTGTAAAAGTGGAATTTGGGTATCTGCGATGCCTACCAGTGGGCTATCAAGTGAAATCAGACAAATTTAACATTTTTGACCCCTGTCAAATATTTCACAAAGACCCCCTAAAAGAAAAGTGTCAGGCTAGAATGGGAAAATCCTGTGCGAGGCTTTGACTGTCTCCTGATTATTCAAGATGTACTTTATGTTAAAATTGCTTTTCTTCTCTAAATGAAAACCAGTTACGAGCCTAGGGATTTGTACCAGGGATTCTGTACTAGATAATGTGGAAAGGATTTTTGCCTTTTGTTTTCTGACTTGTAGGGGAAGACTGAGATCTTCCCCATTCTTCCAAAAAAGAGAGAAACATTCCAGGGCCAGGGTAAATTTTGTGAGTTTCCAGATTTTATTGTGCTGTTCAGCGTTAGTAATGAAATAATTCCTCTATGGTAAACAATATCCAACACAAAAGCCCTTCAGCAAGGAGAGAAGGGAAAAAAAACAATTTATGAAAATACATATTATTTTTCATACATACCCCAATATATAGCACATATTTTGCCACAGGCACCAAATCTAGTTTGATTAAAACAATATTCCTTCCTACATCTGAAATATTTAGCTCCCACGGAGCACACTGTGCTGCGGTGTCCCTGTCCCCAAACGAAATCGCGGCAGCCAGTGCCCTGGGACAAGCGTGTGACTCGCGCACTGTGTGGCTGCACAAAGCTAAGCCCCTCTCTTCAAAGGACAAGACTCGGCCGCACTGCACGCTAACATCAAGCCACGGATTTAATCCAGTTAAATACAAGCCTCGATTAGTAAGACATCTGCTACTCAGTTAGGGATGTGAACCTCGAGTTAATAACCTCTAGTAGTCTTATCTTATTTCTGTGTTTCCAAGTTATACAGCAAGAGGGGTACAGACAGTGTGGTGTGTGTGATGGGAAGACACCACTCCTCCTATGCTGTCCGAAGACCAGCAACGGGCAGCCCTTTGTTGCTCTCTCCCAGCACTTGGTTTGAGTGGTGCATGTGAATGTGCCCCCTTAATGAATGCCTTCTTTCACAAAAATGGAGTCTGTGCAGTTTTCTAGAGGGGTTATAAAAATAAGCTTTTTATTGCTTGCATCTCCAAACTGCTTTATTTGGCACGGTGATGAAAAATGCTGGAATTTACGTATAATGTAGCCACCAGATAAGAGAGCAGGAAAAGAAAAGGAATGGGATTAATTATGAGTCCTGCAGAAGGAACTTTGCTGTGATAAGGTAATACAGTCCCCGTAGGCACAGGCGATGATATCATTACAGCACGCCTAATGCACGGACCGTTACTCACACTGCACACACGTCAAAGCGGGCCCCATGCAGCAGCCAAGGCTCAGCTCCTCGCAGACCCACGGCACTGTCATCAGCAGGTGAAGGGGGGCAGCCTGCTCTGCACCTGCAGCAAGGCTGCTGACCAGGCTGGCGGACGCGAGGACGCCAAAAAGGTACGTTTACTATCAAGATGTGGTTTTACCAACAAGTCTACTGATTTACCTAGGACTGTGGTCTCTCTTTGAGCGTCCTGCTCAAAGACCGACGGCACACAGCCGCGCACCTCCCTCGACAGTTTGTCAATCTCAGCTTCTCCATGGAACAGAAGTTAAGAGTTCACTAAACACAACTGTGAAGGCCGTGGCCCTCTGGCCTTGACCTAATGTTAGCGATGAGTGGACTGGACTCCCAGCAGACTGGGAAACCCACCCGAGTACAAGGCAGAATCCATTTCCCTCATTAGGGAGGTGGGCTAAGGAAGGACCAGGGTGTGTCCTGCTGCCTTAGCCTTCCTACAGCTACGGACACGCAAGACCCTTGACCAGTTACAGCACGCCTGTGTGTTCTGATGAGACCCAACAAGTGTCTCCAGAGCATAAGATGCAGGTTCCTTTGAATTCCAGGAAGTCCTCCCAAAATAAATAATAAATAATGGGAGTATTAATTCATTTAACATCAAGAGTTTGGCTCAGGGGCATTTTTCCCTTCAAGGCTCAAGCTTCAGGAGAATACTAAGATAAATGCTATTTTTACCTCTTGGAGGGAAATGGATTTTTAAAAACAGGGACAAAAATATTTTCAAACCAATTTTCAAGTATTTTTTTTACCAATTTGCTATTATAAATTATGCATAAACTTCCTTCAAAGTTGTTGAGCTTTTGAAAATCACTGTTATCCAGTTTAAGATTCTGAATGGCCACTGCCAGTTTTACCTGCCAAATAATCAAACTTGTTCTTCAAGTAAGTCATTTAGTTCTATGAGAGTTTAAAATGAGTCTGCTAAAAAAGATGGACCCTCAGATCCGGGCAAATATGCAGTAGCAGGTACACGTTAAGTGGAGATACATGAGCTGTCTGTAACTACAGCAGTTTGCAAAGGAAAAAAGCTTAGTTCCTAATGCAAAAAAGAATTTACTTTCAGCTAAACAACTGATGTGCAAAAGGTAAGTTAAAATCATAACACTGCTTTATACAGCTAACTGAAGAAAGAGACAAAGCACCTGCCATCGACATTTAATAGTGGCCGAGTCACTGGCTCGTTTTTTATTTAACACATTCTGGACTGGCTTTACAAGGTACACCACATATCAAAGACATACAAGTCACTGCACTGGAGTTTTACCAAAATTGTTGAGTTTATATGGATTTAGTAAGTTCCTTCTAGTTCCTTTCTTTCCGATTAGTATTTTTTTGGTAGGCTCTTAATAAAAACAAGAATTGACAAATATTACTGATTACTGTGCCCCATGCACTACGATGGTACTTTATAGGGATTATCTTGTGCTGTCCTCGTAGTGACCCCATGGGGTGGGCTCAGTGACTGACCTCATTTTGCCAATGAAGAAATGGAGAGGTTAAGTAACCTGCTTACGAAGTACGGCCCTCTAGATGCCCAGGCCAGGAGTCACACGCAGGCTCACCTGCTCTATGGCCTGAGCCCTGAACTTCCAGGATATTATCTCATATGTATTTTCTTTTTTTTTTTTATGAAGGTATCATTGATATACACTCTTATGAAGGTTTCACAAGAAAAACAATGTGGTTATTATATTCACCCTCATTATCGAGTCCCCCCCACACCCCATTGCAGTCACTGTCCATCTGTGTAGTAAGATGCCACAGAGTCCCTATGTGTCTTCTCTGAGCTACACTGTCTTCCCCGTGACCCCACACACACCATGTGCACCAATCATAATACCCCTCAATCCCCTTCTCCCTCCCCACCCGCCCTCCCCACCCCTCCCCTTTGGTAACCACTAGTCCCTTCTTG
This sequence comes from Phataginus tricuspis, assembly GCA_029783875.1. Taxonomy (NCBI): domain Eukaryota; kingdom Metazoa; phylum Chordata; class Mammalia; order Pholidota; family Manidae; genus Phataginus; species Phataginus tricuspis. The sequence goes on along the minus strand of JAQQAC010007117.1, from coordinate 16,064,038 downwards.
GAGTCTGTGAGTCTGCTGCTGTTTTGTTCCTTCAGTTCTCATATGTATTTTCTGAAGTGTGATGGCCTAGATAGGTGATGAAGAAGAAACATAAAGGTCAGACACGTCACTTACACAAGTGTTCAAATATGAGTGACAATGTAAGAGGCATCCCAGGTTTTATCGAGGACACTACAGATAGCAGTCAGTTAATAACGCCAGAAAAACACAGCCTAGGACGCCTGTGGGCTTTGTTCTCTTACTCACTTCTAGGAAAGTGTTGGTCATTTGCCCCCTGGGGAGCTGTCGGGACAGGACCCAGGGCTCTCCTGCGGCCGACACAGCTGACAAATGACCGCGGTCCTCAGGGAGGCTGCAGTTTGGGTTCTGGCCAATGTACCTTCACACACCAACCTCCTCAACAGGTGGTGTGAGCAACAACTAGAAAGGCTACAGATGAGGGGCATTCGGGGTCTTGGCCACAATTTACAGGGGAAAGAAGGGTCTATAAATGAGGACACATTGCTATTAAAACGGAAAGGAAAACTAAGTGGGGTTAAGAAAGAATCAAGGTTTATAGTAAAACAGGCTCCTCCACAGAGCTTAGAAATGATTGGCCTTTAATGCACACCAAGGCAAATGGCCCCATGAATCCGTCTTTGGCCTCTCTCTGGGCTGAATTACACTCCACACGATATACTAAAGACAGCCGTGAACAGCTTTTACACCTTTGATGAATGGCTTCTTAGTTTAGGTTGCATTATGAGAACAAAACAAGTGGTCGTGAGTCATAATATTTTATGGGTCTGCTGCTTCATATAGTTTTCTAAAATTAAGCCTCTAAATTATACTCCACCCTCATTAGGAAAACAGGCCCAGAAAGGAAACCATTTGAAAGGCTATGCAAAAGAGGGGATGGTAGATCTGTGCCTGGAGAGCCTGGAGTATAATTAAATTGATGGACGCTAAGAAAGTATGTGGTGGGATAAAGAAGACAGGCTGCTGCCTGGGAACCGAGCACCCGAAGCCAGGGGCTGGAGTCAGCGGGCGGTGACCACCCGCGGGGAAACCAGGGTCCGGGCAGCCAGTTCAGACGAAGCGAGGCAGGAGAAGGAAAGAAGCAGGGGAGCTGCTCCTCTGCGCAGCTCAGGGAGGAGGCGGGAAGGAAGAGGTGGACTCTGGTGAAGTGTTCTCTGCGCATTTCCATCCGGTAAGTGCATGTAAAAGCCTCTGTAGAGTTTTAAAAGGGCATAAAAACTAAACTAAAATGGACGCTGCTGCCCTCAAGGCAGTTACCGTTTGGCCTGGAGGCCTCAGACAGGAGAGAACAACGCCGGCGGTGTAATATTAAATGCCAATTTCCCTGGAAGCTCCTATGCCCACTCTGGGTATTTGAGACAAGGCGAGGCGAGGTCTGTAAAGGCGACTTGGGGCCAGGCACGCGTCCGAGCTCCCACCGTACCCGGAGCCCCACCAGGGCTCAGTACCCACCAGGCTGCTGCTGCACAGGCCCGACCACCTCTGCACCCCCTGCCCACGGCCCACCCCCAAGAGGCCTCTGACAGTGGCGGCCATGCCCACCGTGGTCTGCGCGATCCCCAGGCCTCACTCACAGCACATAAAGCAGGAGCTGGACCGAAGGCGATCAGGGAGGAAGAGGAGGAAAACGCCTCGGCGGGTTGGGTCTTGGACAAGCTCCTGAAGATGGTTGAACTATGGAGGCTGACAGAGGCACTCAGGCCGGGACTGCACCCAGCAGGCCCGGAAGCCGCAGCAGACAGACCGCGATCGCCAGACCAAGACGGTCTCTTCCTGGAAATGGGGCCAGTGACTGCACGGCCCTCAGATGACGCGCTACCCTGTCGTTACTAAAAGAAGCAGATGTGAGGTGCTTGGATGCCACTACTGCCCGTATTGCCCGCTGCCGTTCCCAGCACAAGATAGGGGACCCTCGGCTGGCCGGTCCCGCCCCACAGAGCCATTCCCTCCCTCCCTGCATTTCATTAGATTTTAAGGTCAGTTTCACTGCTCCACTTTACCAATTACTTAAAGGTTATAGTCAGTCAGACAAGGTTTAAAAAAAAAACAAACGGAAAACACAGGGGAAGATAGTCTTCAAAAAAGAATACCACCGCACACACTCACGCAAGTTTAGACTCTGCCACCGACCACGATTTCAAAAGCTCGCTCCTCCCTCCCCATTTTCTCCTCACCACCACCACACCCCAACAGCCCATGAACGTGGCCAGGCTGACGGGTTCAATCTCTTTTCCTAATGCTTTCCAAGTATGGTTTAGGCTGTAGCTGAAGTTAAAGGTGGTGCACAACTTCATGCCCTAGTATTTTCCCAGTCTTTTCAAAGGCAGGAAGCTCGGTGACTGACGTTCTCCTGTTGCCAAAACGTCTGGGTGGTTAACACTGGATTCTCTAAGTTCGTTCCTATTAAATGAATTGACCCAAGTCTTTACTTCCTAAATGGACTCTATTTAAGAATGCCATGGAAGCCAGTGAGCCGACTGGCTCGGCGGCTCCGTCCAATGGCGCATTTGCCCCTGGCCTCTGGCAGCTCTGTCTCAGCGCCTCTGGACAGAACGAAGGATCGTGGCTTCTGAGGCTCTCGCTGGTGGCTTCTGAACGCTCACCGACGAGCCAAATGCTGGTGCGTCAACGCCAAGGAGTCAGAATCCAAATGGCTGCCCCGAGTTATACAGGCCACAGACTCAGGCTTAAAATCAGATCAAACACTTCAGAATTAAAATGTTTTAACAGACATGTTCACAGTGAAGATACTTCTGAATGCAATTTATAATTTAAAGGAGAAAAACTAATTTTATGGCGTCTAGTGTCTAACATTTGTTGAGCACTGACTGATCAGAACTGTTCAAAGTACTTCAGATGCACTAAGTCGTATCTCCACAGCAAAACCCAAAGAAGCAGTGCTCACTCCCATTCTACAAATGAGGAAACTGAGTCACAGGGCATTCACTAACTTGTTCAAGGTCACCCAGCTAGTAAGTGTTGAAACTGGCACCTAAAGGAGGTTCCCAGGTGTGGTGTCGGTGATGCGCCGTGGTGTGTAGTAAGGAGAAACATCAGACTTGGGCCAGAAACAGGAAGAAAACTCCACATCCACTGAATGATTGTTAAGTGTTTCCACACATTTCACTTAACCCTGAAACAAATACACAGTGGGTATTAGCAGCTTCCTTTTGATAGAGGAGGAAGCAGAGGGATTAGTTATCTGTTCTAGAGCACACAGCTGATCGGGGCTGAGCAGTGCCCGACCCCAGGGCGAGCCCCACCACGGCTCTCCAGTCCCTCCCTTCCCGCGGACAGAGTGGGCTCTCGGAGATGGGAACCCCGGAGCCCAGCCTGGAGCTGAAACCATGACACTCCAGGTTGGCTTTACTTAGTGATGTCAACTCTGCTGAGCTCAGCATTTTCCATCTACAAAATTATTATAAACACGGTGTTGTAAGGAGAAAAATGAAATACGACTTTTACTGAGCCATGATTGAAGAATACATATTGTCTATATCTAGGTTATACAATGTGAACTTTTTAAGGTGTACGCATGACTTAATATACATACACACTGTGAAATGATTACACAGTCAACTAAGTTAATACATGCATCTCATGTGGTACTGAAATAATTCTAAGAAGGCATCACGTTTATGCTAAAGCCACAGAATCTGGTACAAAAACAGACAACACACACCTCATCCAACATACACCTCATGAGTTCTCTAAAGGAAGGATGTCATATTTTAGATGCATGTAACTGATGTTCGTGAACAGTTTTTTTAAGAGTTTTCTAAAACCGCCTTAAAACTGTCACTAGGGCTATGCCCTCGGAACCTGATTCTGCATATGGGCAAACATAATACTCAACAAGGGGTGACACACTGCTATATTATGATCCTCTTTTTCACACACACACACACAATAAACAGAAAAAGAAAACCAAAGAGAGTTTCATTTTCCTCAGGCCACTAAACAACTATTAGCTATTTTGTGGAAGCCCAGGGCCTTCAGCTTATATGCAGAACTCATTCCTGTATGGATCTGTAAAGGAATTTAAATGCAGTGACCTGACAATGGACACAATAATGAAACAAAATTCTCATTACCATGCTCTAAATAATAATATTAAAACATTAAACCTCAGTACTGTTTGAATGTTAAGATAAATGCCTGCTTCAAACTCAGTCCAAGGCTGCTTAGGATTCTTGTTGAAACAAAACCTAACTGGAGTAAAACATACACTCTGGTAGTTCAATTTGTTATGTTCTAGAGAGTGCCTGTCTTTACAGAGCTACCTTTCTCCCCAATTAAGGAACAATTTCGCCAATCAGTTTTCCTGGCGACTCAGCCTCACAAAAGAGAGAGGGAAGGGCAGAAGCGGGGGGTCAGGAAGGTTGCTGTCCCTCCTGTCACATCACTGCTGATTAAAGAGGCTGAAAGAACTGAGGAAAGTGCATTTCAAGAACAACAGAGCCTTTCAGCCCAAGTACATTCGCCTAATTGAAAAGCGACTCAAAGCTGTTATTTTTATGCCCCAAAATGCTGAATCATTCTTCAAACAATTTCACAAAATCAGTAAGACGCAGTTCTCTCCCAACCCCTTATCCTAATCATTGCCTGTTAGAAACTCTGCCTTTCCTTTCTCTCCTGTTTAGACTGAGGGCCGAGTGTCCAAAGAGAAGCAGGGACATGTTGCGTTCTCTCAATTAAAAAGGACATGCTATGCAAGAAAAGGGCCTTGTATATCTTTTGTCAAAGTTTTTCTTCTGAAGTGTCTACACTGATCATCTCTGACACTGGTAACACGGTTCTTGGGGATGTGACCCTAACACATGCCTCCATAGGGACTGCTTTATTATTTGCTGCTGTTATTCTGAAAGGTATGATGGATGGAAGGGAGGGGAGGGGAGAAAGGCAAACCCAGATGTCTGGTTTAAAATCAGAGAAACAGGGTAGCTCTTTCAGATTTCCATAAACTGGCCACAGTGACATGCTGTGCTGTGTAGCCAGCACCCTTGTCACATGCCAGGGAGAAAAAGCGTTCACTGAACCTGAATAATACCACTCGACAGCCAACCTGGGTATCTCGTGGGCAGCACAGAGCATCGGCTTTACCACATCACCATTTGGTGGTGGAAGGGGGAGTGGCCTCTGAGACTTGGCTACAGAGAATTACTGAATTACGAACTGCTACACGATGTAAATCTCAATTATTTTTACAGAGGGAATAAGAAACAATCAGAATGTGTAATCTAACCATGCCTTTTGGGATCTATAACATTGCAAGACAGAATTTATTCACTCACTAAGTATTTGCTGAGGCCTTCTTTATGCCAAGTTCTCTTGTAGGTGTGGAGGTGTTGGGCATATGACAGTGAACAAGTCTGGGTCCCTGTCTCCATGGGGCTCGTATTCCAAAAACAGGCATCAGGCCATAAAGAGACAGTAACATTATAGTCAGGTGGTGACCAGTGCTTTGAAAAACACAGTGGGTTGAGGGGGTTGGGAGGTACTGCATTTGGGAGGCTGGTATTTTATATAGTGTGGCCCCAAGTTCCGTGTGATTAAGTGACAATGTGGAGGAGGCGTGGGAGACAGTGAAATGGCTATCTGGGAGGATTCGTGTTTTAGATCCCAGCAGACAGAGCAATAAAGGGCCCTACAGGGAGAAAGGGCTTGGAGGGCTTGGGAGTGTTCTGGAAGCAGCAAGGAAGCCAGCGTGGCCAGGAGTGAGAGAGCATGATAGAGAACTGCTCAGCTTCTGGGATTCACACGTAGGGCCAGACAAAACGGACTTCCCTTCTCGAACACCTGGACAGAAATCACATCTTACGGCAAATATTTCAAATGAACTACTGGGCTTTGCTACCTGATGAATTTTACAATTGTTTCTTTTATGTAATGGACAGCCACCAGCCCCTGCTTCTATACATATAACCTAGATTTTAAAGCCAGTTTATGCTAAAAAAAAAGAGCACATTATGGTCAAAACACACACCACCTACGGCCAGGCACCCTAGTCCCTCCACCCCTCGCCCTCCTCCCCGACTCCCCAGGAAGCCCCGCGGGAGCTCTGCCACGTTCCTGACTCGCAGGTATTCCTGTGCCGCACGCTCATCACACTGCTGACACTTGCTGCTTCCAGAGGTCAAAAGGTTTGTCCCCCTCACGGCAGGGGCCTCTCTGGACAAAGCGGAGTCGGACGCGCGCTCGGCTTCCCCGTGCTGACCTTCCTGCCCAGCTCCTCCGCGGAGGTGGACGCCTCCCAGCCCAGGCTCCGGGCTCTCCTTCCTCCCCACCCTGGGCCTGTTTCCCTCGCAGCACCCTCGGCTTAGGAGGAGCAGTCTGTTCATTTTGCTTTAAAAACGACTGTTTTCAAGAAGAACTGAGGAACTCAAAGAAGCTTACATTTTCTAGAGATGAAAAATAGGAGTATTGTTTATTTACATGTTTGCCTTCCTACAAACTGTCTACCGGTAAGGTTGGGGTGCTCCAGGGCGGCACGGTATAGTCCAGCTCCCCGCGGGGGTGGGAAGGCCCTACCCCGGCGCCCTCCAACGCGGAGCCACTCACACAAGGCTACAGGGCACTCGAGGTGTGGCTGGGACGACTGAGGAACTGAGTGTGTAAAATTGTACTTAATTCTGCTCGGCTTAAATGTAAAGACCCTACAGGGCTGAACAGCCTGTGTGACGCCCAGAGCAGGCGAGAGCCTCATATCATGGACCCTTTCCTTCGGCAGGTCAAAGTCACGGGAATCAAGTTCCGTGAGGGTTGGGGCCTTGCCGGCCACGCTCCCAGCCTGGAACAGTGGGTGGCTATGGAGAGGCACGTGCACACATGAACAGACGGAGGGAGGGATGGGAAGGTGACTCAGTTCGCAGAGGCCTGGCTGTACTTGCAGAGGACGGGCTGCCATTTTCCTCACAGGGTAGCTCTGAAGTTCAGATGGGAATGTTTTCCTGTGTGTGCAACACACTACTGTGTCTGTTTTCTTAAACAAAATATTTTTGAATTGGAGAAGAATGCCGCCTCCAGCTGACAGCGCCTGCTATGGACCGCTGAAGGACAGTCCTGCTCAGTTAATTCCTCCGCCTTCCCTACAACACTGCACAAGTCAGGCGTGCCGTGCGGGAGGAGTGAACTGTTTTAGCCTCATTTGTGATTTCTGAGTAGGAAATTAAAATCTATACACAGGAAAAGAAACACAACCTGATGTATTTGATGATCAGGGGTGCTTCACGAAGAGCTTATCAGGTAGGAATATCAAATGAGAAAACAGAAACAGTGCAGAAGCCCAGTAAAACAGCATTTGACAAAGTGAAACAGAAGCTGATGGGCTTGAGTTATTGATGGCTGAGTGGATAAGAAAAATAAGAGGAGGAAATTAGAACAAATAAGATAGATGATGTAATTAAGAACTGAAAGCAAGCGGAGAGATGTTTGAGCACCTTGGACATGGGAAGTAAACTGTTTCATCCTTTTTTAGCACAAAGTAAGGCATGTTCAGAGTGTACACATATCATAAAAAAATTCTGTTTTAATACCCAAACATCTCATTGGGTCCATGGGGGGCTGAGGGTCTGCACTGACTGGAGTGCTGTCTTCAGCAAAGCAGAACATCTCCAAGTATAATAGCACAGATCACCTCCAGCCGCCTGACATTACTCTGTACTGCTCCCCACTCTTGCTCTCATCTGACCGCCTTCAAGATAGCATGTAGCCCAACAAGAAAGAATCACTATAGCAACCTGGGCAGTGCCGTAGCAGCAGGAGAAGGCTCTGGACAGTGGACTGGCAAGCCGGGAGTGCCCACTGTGAACCCTTCCTGGAGACTCCTAACTAGAGGGTGTGGGTTCCAGAACATGATTAATGCTTGGAGAGAAAAAAGTTCTAATTGAACGTACAGTAATTCTGAATTTTCTTTTTGTGTGACAGATAAGATATAATCATTGCATTTCTTTCTCCAGAGGCTTTGTAGGAAAAAAACCCTTTGTGGAAGCCCTATCTTTGGTGTCTGAAAGATAGTCTTTTTATATGAAACAAATTCTGCATTGGGTTACTAAAAGCATCCACCTGCTTATCAATCTAAAAGCTGCATCTTTAAAGGTCACAAGTGAAGGAAAATCAGATAGACTCATTCTAATTCCTAGCAAATGGGAGCTCATTTCTCACACGCCTCCCTGCAGCGCGCCGTGGCGTGACCTTTCACTCACAAAGGGAGCAGCAGACTTCTGTCTCTCACGTGCTAGCCTTCCTTCCTCTTCAGGAATTAAATGCACTTTTGATATTATCATTACACACTTCCATAACATTCCACTGAAAGGACCTATAAATTAGCATTACTTTGCCAACATGTCCAGTCAAACCTCTCTTCCAATCCCCTGGGCCTGAAAAGGCATGTTAATAAGAATATAAGACTGTTTTGTATATAGTGCTACAGAGTCAGAGAACTCTTATAAAACCTGTGATCTGGAGCAGTGAATGAATTAAAAAAACTGAACATGAATGTTTAATTACCTCTTTTTCTTTAAATTTAGCCTGACAAATTCCATTGGGAAAGTAATTATAGGAGGCCACAGAATGGCCTTTCTTTGGTATTTCTGAGAAAACAGGCATGTGAGCAACATCAGGAAGTAACCTGCAGATTGGAAACCTACGGAAAACACGCTGGGAGAAGAATTCCATTCCAAGAGGAATGATGCCTCGGCTTTTCCTGGTTTCCCGCCACCCACTGCAGCAGTCTCCGGAGGGAACAGTGACCTGGTGTGCTGGCAAAGCACTTACTTCTGAACGGTCACTGACAACCTTGTTCAGGTCTGGAGGCAAAGGTTTCCAAAGGCATCTATGCACAACGTGGGAGTGCGAAGAGGACGGAGGGTGGTCCTGTTGACACTTAAACGAGGGTGGTCCTGTTGACACTTAAATGGAAGGCGATGGTAAGGCTTTAGTTTTCAGGGAAATTCTTCTGGGGAGCTTCATGTGGTAACTTCAGGCAGCCTGAACTTAATATGGTAAGTGTATTAATGTCATTAATAATATGCAAGGAGAAAATGATTTGACTGGAAAACAAAAAGCAGTCCATGTTATTTCTACATGCATCAATTTCCTTAACATGAAAGAGTGGAACTACATCACATCCCTCCCCAGAGCCAATTTAAATTCCATGTGGAAGCCAGAACAAATCAGATGCTTAATACATTTTATATTACTAATAATTAATAATTCAGAGACAACAGTTTTCTGTGAAATAATAATAATCTACACTTGTACAGCACCTTGCAGCACACCAGGTACATTTGATCCTCCCAGGAGCCTGTGTGTTAGGCGGACAGACAGCAGAATGTCCGTTTCATAGACGAGGAAAAGGGAATGAGGGGCAGCCGCTGAACAAATGACACACAAAGGCCACTTGATGGGGCAGCTGGAAGTCAGACCGTGAGGTCCAGCGTTCCCTCTGCCATCCTGCGCGAGGGTAAGCACTGGGTTAGAAATACTATTTGCCTTTTGCCCAAACTGAATCAATGTTGATATTCTAATTTAGGATGTAAGGACACTCCTTGCCATTTGCATATTGTAATGGCCTTCAGGATAATTACTGGATAGATCTTTCGAAAAAAGCAGCCACATGTTTACACTACTTCGCTGCTTTTAGAAAAGCAGGATGTGTGACATTTACCAAATGTTGCAGCACAATTAGCTGTCATTTAAACTACTGTGAAGAAATAACATTTATAAAGGGAAATAAGCTGAAAAACCAAATTTTCAATGACTTCTTTATAGTTAAAAGATTCGGTGTAACTATTCTATCCCACAGAGACCCCACAAAATCCTTTAAAGATCTCAGGGGTTCGGATCCCTTATGCCATAGCACATGAATAACAAAAGCTGTCTTGCACTTAAAGTCTCTACCTGGCAGCCTCATCTACCCCAAAGCCATTGACCGGAAGCAAGCCAATCAACACTGCAGGCCGCTGCTCCGGAGTCAGACTGCTGAGGGCGCCTCAGGGGTTTCCGTCTCATCGCTGCCCAGCGGGATGTGTCACCATCGGCTGGGATGCCCTCTGTCATCGCGCGCTGAAGCGGAGGGACAGTCCGAGACTGTGTGGATTTCAATTAGTGGTCAGCACACTCTAAGGGGAGTCCTCATTTCAGGCATAGGAGTAGAATAAAAAGAAGTCTTTTTCTTCTAAACCATCGCCAGTGATTCTTTATAAACAATCTTTCAGATCACATTCTACAATTAAGAGAGGTAAATGGGAAAATTAAGACCGCACATTTTTAAGTTATTTCACCAACACGGACAAGAAACTCAGGTACTGTGAAGGGGCCTTGGCTTCCCAGTGTCTGTGCAGCTCGGAGCCCCTTGCGGGGGGCACGTCTTGGCGTTACAGGTAATGACCAGGATGGTGCTCAAGGGGCTATGGGCGAGGCCTCTCAGGGCTGCCACCTCCCGAGACCCAGCCTCTCGGTGGTCAACTGCTCCCTAAGGTCACCCCTCTGCACAAAGTGAAGGATGGCCTAGACCCAGGAGAAGTGCAGTCTTCTCTCCTTTAGGGGGACATCACCGCGCCCACTTCCTCACGAAATGCTCCGCCCTTCGGTTCCATGCTTTCATCGCAACCAAACTATGGAAGCTACACTCTTAAAACACCATCCTCTTGGGCACCACGCCCAATGGCCTGTTCTCATGTGCCCCAGCCTCTGCCAACACCGTGCTGACCCGTGCCCAACACGAGACCCCCTTCACCTGCAGGAGCCCCGTGATCCCGGCCAACTCTCCGGGTCGTGCTGACACCCTCTGCGCTGCTACGTGTGGCTGCTCCTCCGTAGGGTCCTTAGAAGTCACAAGGGGAACAGGTCGTCTCAGGCGAGCAAAAAACCTTCCACAAGTGCTTGTGATAAAGCTCTTACCTACTGCACAGAATTTTACCAGCTTAATGAGACACAGTCCTTATTCCTTAACAAATATAATTTGCTCAGACACATTTCATCACAAACGTTATCAATTCAACTATTAATTGTGTACAGAGACTCCCAAACCCTCTCCAACACCCTCACACACTTTACCCACTCCTGGGTGCACGCCGACGCCAGGAGTGGGTGCTCAGTAGGCCCATGACCATGCCAGCCATACCCGTCCAGCCGGCTCCCCGTCACTGTTGTCACGGGCTCCCTCCCGCCATTCCGACTCCTCTCACTTGTCATCAGTTGCCCGGACTTTGCACAGTCCACGCCCCGAGGTCTTCCAACCGACTCCCCATGTATCTGGTCAGGTCACAGCCCTCGCCGCCCCCAGTGGGACGACCGTGCGCCCCCGGGCTTCAGTGGCTCCCTCGTGAACGCCTATATGCTCCGCTATTTCCCCTTGCTCAAAGTCTTCGGCAACGGCTTGTTTTCTACCAAAGAAAACCCCAAGTTCCTCCAGGATACTGAAATCTCCAAGGGCTCCACCACAGTCCACTTTTCCCACATTTCCCGATTTCCATGTTGCCCTCACTCCCCAGGCTTCAGGCAAACTAGCCTCCCACACGCCATGCTCTCAACGTGACTTGGGGCTCCTGCTTGTACGCTGCATCTAATGCTGGTCCCTCCATTTAGAGTATCTTCAACTCTTCTATTCCTACACACTACGAATCCCCGTGTCAATGCCTGGCTTACAGGTCCCTCCCTACATAAAGCCAGTTCTGATCTCCCAACGAGAAGGGAGTTCTCCCTCCACTGGAGGATCAGACCACTTTCTGCAGATTTTCTTATCAAAATTGATACAGGATGTTTCTCTTCTAATTAATCTATACATATCTCCTTTCTTTTTAGAGAACAGTATCTCACTTTTGAATCATATACACAGTCCTATACATAATGGGTTTCTTTTAATAAATACTTGACAAATGAATTAATGAATAAATCAGTGAATTAAATTCCTCCTCTGCCAGTTTTTTTTTCTTTTTTAAACAAATCAGTGTTTAGCAGATTGTAGCATCTAGGTAGGATGTGCTCCTTCTGTATCCAGGAAATATAATGCTTCATGGATTCCTCAAGCACATTCCCTCCTTGCTATACAATATTTGGCTCTGAAGAATAAATTAGCACAAGGGCTTCACTGGATATGCAACAGCAAATTAACTTCTCATAATATGTTCAGTCCAAGATTATTAGAAAGCTCTCGTTTTACTGGTTTGCTCTGCAGAAGATTCTGTGTTAACTATGCTCAGATATGGGAGACAGCAGAGCTGCATCACCAGCCCAGGATCAGACGGGCCTGGATGATGCAATTAAAAGGTGGACAGACAGGTAGACAGATGTTCAGCTGCGTGATCAGGAACAAGATTGCATAAAAAGGCTTCTCTGATCATTAGAGATGCTACTATCATGAAGCCCTAGATACCTACCCGGTGTCTCTGCCGGCTCGCATCTCCAGCAGGTGTCTTACAGAGAAAATAAGGCAACACAAACAGACACACTGCCAGCTAGTCAAAGCTGTTTGGCATCTTTTCCTGTTGATTAAGCCACAAATAAAATAATACATGTTGTGCTTGTAACACAGGCAGAGTATGCAGTTCGTGAATCTTTACAGAATACATCTTATTGAAATATATCAGCATCCATTACTCCGCTGAGATCAAGAAACTAATATATATTCAATAGACTATCCTCTGTGATCCAAAATATCCCCAAGGGCCAGAAAATGACATAAACTGCGAGCACCGAAGAGGATTTAAAAGCCAAACAAACTACGGGATGGTAAATTTGGGAAATGGAGGTACATTGTGAACCAGTGGGTGGAACACTAGGGCTTAAGAATAACAAGCCCTCGGTTACAGAGGAATGGGGAGCTGTGCTGATGTGGCTGAGCCAGAAGGGCAGCGATAAGTGTCATCTGTGTTTGCCTCTGGGAGGCATGGCATGGTCCCTCCGAAGAAAGGCTGGCTTCTCGCTTCATTTCTGTACAGTTTAAAATGAGAGTAGACTCCCTGAACTCTGACTCACTGAGACAGCCGTGACACTTCCGGTTTGTCTGGGAGGGATTTTAGGCATGTAAGTAAGATGCCAGCACACTGCACTCCTCTCTTCAGAAGAGGCTATATGGCTCCTGATAACATCACTGCTTACGGAAACTGCTGACCAGTTCTGGATTTAGGGCTCAGGTGAGGAGGAGGAGAAAGGGAAGAAGGCAGACAGAGAAAGAGGAAGAGATTCAGTCACTAGATTTTCATGGCTTGGAGTAGAGATGAATGCCCAGTAAATCATCTTTCAAAGACAGATGGTCCAGACCCATAGATCAGTGGAACAGAATAGAGAGTCCAGATATTAATCCAAGCACATATGGTCAATTAATGTATAATAAAGGAGACATGGACATACAATGGGGAAATGACAGCCTCTTCAACAGCTAGTGTTGGCAAAACCGGACAGCTACATGCAAGAGAATGAAACTGGATTACTGTCTACCCCATACACAAAAGTTAACTCAAAATGGATCAAAGATCTGAATGTAAGTCATAAAACATAAAACTCAAAGAAGAAAACATAGGCAAAAATCTCTTGAATATAAACATGAGCAACTTCTTTATGAACATATATCTCCTAGGCAAGGGAAACAAAAGCAAAAATGAACAAGTGGGACTATATCAAACTAAAAAAAAAGCTTCTGTACAGCAAAGGACACCATCAGTAGAACAAAAAGGTATCCTACAGTATGGGAGAATATATTCATAAAATGACATCTCCAATAAGGGATTGACATCCAAAATATATAAAGAGCTCACGCACCTCAACAAACAAAAAGCAAATAATCCAATTAGAAAATGGGCAGAGGATCTGAACAGACACTTCTCCAAAGAAGAAATTCAGATGGCCAACAGGCACATGAAAAGATGCTCCACATTGCTAATCATGAGGGAAATGCAGCTTAAAACCACAATGAGATATCACCTCACACCAGTGAGGATGGCCAACATCCAAAACACAAACAACAACAAATGTTGTCAAGGATGTGGAGAAAGGGGAACCCTCCTACACTGCTGGTGGGAACGTAAACTAATTCAACCTGTTGTGGAAAGTAATATGCAGGTTCCTCAAAAAATTCAAAATAGAAATACCATTTGACCCAGGAATTCCACTCCTAGGAATTTACCCTAAGAATG
>JAQQAC010007117.1:16001349-16049385 GCA_029783875.1 Phataginus tricuspis | reverse complement strand
GGGGGGGGGACTTGATAATGGGGGGAGTCTAGTAACCACAGTGTTGCTCATGTAATTGTATATGAATGATACCAAAACAAAAAGACAGACGGTCCTCTTTAACAACTTCCCCTTGTAGATTCATCACCTCATCTTGTAAAGACCCTGTTCCCTATGTCCACGAATCGCTCACCTGGTGCAGCCACACTGGCGTGACTCAGAGGCTGGACAGCACTAGGTCAGCCTGGCAGGTCTCTTTGGAGGGGGTGGAAGACCACTAAGATTTGGGCAGCTTCCCCCCAAAGCCCATTCTCAACGCATTCTAACCAGCCACTTGGGGCCACATGGCCCCGGCTGCACGCGTCCTGCTGGGCTCCCGGTGGGCAGCGCTGGAAGGCCCAGGACCAAGCTTGTCCATCCCGCCGCCCAGTCCTGGGCTCCCCGTTGGCAGCGCGCAGAGGCCCAGGACCGAGCCCGTCTGCTCCACCACCTGAGCCCCGGCCTCTCCGGAGCACCGCCACCCAGGTGGCCGCGGTGACACCTGCCCGCTATGGGCGACCTCCAATGGGCTCTCTCTCAAGGCGTCACCAACTCAAATTGCTTTTATCATCGTTCTTTCAAAGAAAAATACGTTCCATTTAGAACTGGAAGGAAGCATGACCGGGCAGTCCCGACTGCCGGGAGGGTCGTGGGGGCAGCGGCCAGGCCGCGGAGGCGGGGAGACACGCGCACTCTCCTTGACGCCCAGGCACGGGGTTTACTACAGCTGAACACCGCATTGATTTGTATCTGTGACAGGTCCACAAACGGCCACTTACTTATCTGCACATGGGATATTCTCAAGAACGTTTTTTCCTTCCCTACAGGAGAGCCGACTTTTTTCCCCACAGTTCATTAGCAGCGAAACCTGGTGAATCCCGTGGACATCCTTTCCCCCAGCTTCAACCATCATTGAAGATTAAACGTCAGTAACTCTTTTTTTTTTTTTTTTTTTTTAGCGAAGCAGAGAGAAAGTTTTATTTAAATACACTCCAAGCTAGGAGCGGGCCAGAGTCCGGGGAAAGACTCCAAGCTTTTGGGGGAGGGTCTACTTAACACGCCCAAGCCAGGAGATACCTCTGTAGACATCAGCGACTCTTAATAAATCCCAGAAATAATGACCGAAAATGAGCGAGAGTGGCAAGCCGACGCACCAGGATGCATCGCCATGGGAAAGCTGTCCGAAGGGTCTTTCCTCTGAGTCGGGAGATATTTATACAGTATATAGAATCTCAAAATGGGACTGCTCTATTATTTTGAAATTCATTCTTATATTCCAGCAGAGTTTTACAGTTTGACCTATTTGTCTTAAGGTTGGACTGCATTCTACATTCTTAAGAGGCAGAAGCAAGACAGACATGGCCTTGAAAATCACCATCAACATTGCAATCAGTCTCTGTGATGGAGGTGAGCGGAGAGCGCTGACTCCTCAGCCGCCAGCTTCCCTGGAAACGGTATTCTCCCTCACCGCAAGCGGCACGGAGGCCCCTGCCTTGAATTTGCAATGTTTAGAAGTGGGAGAAATACACTGTTTGATTTGATGTTCAGACATTAACAAAGGGCACTCAAGGACTCTCAATCAGAAAAAAGGAAAGAAAACTTAGTGTGAAGTAATCTTTCCATAAAGGCATCCAATATTTCTTTCTGATTGAAAACTGTGATTTCAGATTAGCTGCTCTAAATGTATTATAAGAGGCAAATGCAACAGGTGTTTCCATTGATCCCACCTAAATGAGGCTACAAATGCAGAAGTAAAATAGTAAAATATTAAAAAAATAACCTTTAAAAGCCCTACGTAAGTAGATACATAAAACTCATGCTCCTGCCACTGGCACTATGACGATCACAGGCCACGTTCCTAAAGACAAGTTACTGCAAGATGGGAATTTTCAGGGGGCTCCCTCCGCTAACTCACAACGCCTCTGACCCCCTCCATCACGGATGGACTGCCCCTGGAAGGAAGAAATCCTCTTTCTGGCTTTTAGGCTTTTAATGCTCACATCCTCACTCTAAAAACAGACCTTATCACCTATCCTTACAGGAATGTCATTTCTAATGGCAGGGAAGCTCTAAGATGCTGCTGAGAAGGAGCAAATGAAGGGAACAAAGAATCCAAAATAGAATTTTATGTTAATATATGGCTGCCTTCCTTCTTTTCATACCAATACAAGGTGGATCTTATTTCTTAAGCACGTACAAATATACCACACAAACCAAGTACCACGTCAATTCTGCCCTGAAGAAGAGTTCTTGAAACAAAACTTTCTGGAGTAATATTCCTGAACTTGTACAAAGGGAATCCTCATCTCTCTTATTTGCACGGCATCTGAACAGCCCAGATCTATTATGAGTAGAAGGAAAGAGGGGAAAGAAAACGTGTAGGACTGCTTCCTCGGCTTCCCCACGACCATCACTGGTTACGGCCGTCCCCGAGGGGTGAGTATACTATCTAAAACCGTTGCACAGGTATGTAGGCTCGGCTCGTGACATCACATTACCCTCGTGAAGTTCAGTTTAAGGTGGCACTCCAAACTCCACAAGTTTTGGGAGGGCAGCTTCTCTAGCCATCTACAAAGCCCTAGCCTTGCCCTGAACAAAGCATTTTGCCACCCCACCTTTTATTCCTCCAAATAGAACTTCAGCACTTCCTTTGTTGCCAATAGTTTTTTTGCCCTTCATGGGGTGCACCGTGAATGATGGCAGAAGAATCCCTAGTCTAAAGCGAAATTCCGTATTGATATTTAGGATGATTTGAGTATCAGCACATTAGATTGAAAGTGTGGATGAAAGATTCTGGTTATTACTCCTAACGCTGACTCGCCCTCACAGAAGAGCCCACAGCTACCGAAAAGGGTTTTATTTTTGAAAATAGAGATAGGATAGTGTGAGCTGACTGTGGCTAATGGAAAAGCCCAGCTTCGGTTTCTGTGTGTAGCTGCACAACGGTAATGAGATATTGGGGGTTGGGAAGTTTAGTCCGCAAAGCATTAATGGGTTTTAGCTAAACCAAGATGTTCAGTTCAACCCTCTTAGCAGTCTTACCCGATATCAAATCAAAACAAAACCCTCCTCTACTAGGGTCTTTTCAGAGTGTCACATAAAAATATCAGTGATCCTTTACAAGATGCAACGTCACATTGTATCACTTAAGCTCACCTGTAGACCTTTGTACTTTACTGATAACACAGCCCTGAGCCACTTTTTGTGAGGGGTAAAACAGAACAGACCATAAAAGCTCAAGTTCTAGGCCTCATCTGATCCTGGCTTCCCTTCTTCTTAGGTATACAACTCAAGTTCCTTAATTCTGAGTCTCACTTTCTTCCTAAAAAGATAAAATAAAATAGTAAAAGAGAGAGAGTGGTATATACCCCATAACATTATGAGGATTAAATAGCAGATGCACTCAAAATGCTAATCACATTAACATAAGGGAATCTGGGAGGGTGATGGGACTATTTGGCATCTTGATAACGTGTATTTGTTAAAATTTATAGAGCTGTGCACAAAAAGAGAAAAATGGAGATTTTCCTGAGAATTTTAAGATGAAATTAAAAATACACGTGGATGGATATGTATGTATAAATTACATTGGGTAAAGCATGCAGTAAACACAAACGACAGAGCTCAGCACAGAAACATTTCAAAACGCTCCCTCCCCAATGTGGTTTCTGCCGCTGAGGCTGCTACAGGCCAGGCAGAATACCTGCAACCAGGGAGGCCAAAGCAAAGGAGACCCCGGGTCCCAGGGAAGGCCCATGGATCAAGGGAGACCGAGGGACAGACAGGGAAGCGGCGTGGCACCTACTGACCCCCGGGCTCGGCTGGGCTTGGCCGTGTGCGAGGGGGCTAAGGCTGCCTGCCATCTCAGGGCCACTCCCGGGTCAGGAAGGGGACACATTACTGGCTGGAACTACAAGATGCCAGGGGAGAAGAGAAGAGAAAAAGAGCAGCTATTTCTGCTACTGGACCTGAAAACAAACCCACTGAGTAAAGTGTTTTGATGAGCAGAGTATGTGTTGCTGTGTGTGTGGGCTGGTAGGATGAATAATCCTGCAGGTTCACACTCAAATGGGCGAGGCACAGAAAAGCCTGCCAAGTATACATTCTATTCTTAATAGCCCTCGATTCTGTTCTTTTTGGTGTAAAGGTTCAGCATGCAAAGTTGGAAAGAGGAATTTTTCTTTGAGGAGGTAAAGGATATGAGAAAAAATTCAATACCAGATACCGTATGCATGTAATCACTGAGATTTTCTATGCCTGCATTTTAAAAAATGATGTTTTTGCTCAAGAGCCAGTAAGCCATTGGATGCCACAGACCATAATGTGTCGACGCTCCCCGATGGGCAAGAAGACGAAAGCAAAGCACTTATCTGGTTGTGGAAATGTGTCCCTCTCAATATGCAAGCCTATTTTTCTTCCTGCAATAAAGTACATTTGTTTGATGCAGTATCTGATAGTTTTATAGTGTTTGTTCACATACTCACTAATTTGCAAGACTGGGTAATTTGCAATGGGTCTCATAGGTCATTAGTGCAAATTAACAGCATTCTGTACAAGATAAAGCGAGAAAAACCGACACTTTGTCATAGTGCGCAGTTAAGCATCATATTTCAATTTAGGAATCTGACACCTTGCATTCATTCTTCCACAGCAGAAAAAGTGGCTTTCACTACCACAGCCCCTTGGCAGGGAGGAAGGAAGAAACTTTAATGAGAGATTCTAACCCACCTCTTTCATCTCCAGATTGCCATATATTTTGAAAATATTCAACTGTATTAACATCCCCTCCTGGCATGCATCCACCCTAAACAGTTTACTATTTACGTTTGAGCCTGAACAAGAAGGCACAAAGGCCTCCTTCCCACACAATCCCCTAGGCCTTCTTTTTGGCATGGAAAAGCACACACATTTTTGCAAAATTACTCAGTGTATACAGCTGCATTCTACAGTTTCTATTAAGAATTCAAGAGACGAAAACTGTTGGCTTCCATAGGAAGGTGACCAAATCTACAGGGATAAATGCACAGTCTGGTTAGAATAATAAATGCTGCATGTGCTTTATAATGTTAGACATGTGCAACATGGAGTCATTTGTGATCTGAGTCTCAGATTTTTAAAAACAGATCCCTGCTTGGCTTGAGATAAACTTAAGTAAATAATGTTTGCCATCAACTCTAAATGAGGAATGACAGTTAAATTTTATAATCATCTTCACAGCTTCAGGACTTACTTTATATTTTCTCAGGCTCATGACCCAACGGTTGCCATAGCAACTAGGAAATCCTACCTTATCAGGCGCTTACATTTACATTCCTTGCAGCAGCTTCCCTTTATGAATTAAATCCATCATGGTTTTCTATTCTCAAAATAAAAAGTTCTTAGGATTATCTTGCAGGAACAAGGATCAAATGCTTTGATAGAAATACACTATGCAAAAGTTAATTCCGCGGTGGCTTTCTTTAGGAAGAGATAACTATGGCATAATAAACAGCTTATGTCCAAACTTCCTGGCTTCAAAGAAAACTTAAATAGAGACATTGTGCTAATAAAATGACACATCCACTACCTATATATTTCCTCCTAGATTATCAAGGAAATCATCTGACTGGTTACCACATTTCAAACAGGTGTACCCACCAAGAATTATAACTGCCTAAGATAAAATCCTCTCTACATACACGTGTAAATATTAATAAAATGGGCAACAAACATATTTAAACTGACACTCAACTAAGAAACGAAAACATGACAGGCTTCCCTTCATGAAGTCCCTGTTCTCAGTCAGTTTTCAGCCTCGTTTGGGGAACAGTCAAGTCACCTGGTAACACGAGGTCGCCGACTCTGTGCCGACAGCTGTGCCCAGCAACCAGGTGAACAACGGAAGAAACCTATCAGCCCACCATCTCCGGTCAGAGAGCGAAGGAACGGCTCCCGCTGTGAGTCCGCACAGCAGTGTGAGGCTGCACACGGTGTCCACCACGCCAGACACAGAAACTCAGGGGTGAAATGAGAGCTCCTGCACCTAAGTGAGAAATTGACTTCTGAGGGATACCCAGGAACCCAAATCCCTGGGAGCCCTCCAGTCACTGCTTGACTAAGTGCTTCATGGAGATGATGTCAAGATAGAAAAATATTATATTCTAGCCCTACCTGCCATCCAACCCCCGGAAGGGCTGGAGGATCATCTAGACTCCAGCTTACGGGCTCCTCATGGGCTCACACCCCACCCAGTGTGCATTAGCACAGCTTTCCCCCCTTCCTGGTCTCAACGCGCATCCATCCAGTTTGGCCTCTCAGATTCCTCTCCTTTCCTCTCTGGCTTGGAGAGTCACAGCACAAGGAGAGGAAAGGCACGAGGCACTGGCTGGCCACCGCGGAGGAGGGCCTCCTTAATGTCCTGTTAAAGCACAGTCCTTCCACCACCACAGCTCCCTCCCATCTGTGTTTTCTGGCATCTTGACTTCAAATTCCTTCTGGATGGGCAACAGCCCCATTCTAAAGCATTCAAAGAGGTGGAGTGCCCAAAGGTGCCCTCAGGGGTCTATCAGTGACTCAGGTGAGAGTTGGAAAAAGACCGGTCACCCATCTCAGATATTCAGTTCTGACAAAATTCTGCTAAAAGCAGAATAAAAGAATATGCAATGTAAACTCTCAGACAGCTGAACATCTAATTTCCGTCATGCGTAACTCAAGACACATTTCTCTATGCATCGGACCCCTTCCAGCAACAGCATCATTCAGCTCCAAAACATCGGTGAAGGTATATTTGTGGGGGAAACACACACACACACGACACCTGCTAAGATCAATAGTCATCTACTCACTTTTAAGGGTCTCCACAGTCATGGTTATAGGACAGAATCTGAGGAGACATTTATTTGTGTACTGAACACAATTTGAGAGAAAAGACCTATTAGATGTTTTCTAGATTTCTGAGTCATTGAGAATTAGGAATGCTTATATAAATTAGTAAGCAAGGTGAAATGTCACAGGATTATCTCCCCTACCCAACCGAGAAGGAAACCAAAGCTTTACTAGCAGGGAAATTTCTGGGAAGCTCACTGATGAACAGGACTCCACTGTACATGATGAGATTCACAAAGTCATGTCAATAGCCAATATATAGACATGTAAGAGTTTTAATTTGGTTAATGCACTTTTTATTCATTACTGGACCTCAGTAAAGACCTGGTATCCAACTTATGGATGCATCGCTTAATTACACATGCTTCATTTTTCAAAATGAGAAGTACTTAAGCTGTCCATCAATACTTCATGTAGATCGGCTGGGAGAGCGAGCGAGCGAGAGTCAGATCATCAGCACGAGCCCCACGCTGTTGCGTTAAAACAGTTAAAGTATTTCATGCCAAAATCAAACATTCATTATAAGATATTTATGACATATCTTTGACATGCTTTCATTTTTGTTGATCTAGATTTCCATACTTAGAGCAAATTAAATTTCCCACACTGCAGAGATGTTTCTTATAGAGGCACCTCCAGCCCATCAAAAGTATCTGATGGTCATGCATGCTTGGTAAAACTTCAAGCAGAAGCAAGCATGTATGATAACTAGAGCTTAAGTAATCTTTTGACAACATGATCTTCCTTCTCAAAAAGCAACTTGAAAAGGTAAAATGCCCCAGGTGGCCAGATTCTGCAAATCAGAAAATAATGTTCCTCAGAAGGGCCCTACCTCCCCTCAGTAGGAAGACCAGAACGGCAGTGACTCTATTTCCAATGCAACAAGACAACAAAAGAATACATAAACACAGAAGAATAAGGCCAGAAGAACATTTTTAAATGGATTTCAACTCTTCAAGCCAGAAAAAAAAAAAAAAACTGCTGAGACCCCATCCCTTGCATCCCCTAAGGCCCAGGTGACACCGATCCGCACGTTCTCCTTCAGCAACTCGGGCCCAGCTCTGTCCTGGCGCCTGTTCTTCCCTTCCTGCTGCAGCACATGGGTCTGTGTCTGCATGTAAGATGGGACTTTAATTGATGAGGTTAGAACTTTCAGGAAAACTCACTGGAATTCATATATTTAAAATGTTAAATGTGTATCATCCTTCAGAACAGTTGCCGTGAGAGGCCGTATGCACACTCCCTGTGATGCCGTCAATCTGAACTAGTCCCTTCACCCTTTCCTTCCATGACAATCAATGCGTCACACTTACATCCTCGTGTTTTATAGCTACACCCAGGTTTTCTTGTTTTTCTCTCTCTCTCTTTTTTTTAATGTCATTCATTTATTAATGAGGGAACTAATAAGATGTTACAACTGGGAGAACCGTAACCAGCTATTTGGCCACCCCCACACTCCCCAGGACACTGAGAAAGGAAATTATACCTTACTGTTTACATTAATATGACTTTGTGCTATTCCTGTCTTCATTAGCACCATCTTTAATTGAAATATAGTTGATATACAATATTATATTGGTTTTAAGTATACAACATGGTGATTCAACAGTTACCCATATTGTTAAATCCTCACCCCAACTAGTGCAGTTACTATCTGTCAATATAGGAAGATGTTACAGAACCACTATGATTCTCCACGCTGCACTACCCTCCCCGTGGCCAACTTAAACTATGATTGAGAGTTTGTGCCTCTTTATCCCCCTCACTCACCCCAAGCCCTTTTTTTAGAAGCCACAAATGCACTGTCCACCTTAATAACATGATTCCAGATGACTCTGTGCTTGTTCCAAATAAATCAAATTACCCCAAAGGATAAAGATCTGCTACCATTAAGACTATTCGAATAGTCTAAATACAATTCATTTAAAAATAGAAAAAGGATTTTGTTCAATGCCAACTCAGTGAAATAAGTCTGTGTGACCCTCCAGAATGATTCCCGTAAGAGGCACAAAGTTTGTGTTTACACTTTCACCTGCAAGGTTTTTGTCCTTAACAGGCAAAAATTTTAAACATCACAATGGAAGATTTCAATCCTCTGGAGCAAAAATATTCTGTTATCAGCTGAAGACATCTAACTCTGCTGTCTAGAAGCAATTTTTGGGAAAACCCATGGTTGAAAATCAAATATAAGAAGGGTTAAATCATAGCAGAAATATATACAGAAATTGTAACCACTGTTACTTATAAATCTGTTTGCACTCACTAAATAGATTAGAAGGCATTTAAATGAAGACCATGAAATGTAATTTTCCTTTAGTACAAAGCTGATCTTTGGGACCCATGTGGAAAATACTAGAATCCTAGAGTGAATTCTTTAACAAAGTAAACTATTCTGTTCTTAATATTTGGGTTTTCTGTTGCAGGTACAGATGTCAATAGCACCAAGAACTTTTTTGTAGTTTGTGCTATACCATTTATAACTTTCATAAAACCTAACTGTTACAAATAGTATAAATGCCAACACATTGACCTTTTACTTTTTGAATGAAATTCACTCACTCTTCTATTTATTCAATCAACAAATATTTATTGAGGCAGTGTACTAGATGTAAATATGGGTGATGATTTACCACTCTTCACTTGAACTGTCTACATAGACAATAAGCATTCAATTAAGCTTCATGTTACACAAAAGGTAGAGATTTGCTCTCACAACTTGGCAAGAAATTTTAAGCAAGGCGTAAACTGTATTCACAATTTAGAATTAAATCAGAAATGCTCAGCTAAAACCAATAATTTGGGGTTTCAATTTTCTTTTATCTTCTTTATTCTTATACTCGCTGTAAAACTGTATCACTACCCATTCATTCTTCTAAAACATGGGAACATTTAAGTGAAGGTTCTGTTTATTCTTCTGCCAAACCAGTGACTAAATTTAAATAAGATGTTCTTGGGGGTTATAGGAACATGCCATTTCTTTTAAAGTTGTCAACTCTCTGAAAAAGTTTAAAAAGGAAAGCCCAGAGGAGGATTCTGAATGCATATTTTAAACATACAGCTTAGCTTTAACCCATGAGCTTTTCAGTACACAACCTAAGAATTCTGTCCAAGTATAAAAGAAAATAAAAGAGTAGGTGAATGGGCGGTGAGGGGTGGGAGATCACAAAATACCAGTGCTTTTAAATAGTTCGTTTTCTTTGAGTGAGGCAGTTATGCCAATTCAATAGCCAAAGAAGTTTAATAAAAGATTTCAATTAGTCAATCATTTCTTTTTACTTTTTTGTCAATTAGGAGACAGGAACTCTGTTCTACTAAGTTATGTAAAAACAAAATAGCAAGTCCAGGAATAACCAAGCTTCTCTTGCAACAAGGCATAAAGCCCTGCAGCTAACACAGGGCTGCCAATGGGCCGATGCTCGCCCCGCTCTACCCCCTGGCAGTGTGACTTGAAGCAAACCACTGAATTTCTCTAACTTCTACATCCTCATCTGCAGATGGGGCTTAAACTAACATCTGCCTTGAACAACTGTTGCTGAGAGCTGCTGAGCACTTTCTGTGTGTGGCATGGCACTGCATTCCAGCGATGCTCTGGGCAGTGACCCCAGGGTCCAGCTGAGAAACGTAGTTGTGGAGGGGACATGGATGCTGATACCGTCGGCTGTTTGTGGCTATGGTTACTGTTTAGGATTTGGGGTGAGAGCATGAAGACAGGGTGGGATGTTTAAAACTAAAAAACAAGCAGTAAGTTCAATATTCAAGACATCTTAAGTTACTCGACTATCTAAATGTTCGTTTTAAATTCCTTTAAGGGGAAAAATTAAGCAGACAAGAATCATACATGCATAATGGTATAAATCAAAAGAGAAACTTTATTAAGACATAAAAACCAAGATTCATGCCTCAAGAAACCCATGGCCAGCTTGTGACAGCAAAGAAAAAGAGGAAGTCCTAGTTCATCTGGAATCATGCTGCAGCTTTTCATAGGATCAGTATTTCTTTTTATTTAAATTATACTGATGACAATGTTCTAAAAGTTTATATAGTACCTGCCGTCTTAGAGCAAAATGAAAAGACTTTCACCTTCACTGCGGATTCAGGTGGCACTGGCGGCCTGTGCAGTACTAGCAATGAACTCTTCAGGCCTCTTGAGGCCACTTGTATTTAGCAGCAGGTCCCCACTCTACCTCTCAAACCTCCACTTTTCTGGCTCCAATGCGCTGGGGTTTGAGAAAAGATAATTAAGACAGATAAGGTTTTGTACAAATTCCATAGGACTATAAAATAAAAAAATAATTTGCTGGTGGTGAAACCCCAGGGGCTTTTTTTGGAGTAATTTCCTGGAGTTTTAAAACAAATGCTTTGTGACCCATTTTGTGGAAGCTCAAAAGGCCTTTCTGGTTCACTCCCTCCCACGCTATGTTCCAGACAGCTGAGGTTACCTGAAACAGGACCTTCCCCCAGTGAGATCTGGCATGGTGCTACAGCACTAGATCCTAGGAAGAACAGAAAATGCTCTCTTCAATAAAAGGTTGGGGCGGGGTGAGGGGTGGGGTTCCTTCAACACATTTCCATTTCTGACCTAGAAATAAATACACTCTTTAAATTGAAGGGGAAAGAGTATTTGTAGGTAACACCCAAGTCTGCAGCATCTCACCATTTTACTCATGCTCTGAGTAAGCTTCCAGAACCATCTGACAGAAGGGATCCTATTAGTTACGTGCATTCTACGCTGGAAAAGCAAACACGTGCCACTTTACATAGTTCGAACAGCTCCTGACACGACACCTCTGTAAAGCAGGGAGAGAGATGGCCTTACCACATCCTGTTTTTCCTGAGTGTGTAGAACCATACCTAGCTCTCCCTAAACCCTGCCTATCGTGATGGAGGATGACTTCTATGAAAACAGTCCCATTTCAGAGCAGAATGCATAAAAGAGCAACTGTATATAATAGAAATCTTAAACTTTTCATCAAGGAAGACCTCTGAGGAGAAGAACAAACCATAACCACCACTACCTCCCTGGCTAACATTTGCTGGGAGGTGACCATGTGTGGGCCCCTGGACCAAAGCCTCACGGTCCCCACAGAGGCACCAGGGCCCTGCTGTCACTGAGCTCACCAATGAGCAGACACACATAGGCGGGCAAGGAGCTTGCCGGCGAGCCAGACACCTCTACGGGAGAAACCCTCCACTTCTTCCTGAAAAGTTTTTGTTTTAACAATTAGGTGGATAAAACAACAGCTTTATCATGTTTGACCAATATACTTGGTGTGTGTCTTCTCTGGATTTTTAAGAAAAGACTAATACTCAGATGGGCAGAGAAAGGCAACAAAAAGATCCATTATATACAGAAAACCTAACTACCAGTGTTCCCACGCCTTGAGGGAGTATCTTTAGATTCGTTTCCACCCACTGGCACAGGGATAAGATTGTCCCACTTCGAGATATTTATTCCTCATTTAATTCATCCATCAACCACTTAATGAGTAGATGTGCCATGCAATCTTGAACAGAGCATGTCCCCTTCCTGCAAGAAGCTCACAGTCCAGCAGAGAAGACAGAAAAGTAAACACGGAATCATGGAATGGTGTGACAGTACAGGGACAGCCATCTGAGATGCTGCAAGCGAGCAAGGCGGGGTAGCCGTTGGTTAACAGAGAGAAAAAGGATTTGTTTCTTGCTCCAGTGCTACTTCATGTAAACTTCAGGTTCTCTGTTTTTGGGTGGCTCCAATTTAACATGCCGCAGACATTAGGTACATTCACCAGACATTGTAAACAGATTAATATCACCATTAGATAGGTGTGTTTTCTCCCCATCACCGTTAGCAAGCAGTTCTACACTAAAACATCTCATGTTTTGATCGCTGGAGGGTAGGATGCTATATAAATACACTGCTGAAATGTACTAATCCGTGAAGAGCAGCGTCAGTGTAGCTGAAATCACAGGACTATGAGCTTATACTAAATCACACTAGAAAACTCTTCAAGAAATAGCTACTCATACTTTATGCAGTACCAATACTAGAGCAACAAGATATCTCAAAGGAAAGTGTATTTAAAATGAAGCTACTTTCACATAAAAGGAAGAACATATATTGACCTTTCTTAGAATAAACCTAACTTATTTCTTCCTTCTCACTCACCAAAAATAAAACAAAACTGAAGATTATTTGTATCTGCACAAAACCAAAACTGCCTGGTTGTGCTAATACTTAAAAAGTCAGATGACTATCATCTAAATCCTATCTTAAAAATAACATTCATTGGACAGCAAGAACTCTGACAATCCCTTGCTTATGGTAAAGCAGAGACTAAATCCGATCTCAACACGGGTTTAGATGTCTCAAAGATCTTGACATATTTCATCCTAAAGCATCCGGAGATGGTTGGGAGTATAATTTCTCTAAACAATGTCAGCAGAAAATCAGACATTGTCTCTAAAATCTAATCAAGGTAGGGGAAAGTATGCTGTAGATCCTTAGAGGAAATACACTAGAAAAGCCAAAAGCAGTAACATTGGCAACAATTTCTCATGTCAACTCAAGTACTGTTTCTGAACAAAGATCCTGGATGGAAACTTAATTTTACATGAGGCAGTGACCACCTGTACATACCATACATGGTGTTTGCAGACAATAGTGATCATGCCTTCTGGGTTTTTCCTGAATAATGCTCAGCATACCAACAGTACATATAGTATCTTCCCAAAGGAAGAAAAGGGAATTAAACATCTGCCAAAACGTCCCTATCCTATCATGCTTCTAGACCCAACAAAGTGGGAGGAGATGAAACAAGCATTCAAATGTTGTAAATGGCAACTATTTGCCAGGCAGACTTACATTGTGATTTCAAAGTGTAAAAATACCTATGTGCAAAGTACTGAGTGCCTGATATTAACCAGTGAGCTGGGTGATCTGCCAGTTATTACAATTATCTTTATAAAGGGCTCCCGCCCCAAGGAAACACAGGAGGAGTCAGCGTCATACACAGGATCAGCTCTTGTTTAAAGTCTAAGATCAACTGTGCGGTTTTGTAAAACAAAGATGAAGGGCAGCTAATTGGTTCAGAAACACCTAAGGGCCAAGAGACGGCTAACTGTCCACTCACCCATTCTCCCTTTCTTCCACCCAGCCTGGCACAAGGCTGGCCAGCTACTATGCACTCCCCACCCCGTCCTGCAGCCAGGCTGGCCAGGTGACTAAGTTCTTTCCAATGTGAACAGCAGTTTCCTGTGCCAAGTCTAGCCTGGGGCCTCAAGAGCAGGCTGCTCTGCCCCCACTTTCTCTTCCCCTCTTCCAAGTGGCTGAAATGGTATGACCAGACTGACTCCAGAGGCTACATGTAGAAGGTGGGAGAGTGACCATGAGCCTCGGTCCCTGAATGACTGGGTGGAGCTGACTATCCATAGCCCTGGAACAACCGCCCCAGGCTATTGAGTAAAAAAATGTCTCCATATTCAACTCACTGCAAATTTGAAGCTTTCTATCCTCCCTAATACAGCCTCAGAGAACTGCTGATAGAGATCCAAGAGTACTGATATCATGATGGATAATGTTCTCAACGGACTCACCATGAGCAACCAGTTAATCTTCAAGGTCAACCAAGTCAGTGCACTGGACCACCAGTGCCTGGGGCCCCCTGAACAGATACCACTGCCACCTCAGATGGGTGCAGACTGGTGAGCACAGGGACGGGTGGGAGCAGAAGCCACTCTCCTCGGGTTCCTGATCAAAGCCCACTGGAAGCACTGTGTCAGGGTGAGTGGGGGTGCACGGCAGGAGAGAGGCCTCGCCAGGAACCTAGGTCTTTGAGTCAGTGAGCTCAGATCTCTGGGAAATAAGCATCAGCATAGTCCTTCTGTTATTTCTTCTATGAATGGACAAAGTTCACACACACCAAGTAACTTAGCTGCCCCTGCTCTACAGCTGCAAAGGCTGTGCCTCACTAACGTCTAAGACACACGAGCAGCACAGAGAGCTGAGCCCTGGGAGTCAAGGTCTAAGCCCACGGCACGACCAGGTGGAGAGTGGTCACACCCCGTTCACCTGGGGCAGGTTTACTTTGAGTGCCTCCAGGTACTCTGCTGGACACCACGATTCGGCAGTGAACACAGCACTCACGTTCCTGCACTCGGGGGACAGTGGAATTCCCGGAGCCAGCGCAGGGGAAGACACACCGCAACAAAACACCCGCCAAGCAACCATCCACAGACGCTCAGGAGAAATACAGACGGAGAAGAGGGTTTCGTTTTGTAGGCGAATTGACCATACAAAATAAATATGTCTAAAGCTAAATCACCTTGACTGTGACATATTGCTGTCTACAATAAATGGTCACTTGGAGAACTCATTTCACAGGTTAGGGGAAGAAGTTCATGAAATTTAAAAAATTCCAACCAAGCAGCCAGATGTGAACTTGTGATCAGATTCCGAGCCAACACGCCAGACAGCCTGATTTAGGTACAGCTCTCAGCAGGGCGGGGCATATGCAAGAGAACCAGATGCCCTGAATCATTTCTGAGTACGCTCCTGTCAGAAATGTCCTTTGTGACATGAAAATCAATTTCCTATGCCTTTACCAACCGTCCTACCACAAGAAAAAGGGGGGAGGACAGGAAAAAAGGATTCTTGGAATCGAATGTCTTCCCACAGAGGCAAAATTAAACCTTAATGTATTAAAAAGTAGAAATTTATGTTCAATTTTTATAATTAGTGTTGCCTCGATAGAAAGGATGGCAACAGGACAGGAGGGGCCACAACCCATTTTCACTGGGGAGAACCACGAAGGTTTTGACTTGTCCTGAGGGAAACCCGACAAGAGCTGTTATGTGAAAAAGCAACATGAACTCTTGTTCAGATGAGCCCAGAAAACCGCATGAGGACAGGCTCTGTTTTACTTGGAAATGCCAACTGCTTATCCAAGCTCAGAAGCTGCGTGTGCCCCTCTCCTTGAAGACTGCTGGACTTACAGGCTACCTTTCCTAAGGACCTGCAGAACACCTCCAAATATACTTATGAAGGGTGCCTGTACAGTTGGTGTGTAAATCCAATTAAACTCATATCTTGCAGGTTTAGCAAAAATAAAATGAAATAAAATAAAACACCACCAGACCAAACAAGAATGTCTAAATGTTGAGCGTGTGACATTCTCCTGAAAGGGGAAAAAGTGCCCAGGACTCCTACCATAGCGACAGCAATTAAAGATACAACTGATTTTTTTCCCTATTTTACTTGTTCTGATATATCACAAAAGCCCCCACTTTAGCTAAGAACAGAGTAAGTAATAATACAATGCAATTTTCATTGTATTGCATTGGGAAGGTGCTACCTGCTTTCCAATGTTGACTTAATGCAAAACCAGACACACTCCTCCTGCACCAGGCATTCTGCAAAGAGAACACCTGGAAATCACCATCCCTCCAGAACCCAGGTGACTCTGCCAGCCAGGGCCATGCCTGAGAAGGGAACAGAGAGGCAGAGGCTCGGGCTGTAGTGTGTGACAGTTCCGAGACAAAATTCCGATCCCCTCCGTCTGGCACCTCCTCTTGCTAAAGCCAAGATGAACAGCAGTGCTGACTAAATGCAGAGAATCTTACCACACACACGGAGCAATAAACTCATCCTAAAAATGTATAGTGTTGCCATCAACAGGCATTTTGATGTGAAACCCAGAAAACTGCTGTGTTCCTTTAGTGAGGCCATCTGGTCAACTCTGACGTAACAACACAAACTGTAATGATGTGTCCTTAGGGCCCTGAAGAGACCTGGCACACCGGACATTCAGAGAAACCATGTTCTTCGGAAGGGTTCTTCTAACATCTTTCACAAGCAACAAAACAGACTATATAGCAAGATAAAGTGAGAGAAAATCCAACATGCTATGCTGACTTCCAAGTCAGCAGAAGTTAATGAGCTGCAGATCACGAGCATCTCAATGTAAAACCACAGTGTGTGCATGTTATGAAATTACTCTACAAAAGACTGCTTAAGCAAATTTACAATGAAAACACCACCAAAACACCAAGGAAGTGGAGTGAATATAAATATGAAGCACACTTAAACACCTATGTTTTATTTTAAGAAGAAAAAAAAGTATCCTCAACTTTCAACAGTGACTTTTGCAAACTACAAAGCAAGACCAGATAGGCACCCGGGTCATCTTCATAACAATATATATTTACACAGGCAAGTAAATCCAGTCACAGAAAACCGATCTTCAACTGCCCCTGCAGCCATGCAGACAGCATGCAAAAATCCATCCACAGGCCACTTCAAAGGGTCCAGCTGAATACGCAACACCTGGAGATGAACAAGAATAATTTTAATGGGGCCTGTGGGTCTCTAAAGAGCAGTTTTTAACTGGCCCATAAGCTAATAAGAGCGGTTATAAACTGTGAACAACCAATGCCCTACCAGGAGGGACATTTATCACACTAACATGCCTGCGAAGTGGAGAGGGCTCATCCTCATGCTCTCTGCAGCTTCCGTTAGAATGTTAATTGTTCAAACTGAAGAAAAGGAGACATGAGGAATGGCTTTTACCATCATGTGTTAAGTTTATTTTTGTTCTTCTGACCAGTTCCCAAAGGGCAGGAGGCTAATGACTGTTCTTCATCATCAACTGCAAAGGATATTTACATCCATCCTGTAGCCATGACAGCTGTGCTACTAATTCCCTGACTGCCTCCACCACATGAACCAATCATCTGGCATGAAGCTGTAAGACAGAGTGCCCTGCAGTCATTATTCACCAAGCACTTTCATTAACAAACTGCCCTTAATTACAGCGGTAATTGCAAAATTATTTCATAGCAGCAATTATTTTTCTCAGCCAATCCAGGCTATTTAAGTAGGACATTGCCTATGAAAATGGCAAAAGGCCAAGCAATCTATGACCAAAGATATGTTTTAATTGTACTACAAACTTAGTTTCAAAATATTGCATCAGAGAGCTTTGAAATTGTATTATACATCCCATTATACCCTCTATACACATATACACCAATAAAGCTAACCTTCTCTACCTCTTCATTTTAATTTGAAAGCAAAATGCATTCATAACATTTACATAAAGTACCTAAACTAATGTTATCATCTAGCAAAGTAAAAATAATGACTTTGTAGATCTAAACTTATAATTTGAGAATTGCTAAGCACACTAACCATCCATTAGGGAGACATCAAATCCCCCTCTCCAGCCCTTGGACCCGTTCCTTTTCACTCAAAAAGCCTTTGCTCCTTCATATTTATACACGTAGACACCCAGCTCTGATGAGGAGGGCTGGGATAGCCACCCATCTGCTGGCATCTAAAACAAAATCATAAGGGAGTTTCTGGAAACCATACTTTGATATTCAAAACTACAGACTGAAATGCCTCTATGCTTAGTTGCCACATGTTTCAAACTTGAGAATTCTTCAACATTTATCCTGGAGACGAAACTAGAGCCACATGCCCTCTTGGGGAATTGTGAGTTTTCAATGAGGTTAGAGAACAAGAAACATGTGATTTGGGGAGACCAGGGAGGTACAGCTCGATCACGAAGAAGCCGTTAACACTGCAGTCAGATTACATGAGGTCTTGAACACCATTCTGAGGAGTTCGGGTGTTATCTGACTGGTAGTAAAGACCAGGAGGAGGGAAGGCATGAAGACGGCTCCAACCCAGACGCGGCCATGGCAGGGAGGGACGGGGTTGAGCAATCCATATATAATTCTGCACACAGAATGATGCTCAGTGACTGCTGGGTAGACAGAGGAATGAAGAGTTATTCAGAGACTGCTCTGAGGTTTCTGCATGTGAGAATAGGTAGATGGTGAGCTAGAGAATGCATTAAGGATCTGTAATTCATTTGAACATTTTATTTTAACTATCTACAGGATATTAACCTAGAGATATTAAGGAAGTAGCCAGAAAAAATAACATTTATTGCTTATTATATGTCAGGCACTGTGCTAAATGCATTAGATGTATTAACTCACTTGATACTCAAAACAATAGGGTCTATGAATGAGATCCTATTTTTACAACTACTTAAAGACAAAGCAGCTGAGGCTCAATGATAATAAACCGCTCAAGGTCACAGTGGCAGAGAATGCTGGTTGTTCCGCCAGCACCCACGCCTCCCTCGTCCTGTAACAGAGCCTCCTGCCCAGCTGTCTGCGCTAGCGGCGCCGTTTCCCACCTCCTGGACACCTGGGTCACGGGCTGTAAGTGGAAGTGTCGTGTGGGCTGGAAGAAAGACTGGTCCTGCTGGGAGCAGCTCTGCCTTTCCTGCTGTCTGAGAGGCAGCCGCAGCAGCTGCATCTCCAGCAGTCATCTCAGACTGTGAGATGACTGCCCTCTGGGATAAAAGTCACCAACTAGGGATGGTGAAGAAGGAAGAAAGGAAGGCAGTGGAGGGGGGGAGGAGAGGGGAAGGGGTGGGGGGAGGAAAAGGAGAGATGAGGGAGGTAGGCGGTGGAGGGATGGAGAGGCAGGGGAGGGAACAGGCTAAGTTCTGAAGTTTGTGTGGATGCTATGGATTGTTGGTCCACCTCCAGACTTCTTGAAAGTAACCAAATTAGAGTTTAAGCCACTATCTTTGAGGGAGGAGGGTTCTCTTTTAGAGCCAAAACAGATTCCTAAAGTAGCGCTGTCAGATTTGAAGGCAAGTCTGATTCTAAATCCCATGTTCTTAACAAATGGGCTGGGCTGCTCAGGGGAAACAGAGGCAACAGACACAGACTGACAATTACTGGTGCGTGCACTTCGTTACATCCTCCAACAGAAAATGAAGGCAGAATGTTCCCTATCATTGTAAAAGGGACTGTCATTAGATAAACAATCTGGGTGACAGACAACAAACATATTACCAAATTTAAGAACTGAAATGAGTCTAATATCTCTAAAATTATCAGGCATAACTGTATCTTCCTATTGAAGTCTTATTTTGGGGTCCTGAAGAATAGTTCTAAACAAAGCCGCAAAAGAATTGGCAAGTTATCTAGAAACTGCGTAAACAGGAAATAATGTAGTTCCTTCTTTTCTAAAGTTTAATTAGATGAAAATCAGGTTCTGTAAAGTAATGAAATACCAAGGATTTTGCAATAAAATATGTCACGTCATTAATGATTTATAGGCCACTATCAGTTACTATGTTGGATTTCCTATGAAGGTACATGTTTATAGATATTTCCTTATATGAGACACTGGCGAATATTAACTAAAAGTTCAATAATCTTTCATTCCTACAAGAAGAATTGCAAAGTCAGTGTTTATACCTTCAGTTTTCTATCTTCGATGCCTGAATATAGTGAGTGGAGCTGGTGGGAATGCAGAAAAGCAACGGCTCATTTAATTAATTATAAAAGGTCTCCAAGCAGAATACCTGAAGGGTGATGTAGTGACAGGTTTTATGATGACAACACCCCTTAAAAAAAAAATCAAAGGAAACAGTTTCTTTATATAACTTAGAAATATAAATTTCAAAATAAAGTGTGGGCTTTTCCAAAGAGAAATTATATCCTCTTGTTAAAATACTATTTTTGAAGTTCATGATTTAACTGGAATTCAGAATCTAGTCTTGAAGCAAAAAAATGAGACAAATGGATCATTCTCTCTAAAGCAACATAGCTACATTTAAATATATTCTCATAGTTCATACTGTTAACATTACAGCCAGTAAGTGAATGTATTTCATTTTGATGATTTCATATGCTGCATTAACGAGAAAAATTGAGGCATATTATCTTAGGATCTAAAATATTGTGTAATTACAAGTTTTATGCCAGTTTTCAAGTAATTCCGTTCTTTGAAGACAGCAGAGGGAAAAGAATCTGAGCTAGACAAATATTCTCTCTTAACAATGAGAGAAAGTAATTCAACTCAACAATTTGGTTTTCTCCCTGAAGAGCTGTGTGACCATTGAGGAACACTGGATTAATTCCATAGTCTCCGTTTATGTATGTTTTTAACATCCTCTGGAGTACACATGCTAGCGGGGAGCACACACACTCGGGGAAATACAGGCGGCAGGCAGCTCTCGAGGCTCTCCGCAGTGACTCAGAGCAAACATAATAAAACAACCTGCCAGAAATTCGGTGTTTCTCCACTTACCTATTCTTCCCTGAGCACTTTAAAACATGCAAATCACATTCTGGCGCATTCTTATTATGTGACCCAGTTTACAAGAGAAAACCAGGCTGATAAAGATCTTCCTGGGCTTTACTCGCAGGTGTTGGAGAGCAAAGGCAGGCGGTGAACCGCGACACCCACAGTGCCACGGGAGCCCCCCCCAGGGCCCAGTTCCCACGGCTGCTAACTGCGGGAACTCCCTCTGGAGTTCAGGGCCCACTGCGAACTGTCCTCCAAGACTTTCTGCCTACATCAGGACCACGTGCTTACCTTCCTGGTGATTTTGCAGCAGTGTGCGACACTCCACGCACAGCACTCCACGGGGCTGGAGCGCTGCTGGAGGGAACCAGACGAAGGCAATCATCACCCACAAACGCACCATCTGCTGTGTCTTACTGCTTAATTAAACTAAACCTGGTAGGTTCTTAATTCTCACAGCTCATAAAAATAAAGGTCACAACAGAGGGTTAGCGTGATGCATCACCCACAAACATACAGTTACTAAAGTAGATTTTACCAACCTATCACTCAAAAGAAAAAAGAAATGCACCGCCTGGCTGATGTCAAAGGACAGCGTGATTCTACCGCTCTGATGCCAGACCAACGACAGCACAGCTCACCTGTCAGCCCACTGCTCCTCACCTCTCTCCCATAGCACTTGCCAAAAAATCCTTCCACACGTTATAAGAAGACCACTTATGAATTTGTTTGCTCATTCATTCTTTCTTCAACCATGTGTCAGGGGCTTACAGATAGAATCCTATTTAGTTGGAAGATGCAAAGATGAATCAGACACAAACTGGCATGTACTGCTGCTAATGACCCCAGTGTGGTGTGGTGTGTGTGTACAATAGCTTTATTGAGATATAATTCATATCTCAATGAAGATATGATTCGTATCTCATTCATACAATTCACCCACTTAAACACTTCAATGGTTTTTAGTATATTCACAGAGTTGTACAACTATCACCACCAATTCCAGAACATTGTCTTCATTCCAGAAATAATTTCACACCCACTAGCAGCTGCTCGCATTCTCCTCTTCCTCCAGCCCCCACCAGACCCCCATTGTACTTTCTGTCCCATGGCTTTGCCTATTCTGGACATTTCACACAAACGGACTCATGCAGTGATATGGCCTTTAGGCTTCTTTCACTTGGCACAATGTTATTCATTCAAGGCTCACCCATGTCGTAGCATGTTTCAGTGCCTCATTCTTTTTGTTGCTGAATAATGTTCCATTGCAGAGATATGCTGCATTTTATTTATTCATCAGCTGATGGACATTAAGAGTTGTTTCCATTTTCTGGTTATTATGAATAATGTTGCTCTAAACATTCACATACATGTGTCTGCATGGACTTATGTTTTAATTATCTTGGGTATATAGCCAGGAGTGGAACTGCTGGGTCATATGTTACCTTCTGTGCTTGACTTTTGGAGAAACTGCCAAACTGCACATCTTACATTACTGGCTGTGCTGTTTTACATTACAGCTAGCAATGTATGAAGATTCCAATTTTTCCACATCTTTGCCAACACTTATGATTGTCTGTGCTTTTATTAATTTCAGTCATCCTGGTGGATATGAAGTAGTACCGCATGGTGGTTTTGACTTGAATTTCTCTAATGACTAACAGAATCAGGCATCTCTTCATAAGCACATTGGCCATTTTTGTATCTTCTTTGGAGAGATGCATTTCGAGCAACTTATAATCAACCATTTCGTAGAACTATACGAAGAGTTATATTTGTGATCTTCCAGCATCAGTGTATGACACTTCCCATCACACCACTAATGTATTTTCGATCTTAAAAGTCTCTTTTGATGTTTAAATCAAAACACTAGCACAAATGTCCAAAAACAGATAAGCTTTGAAATTCTATAGCATAATTTAACTGTGTGGGGAGGGGTGAGCGAGTGGGTGAAATTTCACGTGGCTACTTAGCTCTTTCTAGCCCATTTCCCAAATCTACTGGAATTATTATGAATATCTGAAGAAGACAAGTGACTGAGTTATAGAAAATTCATGAGATGAAATTATGGGAAGAAGAATGAAGCACAAATTCAGCTTCAGAACACGGAGATTTAAGAATTTTATGTAAAGCAGGAATACTGATCTGGACTCAGTACTGGAGAGGGGAGATAATTAAGAGTTATTTTCTAGGAAAGTGGATGAATTATGGTGTCATTAGCTCAAAGAAGATGGGAATGGGGAGAGAGAGAACAACACAAGATGCAGACCCACTGACGGAGGACTAGGGCATGGTGGTGGGTTTTGTTGCTCTTTGAAGGAAAAAGATATGAACAAGGAAAACATCTGGGGATCGATCCATTTGGGGCCACAGTGGGCTTGATGTGGGGTGTGTGAGAGCAGGAGGGCGGGGAGCCAGGCCAAGGGCCCAGCAGAGCACACGGACATGGGCTCAGGGAGGGTTAGGCTTAGATATGCCAGGGGGAGAGAGCTGCCGTCTCTTCACACGGCAGAGGGAAAAGCCCTACATTGTTCTAATGCCTTTCAAGCCAAATCATTCTAGTCTGAAGCCATGGAGAACTTAGTTCAGTGCCACTGATACGAGATCCTGATGAATGACAACAATTCATCCTCCTTGCCCCACTCTTACAAGTACACGTCTCCCTTCAGGCTTCTCTGAACTTAACCATGCACCCTAAACTTTCTATGCTGTGAGGTTTTTTTTTTTTTTTAACTTTCTAACATTTCTCTCCAAGTAAGACAAATAAAAACAAAAGACATATGCACCCCTATGTTCACTGCAGCACTATTTACAATAGCCAAGATATGGAAGCAACCTAAGTGCCCATCAGTAGATGAATGGATAAAGAAGAGGTGGTACATATACACAATGGAATACTATTCAGCCATAAGAAGAAAACAAATCCTACCATTTGCAACAACGTGGATGGAGCTGGAGGATATTATGCTCAGTGAAATAAGCCAGGTGGAAAAAGACAAGTACAAGCTAGGTGGAAAAAGACAAGTACCAAATGATTTCCCTCATTTGTGGAGTATAAGAACGAAGCAAAACTGAAGGAACAAAACAGCAGCAGACTCAGAGACTCCAAGAAGGGACTAGCGGTTACCAAAGGGGAGGGTGGGGAGGGAGGGAGAAGGGGATTGAGGGGTATCCTGATTAGTGCACAATGGGGTATGGGGGGACTCAATAGGGGTGAATATAGTAACCACTTTGTTTTTCTTGTGAAACCTTCTTAAGAGTGCATATCAATGAAACCTTAATAAAAAACAAAACAAAACAAATAACCAACACCAGTAATAAATAGGGTGGTTTGGATGACACATTCTCTAGCAGGAACAAAGGAAGGCAGAACAGTGCAGGACGGAGCAGTACCTTAACATGGCGGGCACCCCGGCCCCCAATCGGTAACTCCACTCTCTCTTGGTGTGTCTGTGGGAAAGGTGCGTGACAGCAGAAACAGAGACCTTAAAAAAGCAATTAAGGGTGAGGAATTTCCTGCCAAACAGCTAGTACAGATGTAACCTTTCTTTCCACAGGGCTTATCCTCATTCCATGACCAAGAAGAAGCTTGATAAATACGGTACAAGGAACAAGTGATCAAATTTATAAAAACTAAAGAATGGGGAATGACCAATGGGGGAAGCAGGGGCTCCGGAGAGAGGCTGAACGACGTTCTGTGCTCCCGGGTTCCTGTAGGTGGCGCCAAACTCCTTGAAGAAGAAACGGCGAGAGTTAAAAGGTTGGTGTGCGTCTGGATTAAGGGCTGCAGAATCTGCTTTGAGTTGGCAACCTCTCTCAAGGCAGCTTTTCTTCACTGGTCTTGGCAAGCTTTAAATTTCAGCAGTGGTTCACCTGCACCACGTTATTTGCGAGTTAGTTTCTTCTCTTCTCCTCTAAGTGCCCAGCCTCACATTAACGCTATGACCAGCTTCACTGCCCAGCGCAACTGTGTCCACCATATAAAATGGAAGGTTCATTACAGCATCTATGAAAAGGATTTTCAAAGACAAAACAGCATTTTAAGGCCATTAGGATCCATTAAGTTAAGATCTATGAGGAAAATGTAACAAAACTTCTATTTACAGCCATCAACCAGAAATAACCCTGTTTCTGGTACCCGCAATAGCCACAGGTAACCAAAAATAACTCGGATTACCTGCTCAGAGAGCTCTCAAGCCCCCATAGGCTCCGGATCTTCCGGGCCTTGGGACGAGAGAGCATCAACTTCCAGGAACACGTGTCAGACACGCACATCCTGGGGGCCCCACTCTGGGAGACAGGCTGGGTTTGGATCTCAGATTCCTCAAATAAGGGCCCTTGCTGGAAAGCAGCAGGGGGCCCTGGGGGGACAGGAGGGCCAGTCAAGTCTTCACAAATGGAGGATGAAGAGAAAGGTGTGTCTCTGGGAGCATACACAGACAAGCAAGAACGAGCTGTTCTGTCATTCTCTAGATCCGACTCTAACAAACACACATTTCCTGCCAACCTCCTAAAATTTTTAAGTAACGGCGGCCAAGACTGGCTTCCGTTCGGCACAGTTACGTAAGGCCGAGCAGTGTACCGCTCTCGTTCTGGAGCTTTGTTTAAGCTCCCTCATTAATCTTTCAGTCTCTTCCCATCTCTGCCTGACTATAACTGCCCTGAATTTATCCAAGCCTGCAGTATGCCAGGCTCACTGGTGTCTAAATCAACGAGAGCTGGATACACATTCCACTCATGGGACTCGGCACTTCCATCAGAAAGAACCAATCACAGCTCAGGAGAGGGAAACCTCTTTTTAATTGTATTCCATGATACTAACAGGCATTCATTACACAGGGACCTTAAAGCAAGATTTGCTCCTGGCTGCTCATAATTGTATTTCTACAACAGTTTAAACCGTTGGCACCTGCAACTGCTAGCAGGCCTAAGCTAAGAATTTCTATTATCCCAGTTTTAAGGGTTACATTTAAAATAAAACTCAGAGGGGCAAAACATTACATACACACATATTTACACAAATTAAATACTATGCACAAGTCAATACCTTCTGCACACAAAACTACATTAAACTCAATTAGCCCTGAGCAAAAGTACTGGAAGCAGGTTTTTCTGTGAACCAACAGAGAATATAAAGGCAGCTAGGTTACGGAGTTCTGCAGACCTGTCAATAAATGCTTTTAAAAAATCATTATCAATACTGATTTCTAAATTAATTAATGTAAATGAAATTAACATAAAGCAACCCAGCCCAAGGAATTTATGCACAAATAACCTCTGGCTTCTGGTTCTAATATAGAAGGGCTCTTCAAGCATGTATATGTTGTCTGGGGGCTTTTCCAGAAGGATATTCCTAACCGTGAGCCATGAAACAGTCACCAAACTAAAGTACAATGTCCTTCTTGTTATGGTTTCCTACTTGATTATAACCAAAATTAAATTATACAAATATTTCACTAAATATCTTCTCAAACCTTATAAATATTAATATGAACTCAATCTCCTATGTGCCCAGCATCTAAAAATCCATTTAAAAATCTTGGAAACTAATTTAAGATTTCCATCTAGAATACGAATTAACAAGTCCTCTTCTTGGCTGTTTTGCTCAGCATCCGTATCTGCACATTTAGTACCGAATGTCAGTTGGTAGCACTTAAAGATGATGCATATTAAAAGCATGCTTCTGCCTGTTAACATATTAGAGCTCGGCAACCACTGAATTTGTCATAAGCTATGTTTTCAGTGAACAATCTACTGCCTTTAAACACCACAGCATTCTGTAAATTCCCAAATTGTGAAAAGGGTAAAATGTAGTAGTTAAATATGTTAGCTGAGAGGACTGCACAAAATTAAAATCTCTTTAAAAACGTACCACCTTACAGTACCACTTGGCTGTTCTTCCCGAAGGCCTCACTTGAGGACCGCAGCAGAACCATGAATAATAGTAATGCTTGCTACTATGGACTCACAGTCATGTGCTGGGCACTGGCTTAGCATTTTACATACATCCACATGTATACATACATGCTGTTTATAGAAATGCCATCTTATCTACATGTCACATTTACATATGTACCATCCTATGTGTATACAAGCATGCTATCTTCACACAGACATCATTAATACCACATTTTATACCCCATGAGGTAAGTTAATGTTAGATGACTTAAGGTTGATGGGATTCAGGGCAGCCACCCCCAAAATATGCCACTCTGGCATACTGAATATTTGAATTAAAGTTACTTAAGAAACAGCCAGTGTTAAAAAGGACACTCTGACCCTCCTTTGTTCCCCTAAGAGGAGGAAATAAATCTCGCATGGGAAAGGTGCCTTCCCTGCACCAGGAGGTAGAGAGACGTCCTCATCACAGAGATGGGGGTGCGGGGCCAGGAAGCCTGGATAAACAAACCCTGTTACTGCAAACTTTACCACCCCAGGCCCAAACTTCATCTTGTCAATTCTTCACAGATCCTTTGTCTCTTTGTCTAAAAGGTATAAAAATTGCCTGGTTTGGTCATTTCTTTGAGTCTCATATTTCTATGAGCTCCCATATGTGTGAAATTAAATTTTGTTTTTTTCTTCCATTAATCTGTCTTGGGTCAATGTAATTATTTGCTCAGCCAAGGAACCTAGAAAGGAGGGAGGAAAGGTCTTCCTCCCCTGCGGCTCTGGTGCCCACGTGGGCACTTCCCCGGCCGGGCACTGCTTGCTCCAGGGCTGCTCAGCTGAGGGCCTCTGACCGGAGCTGCCATACGGTGGGGATTCCGACCACGTCAGCCTCTAGGATGTCTGCCTGCAGGGTCCAGTGGAAGCAGGAGTGGTGAGAGTCCAGGACAGCAACTCCAGGAAAGATCTGTTATCGATCCCGCTCCCCCCTCCACCGCCCCAACGTGATCACTGCTTTCTTGTGTATCTGTCTGTTGTTACAGGGAAGAAAACCACAGGGCAGAGCACAGGCGCGGTCCTGCAAGTCTGTGTTCACGTGGACAGATGGTGCTGTGGGTCGTCTGCGCAAACGCCGAGTGAAGTTCTCCTTCCACCTTTCCAATCTACTTAGAGCCCGGCTTGCTGGCCGCTGAGGTTCCCTCTCCTCCCCCGGCGGACGGTGACATACCAATGGCATGTGGCGGCCAGTCGCAGAGACTGGGACCCCAGGGCACGGAGTCACCGCGGCGTTCTCCGCCTGGCTGTTTGTCCACAGCTCTCAGGGGAGTTTGTCCTAAGAGGTCCCTCCCGGTCCACAAGGGGCCTCTGTCACTCACCTTCATCATCTTGTCATTGCTGGAAAAGTCTCCCTCCAGCAGCGCCTGCCCAGTGTCACAGGTCAGCAGCTGGGACTGGAGGCAGCTCACGTCCCCGTGGGACTGGAGGCCCCACTTTCACTGCACAGTTCTTCCTGCCTTTGCGTTCTCAGGCCGTCTCTGAGAGGGCACTTTCTGGACTGTGTGAGGGCTGAGACTTCAGCGCTCCCCTGTGGGGTGCCTCTCGAGGCCTTGGTTAGGCCATATAAAGGCTTATTGGTTTGAGTCACTACCATCAAAGGGCAGACAATGGATTTTCTGAATGGGAAAAAAAATTATATATATTTGAAAAAATATTTTTAGGGAGCTCTCATTCTAAGGAATTGTCTTATTGGTACCTATGGAAAGACCGAATTAGAAAGTAGATACTAAGAAGTACAATGACCAGCCTTAGGGACTCCCGCAACAGGATAAAAAAAACAGAAATTAAACTTAGAACAAAATTAAAGTCCATATCCACTGTAAATTCCCCTTTTTAAAATGCAGCTCCATCTCCTCAGCAAATTCCCTTAACCCCCCAAATGCTTCCACTTTCCCCAGAAAGTCACTTAAGCACCCAGCAGCCTGTTTTAGCTACCCCTTCCCTACAAGATTTACAGAGCGCACCCCAGCCTAACCGCCAGGCCCCAAACATGATTCTTTCTCTGTCCCTTAAAGATGTCAATCTTACCATGGCTTTAGAATGTAAATACCCCAGGAGGTAACTAAAAATTGCTTGCAACTGGAGGGGAGGGAAAGAGGCCTTTTTGAAGCTGCTAGAAAGGCTCTCTTGCCCAAGCTGTACACAGAGCCCCTTAAGACTACTTGGCAAAAATAAATACAAATCTTAAGTCTTCTCCACAATTAGCAAAAAAAAAAAACCCAAAGTAAAAACAAAACAAAACAAAACAAACTCTGAGGCAGGTAACCTTAACTTTTCCATCTGTGAGAGACAAAATCATTTATAAACTATTCAGTTTTGTACTGTACCTGACTCTTGGCTGAAGCTTTAGAGTGAAAGCTCAGAAATGTCTGCTTGTGTCTTCCTGTGATGTCCATGCATGTCTATGTATATATGGTGATATAGATATTTTCCTACCTCCACATGGTATTGCCAAAATTAATTTGTAAAGAGCTGTGTTTCATTGGCATAAAATAAATTACATATTTCT
Organism: Phataginus tricuspis; assembly: GCA_029783875.1. NCBI lineage: Eukaryota > Metazoa > Chordata > Mammalia > Pholidota > Manidae > Phataginus > Phataginus tricuspis. The sequence goes on along the minus strand of JAQQAC010007117.1, from coordinate 16,019,956 downwards.
AAATTTCAGGAACTAACTCAAGTGTTTTTCAAGTTCACGTGATTTATAGTAATTTTCAGTAAATGAAAGAAAGCTAGTTTAAGTTTGTTGGTTTATTTATGACAGACATATCTTTGGAGTTGCCAGCATTAAGTATTTTTATTCTACCGATTTACTAAAAGTCAAATAAGCTTGTGTTATCTCTGTTACAAAAAAAAAAAATGTCAGCAAGAAAAATAACTTAAGATGATGGCTAACTACTTTAATGTCTCATGAAATTTTCATGAGTCATTTAAGCAACATTATTAAGAACAAATGAATTAAATAGCTGTGAGATAAGGAGTTTTTAGGTGAACTTTTTAGCAATGATTGTTTTATGATAGTCTCTAATTAAAAATAGTTACCCAGACCTCTTTGGTCATTTCCACTGTTAAGAGTTTTGCTAAGTTAAATTAAATGATAGAATTTCACTGAATATCTAGATTACCAAATAAGATAAAATACAAAAACATTAATTACTAAACATAGGCTTCCTTTCAGAGGAACTAAAGATACTTGGGTCCATTGGTAAACATGTTTTGTGCCATACTGAAAAAATTTACTATAGGAAAAAGATGTTTCTAGAAATTATAAAAAGTATTTATAAATTTTCCAGGCCACAGAATGCTTATATAAAAGTTAGCTCATAATGATTTACTTCTTCATTATCATCAAAAATTAAGGTTTTTATGCATTAAAAGTTCTAATACATGTAATTAAATTAGAAATATTAAGGAAACATCACCAAATGCAAAGAAGGCAGGGTATATGCTTTTAGTAAAAAAAAAAGGTATGACGATATAAGGAATAGAAATGCATTTTTGTTAGTGGAAAAGAGAATAATTTTCTCCTAAATAGAAGCTAATTCTTTCAAAGTGGGAATGAGGAAAAACAGGACAAAATCTGAACATAAGAAATAAAGCTGTAGAAGGTTTGTGCAAAAGGAATCTTTGGAAAGGAAATTTAATGTGCAGTCAAGCTAAGATTAGAATAAATTTAATTAAGTTAAATGAATTTTAATATCAAAAATAAGCTGGTGCAAAATCAGAATTCGGTTTTCTCTGTTAAAAGGAAATTTTTTTCTTTAACTATTGGTCTGCTCTTGATAAGAGGTTATGAAAGGTTTTCCTTTACCTCTTAAAGTTATCTGCCTTAAAAACAAAGATTTTGTGTCTTGTCAAAATAATGATCTCTGTCTTTATCAGGTCTGATTACTTAAGAAAGCTAAGTCTTCTCTATTAAAAGAATTAAGTTTTTGTTTGTTTTTTTACAACTATTAAACTTCCTGTATTTGCCCACAAAGTTTGTCACTACAGTTAAATGGAAAACTAAGTGTTGTTTCACAGTGACCTAATGATTCTGTTTGACCAAGTGTTTTAAAACCGCTTCAGTATTTCTGACAAAATTACCAAAAATCAAATTCTAAATAGTCTTTGTAACCTCAAACTAACTGGATTTTGCAGAGGGTCCCTGGACCATCTCAAGATTTGTTCTCTCTCTGTATAAAAGACGTTAAACTAATAAGATTTTTGTGAAAGTTAAATTATATGGCAAGCATTGTCAAATAAAGAATGATACTAAGCCTTCTTCATGTCGTAGTGTATAGATAGATGTATCAAGTGTTCCTCAAACTGTATGAAATTCATAAAAATCTAATATGTCCTGGTAGAATGTTAAATGGAATGATTCCAAGCATTATCTTAAAATGTTCTGTGTTACAGAAATAAGCAAATTTCCTTATGAATTACACTGTAATGAACTCTCACACAATCTTTAATCCAGGCCACTTTTAAGTCTTTTGCTAGTTGATGTTTTTGCAAAAGTGCTTCCTCTTCAGAGACTTGTGGAAAATACTGTAGAATACAGGTCCAGATAACTTTAAGATTAAAAAAAAAAAAAAACTGAACTGGGCAAGAATTTCCAGAACTAGTGGGAAATCTAGATTCAAACAAAATATGTTAATTACATGGTACTGAATAAGCAGAGGAGAATGGTTATTACTTTTCTGACTTTCACCGTTTAAAACTGCTGATTTTTAATGTTTTGTTTTTCCAGATTTAAGGTAAACTTTTTTTTCTCTGAAACTATGTATGAGTTAGAGCAATTTGGTAAAATACACCTTTGTGAACAAAGAGGAAACATTTATCTTTTCTCCTTACTTCATCCCTCCAGAATTCAGAAATTCTCAGTGAGTTTTCTTGTTTCTATGGCAAAATAACTATTTATATAATTTCACTAAGATTCTGTTCTCCTTAAAACATAATACAATTAGTGAAATTGGTTCTATTACCAAGGCTTTGGCTGGAATGTTACATTTGAGAAAGACGTACAAAGACAAGTATGACTAGACAACTTTAAGGAACCAAGGTTGAATGACACCCCATGAAAAAATCAGCCTGATATGTTGCCTAAGGGTTCCCAGCACCCTTACTCCCAGCAGAGAGGACGGTCGCTTCACCTCAAGCCCAGGAACCTCAGGGTATTTTAGAGGGCTCAGAAAGAGAAGCATTAACCCAAATCTACAGGTACTTCGGGCAAAATCTGGTGGCAAGTCCTTGGCTTGGCTTCTTAACCTTAAGAGGCTTTTTTTTAAAAGTCCAATTTGAGACTCTTTAGAAGTTCCAGCAAAGCAGATTAATAAAAGATTTTATATGGTTAATCGCTATTCTTGCTATACTTAGGTAAATAAGCCAAGTTTACTGGCTCTAGATTAATTTTGCAAACAGATTTGTCTTACTTTGATTATCTCTGATAAAAATGGGGTTAACTGGAGAGAGAAACACAGTGTTTCAGCAAAAACCCACTGCACACCCTTGTGGATATCATAGTTTAGTCCTGTTCTTTGTCTTTTAAATTTTGTTTTCTACCTATAAAATGGACTAGATCCTGAATTCTAGTTTCCTCTCCAAAACAGAGTTTCCAATTTTTCTGACTTGGAATCACTGAAGACCAAAACATCCCTTTTCCCAAACCCATGCGTGCTAAAGTCGGACAACTTGATGTAAACTTCAGAACTCACCACGACAGCTCACATATAGATAATGTCCATGCTTGCTGCTGTGTGGGCCACTCAGAAATATCATCTGTTATGGAGACATTTATCATGGAGACATTTAAATTACAAACAAGGAAAATCCTTCACATTGCCACCGCCTGCCCCCTCTCTATGAAGATGCTTTGAGCCTGACATCTAGAAATCTCAGATCTCAGAAACTGGTTTATAACTTGTTCCAATCATTAAACATTGTTTTTCTTTTGTTTCCATAGAAACGCCTCTTAATAAATACGTGACTGCTTGTGCAGTTCAGGCGTGGCTCTGGGAGCACCCCTTGCATCACTGCATCCTGAAGCATTACGACTGTTCTCAGGACTAACAGACTGGTTCCGCTGAGATATGGAGCAATCAATGCTCAGCTACTAAGCCCAGTTCTGCTCTCCACAGCCATCAGCTCAGCTTTTAGTATGTAAAACTTCCAGGGAAGTTTCAGGGAGGGACTGATGGGTTCAGAACAGGCTAACCCAACACATGCCACTTTGGTGTCCGGTTCAAGAAGGGTACTCTGACCCCCCTTGGTCCCCCTGGACGCAGGAAATAAACCTCCCATGTTAAATATAATCTGCGGTCCCAGGAGGTAACGAGACGCCCTCATCACGGTCACGGGGACGAGGGCTGAGAAGCCTGTGGAAGCAAACCCTGTGGTGTCCCCGCTGGTTTGCTTCCCCAGGCCCACTACTTTCTCCTGTCAATTCTTCACGAATTCATTGTTTCTTTGTCTAAAAGGTGTAAAAGCTGCCTTCTTTGTTTACTCTCTTGGAGTCTCATATTCTATGTGCTCCTAAATGTATGAAATTAAAATTTATTTTCTTCTTGTTAATCTCTCCTGTGTCAATTTAATTATTAGCCCAGCCAAAGAACACAGAAAGGGGAGGCAGCAAGTTTTCCTGCCCTACAAGGTCATGAGCAAATGAAAGGTAGAACAGGAATTCCAACGGTCTCTCTGCCCAACCCCTACATACTCCCCTGTAGCCAGTTCTCTCCCAGTGGTGCCGTTGCTAGATACTGCTGCCTATTGGGTTTAGGAGCTCCATGCCTATTTCTTTTACATCTGCATTAAGAAAGCCTTCTACCAAACAAATCTTGTTTCCACAAGGACTCACTCATCTAGAAGACTGAACAAAAGTGCACCTTTGACTGGAATACAGAAGAGATTATTATTATTTTTTATTTAATTAAAAAGGGCTTGTTGGGACCACCTACTCAGCATACAGAAAACCAGCTGGTCTACTCTCAAGTCTCTGCGCAATGTACTTGGTCTTACCCAACTGCCTAGCCTGGAAGGCAGAGTGCACAGTGGCTGGGTCTGGGCTCTGCAGCCGGAGTTCACAACACAGGACTACTCCCACCCGCCAGGCCACCAAGCCTGAACAACCTCACCTGTGACTCAGGATGTTAGCGCCTGGTTCAGATTCCTGAGATTACATGAAGTGATGCACAGAGAGTGCGGGACACATAGTGAGTCCTCAATGAATGTCAGCTGTTGTCTCTCCTTGGAATGTCAGATTTTATTAAAATATCTTTACTACTTTCCTTGGATGCTATATGGTTCTTTGTCTATTAAGAACTGTCTTACACTCAGTAAGTATTTTTCCTACTCAATTTTATGCCATCAGCTCCACAGCTCTCCAAATCATTCTAAATTACCCTTCTGATTCCTGGGCTTACGGAGATTCAAATTCTTTTTCCAAATTATATATTGAGACCTCCTTTTGGAGTTGATTTTTCTAGCTGCTTAATCATTTCTGTTGACCTCTGATCTTCTGCCATACTGGCCAGATCTTTCTGATAGGACGACATCCAGAACAATCTGAATTAACCTTCTGAGAGCCTAAAAATTAGGACTGACTTAAATTCTGATTCTGCCTTTCCCCAGCACTTGCCAACATGTTCATTACTGCATGCTAATCTCAGCGTTTCCTCCTCCTCTTACCGCATGACAGATGCTCTGTCCAGATTTCAGAGCAAATTGTTTTTTCTCTCTCTTACAATGAGGGAGAAACAGTGCAATTACTTACAAAGTTGCTATCTGTTAGATGAAATTGCATTTTCCAAGTATGTAGGGAGTTAATTTATCTGTCTTCTTTCATTCCTTCAAGACAACTTTTTTTGTACCATAGGAGGTACATCATACACTTTGCAATGATAAGACAATGTCTTAGGTGGTAAATTCTGTTGTCTGCCTAGATCACACTCTTTGACAGCAGTATTTAAGATGTTTAAGAGTCAAATTAATTATATTATCTGAAGATACATAAAATATTTTCAAATTCAGTCTCTCTTTGGAAATGAGCTGTAAATGTGAGTCTGCAGACGAAAAAGGAAATGAATATGGAACTATTCTGTTTTTTTGTAACTAGATAGAATTATGGTGCTTGTTTGATTCTGGTTTCCTATATTGATTTTGATAGAAATCCTGCTTCTTTATTTCTGTTATGAAAACGTTAATAAATCTTAAAACAGTATGCCTCTTCTCAAAGCAACCCCGAAAGATCACATTAGTCTTTTTTCAATGAAAGACAAATAATTTATACTTTCATTGCCTTATTCTACCTATGCGTTTTCCGGTTAAAAAAGAAAAAGTCATCAGAAGTTTTTTAGTGTTGATTTGCAATTAGAAACTCCTTGGAGTGTAGTATGGGCCCATCAATCCCTAAGAGCAGGTCTCTTAGATATGAAAAGTCCTCCTGATAATGATTACAGTTAATTCATTTGTTTTGCTCTGATTTATCTCAATAATCCCACTCATTTCTAGATTGAATCTGTGTCTTTCTGGGTTTCTCTGCTGCGTTCTGGCTATTTTCCTTAAATTTATTCTCTGTTACTGGCTATGTTTTCTAACTGAAGTCTGCTTTCTGTTTTTACAAAGACTATGTATTTCACCTATTATAGTTTTCATTTCATTATACCCTTTCCAAAATTCTCATTTGCTGGATGCAACCTCTTTATGTATCTCATCGAGTTTACAAAGCAAAGATTTTCTGACAGACTCTTTTCCTGTTTTGAGACAGAGACCGTGGGCTTAGACAGAGTAGGGTGAGGGCCTCTGGAAAAAACAAGATAACCATTGTGAGGTTTGCACAGGAGCCCAACTTATTTTTCTAACTTTACCCAAGTGCTGCCTTCCTTCCTCCAGCCCTAAACAAATGATTTGTTGCACCTTGGGCAATGTAGCAAACAAGCCCAAAACAACATAAGGCAGGAAAGATTTCATCTTGAAATCCAATTAGTTAAAAGTTTAAGTAAAACAGTGACTCAGCCCACCTTTGGAGCAGAGCAGGCAGCCTTGAAGGATAGGCTCCCAGACCAGGAAGCTGCTCTCCTGGGAGGAAATCAGATCAGTAAAGTTCTTGTAAATAACCAGGAAGACTTAAGAAGAAACTTAGTATTCCTTCAAAAGTATTTGGAACCACTTAACAGGTGTACATCCCTAGCCCTTTGTCTCTCAACTGCCTATAAAAACCCCTAGACAACGTACCACCTGGGGACTCTCTTGTCCCCTCCTGGCGTGAGCCGGAGCTCTGTCCTTTCACTCTATCTCTGAATAAAAGCCTGTACCTTGCTCTCCTACCTTGCCTGTTTGCTAAGCTCATTCTTCGGCTTGTGAACAAGAACCCCGGCATCAGTTTCATAAAGCAAGTCTGTTTCAGAAAGGTTTTGCTGCAGATTTCTACGGCTTTGTTGCTTTGTAGCTGTTGATTTTAAGTACTCATCTATGTGTGTTTGGTTTGTCTTTACATCCTTGAGCTTGGTTTGTTGACCTCGGTCTTGACCGCTCACCACGCCTGAAGACTGCTTGAAGCCCCGGACATTCAGGGCAAGTTCGTCAAGAACTCAGACCAAATTAAGCCACTGGAACTTTGAGGGTAAAACGGGGCTCTTATCAAGCGTTATTCTCACGGTGTTCCCCAGCTGCCTCAAGCGGTGAGCCCACGTCTGCCTCTGCACCCCACGAGGGGCCTGCGCGCGGCTTCCCACTCTGCTCCGGGCCCCCCGGGCCTCTGTGGGCAGGGCCCTAGTGGCGACGGGCAGATGCCAGGACCAATGACGGGCAGGCGCGTCCATGACCGACAGTTCACTCGGTGGACGTCTTCCTAAAGCAGTCCCGCTGTGCGGCGGGCGCCGGGGCGCAGGCTCCGCGCCACCTCGTCGCGCCGCGTGCCGCGGGCAAGATGAGGATCAGGTGAGAATCCCGAGCACGGAATTTCCAGTTTCCCCACACCAACACCGCGCTTCATTAATTCCTCTGGCAAGTCTCTCCAGTGCTTCCCATACGCTGGGAGCCGGGCAAGGGGCTGGGGATTCCACGCAGACACCCGACGCCACCCCACTCTTGGCTTCCTGCCCTCGGGGGGCTTACGAACGGGGCAGGCAAAACCCACGCCAGTGAGGAGAAGGCGGGCAGGGTCTGATGGCGGCAGGCGAACGCTGGCGCTTGCCTTCCGCGCCCCAAGGGTCACAGGCGGAGCCGGAGCGGGGGAGCAGGGGGCTGTGCGACGAGGGCAGGCTCCCCCCACTCCCCTGCACCCGCACCAAAGCTGAGCGCGCCCGAGGAGGTCCACCGCCAGCCAGCAGCCGCGCTGGGGCAGGACAGGCTGGGGGGCTGCAGACAGGGCGCCCCTTCACCTGGGCTCAGCCACACCGGGGAACGCCAACGCCTCCCGGGAACCGAATGGGCTCCAGGCCTGACACCCACTGTTGCTACTTCTGGGGGCAGATTTCCTTTTCAGACCATTTCAAGGGTATTTTAAAGGAGATAAAAAGGACACTGTTCACAGCGCTTCCACTCACTGGGCTATATTCTTGGAAGCCAGTGGCTCAAGAGCATTAAACTCGCTAACGGTACGTTCACTTATTCATGCACTCTAAGCAATGAGGGTTTTTAGGCAAAGCCCTCCTGGGATATCCAACAAAAGAGCCTTCCTCCAACACACAGACAAACACTTCCAGCCTGAGAGCCCTGCGGGCGTTATCTGTGCAGCTTCATCCTAAGACTCATTTAATTTTAAATTAAATTAAGGGCCCAAAAGGTAAGCACATTGTTTGGGTTATTCTAACTAATGTCCTAAACTTACAATTTCAATGGTTCTCCATCCAACTGATGACTCCTACTGTAATAAAGAATTCATGAACCATGGAACCAACTGACAAAAATAAAATAAATATCACTCACAGCTCAGAAGAAAAAGCATCCACACAGTCCAATTCCTTAAAAAAGGTAAGTATCTGGGAGAAATTCGTATCAAGATTTTTATCAAGTCTATAACCTGCAAGGGAAAAAAGTGGGAGCCCAGGACTGATTTTCTAATAAAAGCATATAAAGTGAAGACCCCAAATTTGTGAGCTACCACTTGACACACATACAAATACTCACCTAAGCCAAGTCAACTGAAATGATTGAGAAACAGACCTGTTTTTCTTCGGCACAGTTCTCAGGCCCCCTCCCTGGGGTATTTGGCAGACTCCTTTACTCAACACACATGTATTGGTCCCAGGAGGCTCTCTAATAATGCCCAGCTGCTTGCAAGTAGGAGGAGGAAGGAAACAGAGGGCGGGGAGAGGACCTGGGGTGGAAAGCACCCAAGAACCCTGTGGGAGCAGATCTGCAGGGCGGGCGCATCCCTGCTGAGTCATGGAACAGAGGGATACCTGAAGGGAGGCGCGGCCTTCTCTCTCCCCACCTCCCCACCCTGGACAACAAGGACGAACAAGGGGTGTGAACAAGGAGGAAAGAAGACAGCAGGAGAAAAGGGGGAATGGGCAAAGGAGTCAGAGGGCTCTTCCAAGAGAAGACTGAGAGTCCGAGATGCTGGACGTGGAGCACAGCCACTAGGGGTGGCGTGTGCGTGCACGGCCGATGTGGAGTGAAGGCAACGGCCACCTTAGCAACGGGAGGAGAGCTGTGAGATGTGGGCATTAGCGGAGTCGTCGAAAGGAGGCCATCCCTAGTGAGGCCCCCAGGCCGGATCAGGAAAATGGCGGGCTCTCTTGGGGCAGCTGTGGCTCCAGAATTGTTATATGAGGAGCAGGGCGGCAGGGCGGTGAGCACGTATTTAAATTCGGCTTGGTGTGGTGTTTACCTGTGCCCACCGAAATGCTCATTTCCATACCTAAGAGTGGGGGTGATCACAGAGAGTTTAAGGGAGCACCCTCCATGCGTCCTCGCCTTGAGGATCCCACTGGCTCGAAGGCAGATTACAAGGTATCCGATTGATGTAAAGTTCGTGAATTTAAGGTCATTTAGAAATAATCAGTACTCTGATGGTAAATAAGTGAGTGAAGAAATACATTGAATTCCTCCTTTTCTGCTAAGGTACAGAGAAGATGTGAAAAGGCAAAAGTGACATTCCTTGGCCACTTGGATTTCTGTGGGTTTCCCTAAAACGGCCACTCCATCTAGCTGAATGCCGCTGATGTTTTCTCACTGTTCCATACCCAGCATTTGTAGGGAACAAAAACCTTCCCTTCTTCCCTTCTCAATTTTCCTGGCTGGCCTAATACTTAAATGGACATAAGACAGATTACAGGAGAAAAACTATTTTAATTTTGAACTATGGGAACCCCAAAGTTTCGAGGCTCCCTGAAAGGCAACTGAGACTTACATGTCATCCCGGCTAAGGAGAGGGGGCAGGGGCCTGGGGCTCCCATGGGGAGGGAAACAATTCGCAGGAAGACGGGAGGAGCCAGCGTGGGCAAACAGATGTTTGTCACGTGCAGGGACAAGGACTCGGGGAGGCATCTGAGCCAGCGGGCCCTGCGGCCTCCCTGGGCCAACTGTGCCCCCACTGTGCCGTGCCCAGACTCTGGCGCTCCCTGGGGCTGGCTCTCTCCTGGGCCCGGCCTCCATCTCGATTCTTAGAAGCAGTAAGGGGGGAGGTAAAAAGCTCCTGCGTCCTCTGGGCCCTGGATTGTCTTCAGCTCAAAACAAGCCACACGCCAAAGTGGCACACTCTGGGGTGGCCTGCTCTGAACCCCATACACTCCCCACTTCTCAGCCTATACACTCTAAGCAACGTCAACCCTCCCTCATGAGTCCAAGACCAAGACTTCAAATCACTGGATATCCTGCCAGTATTTCAAAGCCAATATGGCCCAAACTAAATTTACAGTCCGCCTGCTTCCCCTTGCTTCTATTCACTTAGTCAACCAAGCCGGAAAGTCATCTTCAAAAACGTTTTCCCCTTACCTTCCTGCTGCCTCCAACACCAACTGGCAAACAAACCCAGACGGTTTCAACTGTTCTGCAAACCTACCTGCTCGTTTCCAAACTGCCTGCCACAGACTTAGGTAGGGTCTACCATCGCTTCTCACCAGATCTTCCAGATGGCCTCTACCTAGCTTCCCACTGCTCCGAGATACCCTCTGCACAGATCACCAGGGCAGTCTCTCCAAACAGCAGTCTGGCCGGATGACCCTCACTTCAAACCTTCAATGGCTCCCGTGCCTAAATGAAACTCAAAACCACTTAGGCTCCTAGTCAGGCTCTTCTTAAAGAGAGAGAGAGGGAGAGATGATACCTGCCATGTCTCCAGTGTTGGGGTGATCAAATAAAAATATATCTAGCAGCACTCTGAAAGCTTAAAGCAGTATCCAGCAGTTGTTAGCCTTTACGGGGGTGGGGGGGTCCCAGTCCCTTTGGAGAGTCTGATAAAACACCGGGGTTTTCTCACACCCACACATCTATCTACATGTAAAATCTGGCATCCAGTTTCAGAGCATCCGTGGATGCTCAAAGGCAATCCAGATTAAGAACTTACTTTGGTATTTATTATTTTCCCGTTGGTGCACAGAATTAGAGTCAGCATCATTTCCACAGCATTTCCAGCCTCACAAACAGCCAAGTGGCTCTCCTGTGGGCAGCTGATTATTCGCACAGATGTCTAAAATATTCATCAGCAGGGTCACTGAGCACATAGTGAAAACGGGTAGAAAATTAGTACAGTAGTTAGAGTGTAGGGCTCACAGTCATTTCATCTGAGCGCAGCTGTCCCTCCACACAACTGCTTGAAAAGAACAGGTTATTTTGAAAACAATCAGCTGAATTGAGTCAAAAAACTGGCCAGTGGGCCATCCTCTAACAGAATGAAAATGAAGTGAGGTTTCTTCCTTTTCACATAGCTCATCGATGCAAAAACAGGCACCCTGACGCTATTCCATAGCATAAATGTTCACTACGCAGACGCCTGTTTCTTGCAGCTGCATCTTTCACGTCTGGCTCAGGCTCTATTTGTCTATATGTCCTTCTACATGTCTCTGCATATTTACACAGTAGAGCTTAGTTCTCAACAAACTAGAAGGCATGAACAATGCTTACTCTGCATGTCTGTACAGAACCAGCTCACAGAACTGCTGGGATGTTAAGTACGTAAGGGTAGCGAATCCACCACAGTCTGGACTGGAAATCATAAAAAACCGATCACATGCCCTTTCGGAGGAATACAACCATCAGAGGTTGTGTTACTGACCAACGGCTGAACCTTAAGGCCACAAGTGAAGGTGTGCCCCCAAAGTAAAATGCCACCATAAAATTCTTCAGTATTTCAAACAGTAAATACACATTCCACAGCTTTAAAACACTACCTACGAGGGGCTGTGCACCCTGACACACCCATTGAGCACAAAACTAAATGTGCTCCTATCCTAAGACTGACCTGAAACCAAGGTTAGCCTTTAAAATTAACCAGTTAATTAACTGTTCTTTGCTTGCCTTCTAAGAAATCACTGTTTCTCACAAATACACCTTAAGACCTATCCCTTGGAAATACAAACTCATGTCTTTCTTTTCTCTTGATTATTTTCCATGAAGCAGTCATTCTGAAGCATTCCAAGAGCCTTCCAGCAGTCCTTCAAAAATACCTGCATTTCCCCGTTTTGTCACGAGATGGCGATATCATGTGTTGCTAAACCCTAAAGCCCTAAGTCTTAATTTTTCATTTTAGAAGTGCAGTTTGCAAACTTCATGTTGTCAGGACCCTTTAAAACTCTTAAAAATTGTTGCGGGCCCCAAATAGTTTCTGTTTATGTGGGTTTTATCTGTCAAATGTTTACCATGTTAGAAGTGAAAATTGAGAAATATTTTCAAAGATTTCTATTAATCCACTCAAAATAATAATAAATCCATTACTTTCTAACATAAGTAACATAGTTCTGTAAAAATACATTTTCCAAAGCAGAAAGATCAGAGAGAGATTTTTGCAAATCTCTCTTAAAGTCTAGCTCACTAGAGGCCACCTGGGTTCTTCTGCTTTCATCCTGTCTGCTGTGCTGCTGTCTGACTGAAGGGCATGAAGAAAATCCAGCTTATGCAGATATGCAGCTGGAAAAGGAAAAGTAGTTTAATAGTCCTTACAGATAACTAAGATATTCTTCTTTGATATTATACCAAAACTCAACAAGGTGTGGTTTCTCAATGCTAAGTTCGAATGTGGCGTCAGAACCCGCATCAAAGAATGTTCACACTCTGCTACATTCAAATCCACTGGGCTGTCTCACATTTTGAATGGATCTTTCTACCCATGCCTGATTTTTCTGAACATCATGCATTGGTCATCATTTGAAAAACAGATCTACACTGAGTTATATAGATCTTATAAATGTTGACATATTTCATTATTACAAAAAAAAAACCCACACACTGTACTACACCACCGATCTCATCAGAAAGACCCATAGGCATTAATTAGGAAGCTCGGTTCATTGTGGAGGACATGAGTTTTCTAAAATTCTTATTTCCATTTGAAAGAATTTTATCACTGACAAAACTGCCCCTTGTTTCCCATAAAATGACAGGCTCCCTTTATTTTTGAGAAAATGTCTGCCAAGTCTAATAACCCTAGTTTGCTTATTGCCCTGTCGAGTGAAGATGGCTTTCCAGGAAATGTCCGACCGGTTCGGCCTGCAGCCCAGCGTCACGGGTCCTCTCGCTCGGTCTTCGTGATCTGGTGCAGTGTTTCCTGTGTGCGTCCCCTTCACCACACAGAGTATAGAAGGGCATGGACTCAAGGTCAAGATTTAATGGATTTACTAATTTCTGCTGCTTCATCAGGGCCGTTATTTTCTACTGTGTGAAGAACAGAGAGACTTCTTGGATAGTTTGGCACCACTGACTTGATTCCCACTTGGGTATCAGCAAATGTACCTACCACCACATCTGTGTCACTGACGCAGGCAACGGGCTAGAAAAGGCAGGTGACGTCTTAGCACGACACAGTTCTGGTCTCGTGGATCCCCTGAAAGGATCTTGGGGATCTCCTGGGATCTGGGGACCACACTTTGAGAACTACACTTCACAGAGTTTACAAAAGACTTTTAAATATTTTATTCAGTCCTAAATACTTGGTGAAACATGTAGGTCAAGTAGTCTGACGATCTCCATTTTACAGGAAGTGAGGCTCAGGAACATGGAATTACTTACGATCATACAAGGTAGAAAATGGCACAGAAGAAATTTAACGTATTTTTTCCACTCTATTACACTGCATAGAAAATGAAACTGTATTTATGTCAGCATTTAAGAATAAAACTGAATGACAAATTGGGGGGAAAAGGAGAAAAGTAGGGACTCAGTACAGAAAAATCTCATTACTGAAACACTTGGTTAAGGGGAACCTTTACTTAATTTTCTTATTAACTCTTCAATTACACCAAGTCTTTCAGTTTCTCCTAAAAATTTAAAACATATTAACTGGGACCAAAACAGGAACTCAATAAACACCAAATTTAAGTCTCTTCCTGATGTATGTTCACAATTCAGTCTTTCTAAAAGGATCACTACACCTTACAGCCATATTAGAAGCACTATCAATTTCACAGTAGTAAGGTTAAAAAAAAAAAGTGTAGGAGTGTTCTTCCAACTTTTTCTTAAAGTGGAACACTAAACTTTACATGGCAACTCACCATGAGAAAAAATTAAATCAAAGTTTTTCTATCTGGTTGAAACATACTGTGTTGCTGTTATTACTATTAATTAAGTATTCACTATATGTTTGAATTTGTTAAAATTTTACATATGTTACCCATTTCACTTAATCCTCACAACATTTCAAAGGTGCCACATTCATATTAAATTATCACCATTTTACAGATAGAAGGCTGAGATTCAGAGAATTAACCTACTCGTCCACTAATATTACTGGTGAGTAGCTGAGTGGAGTTTAAAACTAAGTCCGTCTAAATTTGACTGACTCCCAAGGTGAAGCTCTTAGTACCTGCCTCGTCTCAGGGGCCACCAGGCCAGCACCCGAATATGCGCCTGCAACGAGATGGGCGACCTTCTGAGAGTGGGTCGGCGGAGCCAGTGAATGACATGTGTTCATTTAGCGTGCTGCAGATGTCAAGCCTCACAGTTTGCACAGATTTCATTCTTTTCACATGATTGTTCGTCTTCCTAGCTTACCAACTTGCTGTTTAACTGTTTCTCAACATGAACTCTTTGAAATCCTGCCTTTCATACTAGTGTGAAGTCTTCGCCCCAAGACCAGCGGCAGGTGTCCCATCTCCTTACTCTGCCACCCTGTGGCTCTGTACTCATGCTCCTTCTCAGCGCTGACGGGCCCTTCACATGCATCTAGCATCCCAACTAAGGCGGGGGGGTTGCCCCCTTTGTTTTCCCCATATAGTCTTTCACAATATCACACATTAGCTAAAGGCCCACACATCTTGTTGAATTCATACTCCATGGAGATGTGGTAGGGATTTATTAAAAATCAACTTCCTCAAGAACGTATAACAGGTAAACATGCAGTAAGAGGCTCATACTAGCGCTTCTAGTATACATCAGCTCAGGAACAACCAGAAAAACAATTACCATTAATGAACTGAGGTTGGATCTGTAAGTCCTGCTTCAAGAGATTGGCTGGGAAAAACCGAAGCACAAAACTGGCCGGCATGCTGATTGGCCCTGAGTGGGCTGTGAGGCCTTGCCTATCAAATGCTGTTCTGGAAGAGTGGTTCTTCTAAGTGGCGGGTGACTGAATTGAGAGGAAGCTCACGTTCTACAGCTGCTGGGGGGGAGGACGAGGACACCGACATCACCGTCACTTGTCACGGCCGCCACCTCCATCACCACACCCCCCACATCAGTGTTACTATTAGCTAGACACTCTTCTAAGCACCTGACATGTTAACTCATTTAATACCCACAAAAAACCCAAGAGGGGGGGAGCCATTGTTAACTGCATTTTATAGATGAGAAAATTAAGTCACAGAAAAACTTAAGTAATTGCCTAAGGTCACACACAGCTAGTAAGTAGTAGAGCTGGGATGCAACAAATCCATTTAAACTGTTGAGATGTTTGCCTGATACTAAATTACCTAGTGTTTGTGTCTCAAATTTCCGAGAAATTGCTATTTGGAGGAAAATAAAAAGAACTATTCTATCCAGGCACCCACTAGTGCACTCTCTCTTCTTTAACCTGGAATTTACTGTCTGCTAAAAGAATATTATAAATCCTTGAACCCAACATACTTCCACATATCATAATCCCTTAAGTCCCTGGAAGACTCCTAGGGGCCGGCGGCAGGTACTCCCCGGTGGGAAGCCCACGGCGCAGGACGCACTGTGTCATCAGCTGCCCTTGTTGGTCACAGCCTCCGGCTCTGGACTATGCAGTGCCTCAGCCCTCCTTAAACACTGGGCAAGCCCACATCACTCTGCTTCCTCTCCAAACACTCAGCTCCTCAATCTTCCCTGGCGTGAAGCCGACAAAGGGGAGGAAGGAGACGACGGGTGCTGCACACTTCCTAGGACCCTGTGTCTCCTATTTCAAAGATGTTTGTTCCATCTTGTTCCACCTAAAGATGAAAAAAGCAAACAAATCCAAGCAGAGTTTCTTGGAGCTCTTGTTGCACCTGCCTCACAGAGACAGTGCTTACCATCAGCCTCTTCCCTGATCTTACTTGATTCAGAATCGAGTCCTCACTTGTAACTCTTCCCAATTATTCAGTGGTGTATGGCCACCTAGGTGGCCATCTGGTACCAGAGCGTGGCAAACGCAGAAGAGGGCATTAGATCCAGTGTCACTTGCCAGTTGGGCCAGTTCTGTTCTGCAAGCCTCTTAAACAGCAACGGTGAGGACAAGTGACAACAAGGGCACCCGCACCAAAGCTTCCACCCAGGAGCTCAGCGATGAGCCCTCTTCAACCAGCTACCTCTCAAGCCCCACTGAGAGGCATAATTTATATTTCAGTTAAAAAGAGAAAGAGGAAAAAGTATTGACCCATCTAGATGTTTTAAATTTTTTCTGTATTTCCAATAAGGTAACCAAACTACCTGGGGTCAAATTTTAAATCACTCTATTCATCACGTCTACTCTGCCACCCCAAACCAGGGACCCCCATGTATCAGGACAGGATTCCAAACCACCCAAGTGCCATAAAACCAGTGTCCAGCATGCATGCTGGACACTGGCTGACTTCATAACATGGTTCTTTCCATGTCCACTCTGATCAGATGAGGTCTTTCTCCCTCACTGACTGACAGATTCTTTTGAGCATAGTGCCTGGTTAATATTCATATCTGACATACCTAAAATGTTCATTAAATAAAAGTAAAGATGAAATAATGTTTAGCTTTGTGGCTGCATGTTTTGCTTTTGTGACATTGTGGTCACATCCGTGATGAACTACTCAGTGGCATCTTCGGTCACAATTGTGCCCCACTGTTCCTGCGAGGAGACACAAAAATCCCTCACGGGAATCTCTTTTATGACGCGTCCTTCCAGAAGCTCTCTGACAAAGGGGGAACTGGCGGCTCCGAGAGAGTTTCTCATGATGTGCTCATGCAACTGCGGCGATGGGTTAAGGGTTTAGGTGGGGTTACGAAAAGAAGAGTCAGATCACAATACATGTGGTACAATGGGATCTACTCAAAACCACGTTTCCCATAGTCCCACAGTGAGAGCTGCAGAACAAAATTAATTTCCAATATATGCAAATAAAAGAAAATATTGGTAAGGGGTCTCTAAAATGTAATATATTTCAAAAATAATATTAACATATGAGTTTCCATGACTACTTAAGAACTGGCATATCAGTACTTCAAATAAATTAAATTCATTTTAGCTAAACAGGAAAAGAAAATGTCCAAGGTTACCAGTTCTCAAGCTCATGGAAGACATAAAATGATTTTACATTTATACTCACTTAGCTAAGAGACACAATCAGTTTAGTCATTCAACAAATATTTCTTGAGTATTTTTCTGTGGCCAGGCACTAGGTACACTTTAGTGAGCAGGACAGGCTTATATTCTGATCAATTTAGGAGAACTCCTGCTAGGACGTAACAAAACAAAAATAAATAAAAGTAAACGGTCAGTAATGACAATTAATTAGCTTTAATTAGTAAGATTTGAAAGCCTAAAATAGGATACTTATTTCACCGGCAGAAATTTTAGAGTTAAGTAGAATAGAAAATAAACCACAAGATAACCTCTATATAAACAAAGCTCTCCACCGAGGAATGTGAGAACTAGAAAATCTTTGTTTTGCAATTTTCAGTTTGGGTAAGATAACAAAGTTTACAAAGAAGCACTGTGCTTTTTGCTCAGGAGATAAACATTCATCTGTTGACCTAGAAATAACATATGAAATTATAACTTTGTCACATGAAAGCTTTAAGGGACAGGCCACCTCACTTGCTCACAGCACTGGTTCATGGTGGATTTCGGTTAGACTGTACTTGCCAGCGCGTGGCAAGAGAGTTACGTAAGAATCCTTTTTTCACTGTTTTTGAACAGAAATTAAGTAGCAGAACTTCTCCTTTCTCTTCTGGAGTTCAAGTCTAACACAGACTGAAATGACTGTCAACTCTTATATATGTAACTTAAGTCTCAGAGCAATGCAAAATTACCAACACAAACAGTCAACTAGGTTGCACATTATTATACAAAGTATACCAGAGTACAATTTACTTCTTGCCTGTCAACATAAATGCTTTAATATCTAATCCAATGTTCTAGGCTGAAATTTTATGAATTCATAAAAAAATGCATATCCCTCCGTAAGATCTCCAGTGATCCCATCTACAAAGCAAAGCTAAATTATGCCAGCCATTTGTCATAACTGTCACTGAAAAATAAGTCACAACTGAAAAGGCCTTAACTTACCTTAAGAATTGTGACTACACTAAAATAGCTATACTTGCAAAGCCATGTCATCACACTGTAACAAGAGGCTAACTTTTCTTTAGAGAACTCAGATTAAAATAGTTGTCGAGAACCTAAAAAATGAATTTCAGTTTGACAAACTTTAGAGTTGCACGTGTACGCTGGCCTGAATCAGTCCCAAGTCATACATGACGGAGCGCCATGTTTCTCGGAGAAACTAGCAAATCCAGACACTGCCTGTGTCCTGATGGCGCTGGAGGGAAGAAAAAGAGAATCTAGGTGGAGAAACAGTGAGTGGAGAGCAGACAAGCTCCTTACTGGTCTCTGTCGCAAAGCCAGCGGCGAGTCTATGTGCTCAAACCGTGAGGCCCCAGTGACAGAAACGGCCCTGTGGCAGGCCCTAGGCCAGGAATGACCCTTCCGGCCCTGT
>JAQQAC010007117.1:15986442-16001339 GCA_029783875.1 Phataginus tricuspis | reverse complement strand
CGGCCCTGTGGCAGGCCCTAGGCCAGGAATGACCCTTCCGGCCCTGTGGCAGGCCCTAGGCCAGGAATGACCCTTCCTCATCTCCATCTATTAAGACACCGTGCACCGCCAATACCCACCTCTGTCATATCGTTCATGAAGCCGTTCCTGACTGGTGGGTTTCCACAGCGCTTTGTCTCTTTCCAAAGATGTGTCATGTTGCACACTCTATCAGTTATTAGCTTTATCTCTTAATTTACACACTAGATTATAAAATGACTACAGACAAGGAAATGTTCACCCTTGTGTAGCCTACTATGCCTAGATTGGTTAACTGTGCCTACTATGAGCTCAATGTAAGTTGGTCATTTTTCTAATACACACACTTTTTAAAATACTTTTTGAACTAAAGACATTTTAGAAAGTCAAGAGGAGCACAGCAACTCCACTCCTCAGAATTTACCCCAGGGAACATTCGTGAAGACACACACAGGTGTATGCACATGGATGTTCACTGTGGCATTATTCATCACTATAACGATCATGACGATTATACTAAGACAATCACGTACTGTGTCCTTATCTCACAGCTGCCCTATAAGGCAGGCATTATGCTCAGAGGTGAAGGTCATTGTTCAAGGTCAAACAACTTGTAAAAGAGGGAGCTAGAATCTGAACCCAAAAGGTCCGACACTAAAGTCCATGCTCTTGCTGTATAGAGCTTGCCACATACCAATGACGTTCTGAATGCCTCACAAGCCATCTCAGCCCTCAAGGAACCCCGAGGTGAATGCCAGCATCATCCCCCTTTTTCAGATAAGAAAACTGGGGCTTAAGGCTTAAGAAACAGTAAACCTTGGACTTAAACCTAGGCCATCTGCCTCACTTCAACTGCCCTTTCCTATTTAAAAAAGCAAATGACTAGAAAAGACCTAAATATTCAAAGTCTGGTGAACATATGTATGAATACATGAACGAAGCAGCAGAATCTAAAGGGCAAAAAAGCTGAGGTTGCTGGAACCTCCACTTCTCCGAATTACTCCATCAGACTATGCATATCATTTATCCTTTATCTTTACATAAAGTTTAAGTCTGTATCATATATAGTCTAGAAAGGATAGCACAGAATAACAGAAAAAGCAGTTAGAAGGGAAAATCACAAGACCTGAGTCTCAGACCCGGCCAGACAGCCTATTACCTCTTCCATGTTGGCGAAGACCCTAACCTCTGTGAGTCCTTAATATTTTTCTTCTGTAACAGGAGTTCAGAGTGGGTTTCTTCTTGGCATCAATATTCTACATAATCTCAAGGTAGCAACGAAGAAACCTTTTGCTCGAGTCAACACTAAAATCTCCTAATTAACAAACAAGGCAGATTTAAGTAATACTTGAAAATGAACAAAAAGCTTTAGTGGAGCCTTGATAAGAAGTAAAGGTTGTCCAGACAGAGCACCCAAACGCCACCTACTTCCAGATGCTCATTAAGCCCAAGTCACTTCTTGGTCCCCTCACAGCGTGACTCAGGACGTACCGACGCCCAGTCGGGGCTCAGCCCCAGCAGGAACATGCCCCCTTGAGCTGACTGCTGTGATTTATCCCCAGTCTTCCCCTGCTCCTCACCCCGACCTAAGTGCGAGACAGAAACCAATCCCACCCAAGCCGGCCCTCTCCAGCCCGGGTCTCTGGCACCGACCTCAGCCACGAACTTGAGTATCATGTCTGCACACCGGGCACGTCTCCTTCAGTCGGCACTTTGAAGTCAGGTCAGTCTTCAGTACCCATCACTTACTCCTCCAACACCCGATTCTCCACGCTGTTTGCCTCTAACTGCTAACGCTTGTCCTGCTGCATCGTGGATTATGTCTACCAGGGCAACATGTGCACGGAAGAGGTGCCACTGTCCCTAGTTCTTTGGCCCATGATGGACTTGACCACCCGATCCTAGGACTACCCCCACTGAGCGACGGCCCTTGACTGGAGCTGGGGGGGCAGGGGTGAGACCCAACTGTCGTCCCTGGTGTGACGCTGTTCACCGTGACTTCGGCCGTTCACCGCACCATGGCTGGGGGTCTGACGAGGCCCTCGAACCAGACTCCCCCATCCACCCTTCACACTGTCTCCCTCCAGCTCAATCATCCACAACGGTTCCCCATTACCAGGCCACGGGCAAAATGAAAATATGTTCCTGGCCCAGATCTTCCTTTCCAGGCCTGTCCCTCACACTCCTCCAACACAGGAGCTTTCCAAATATTGCTCAGTTTTAACACTCTCCCACCGAACAAAAGCTCGGGCAAAATCCCAGTGAGTCAGGCTGAGCAGAGCAGCACTGCCCGGGCTGAAACAGGGGTTCTGGCTCTTCTGCAGAGCCCCCGGGAGGCCGCCACAGTGCGCACCAGAGGCCACGGGAGTCTCGGCCAGGCCCCTAACTGGCGCCGGCTTACAGGCTCTCCGGACTTCAAAACACGCCAAGGGCGGACTGACCAGAAGAGCCAAACACGTAAAACCAGAGTCCAGCCACACCCACCGACATGCTCCTCCTCCTACATAAATTCAACATGGTTTCTTCTGCTCTGAAAATGTCAGTGCTCAGCAAGGGACAGGACGAGGCTAAGAGAATCTGACAGGAAGATTCAGATGGAGTTGAAAGCTGAAGTCCTGCAAGCTTGCCTATACACACAGCACAAGGTCTGGCACATTCCCGGCTCAGCCCAGCGCCCTCCAGCTGCAGAGCAGCAAAACACTTTGTTTTTTAAACACCCTCATTCTGTCCTACCACATCTCATAATGTATAAAGCTCAGCTGGATGGTGTGTAGGATTTTGTCAAACTGTCTTTAATCTTTAGCTTTACTTCCATTCCTAACAACTGAGCTGGCAAGCACTTCAGTGGCTATGTTTACATCCCTGTTTCATTGTTCATTTCCAAGAAGCACTTTTTGTTGACAGAGGCCAGTGGCAGGGGTGCCATTTGTCAGAGCTTAGCCACGCCGCTCCTTACCGTATCAAGAACCAGGGAGCCTCTTGCTTCCCCTCCCAGATGTTCAAGCATTTCTTCACTCAATTATTTTTGTTTGCATTTCAATTTGTTTTTTTTTTTTTCAAATTCTCCATTTAGGATGTTATCTGTGGATCACCACCACTGAAACCAGACAACTTCTGAGGGACCCTTCCGCCTATGCAAGTCCTATCACCTTATGAAGTTCCTCTTCCCAGAGATGCTCGGTCTGTAGGCCGGACTGGGGCACAGACACGTCACGTACCCACATGCGGCTGAGCATCAGACCTGCCAGCCGTGGGAGCCCACGCTGACAGCCTGCCACCCACCATGTGGCTCAGCGTGGTGTGTCAGAAGTTCGCGTTCAGGGCTGTGAACGTCAGTGCGAGAACCGCAGACCAGCCAGACGAACCCACAGGGCAAGTTTCCTGCTACATTATAGAATCACCTCTGAGTAACTTCAGGAATCCATTGCTGAAAAGCACTTCACGAAGCTTCTTTTCTGTTGGGGTGCATCATGGAGAGCTGACCAGCATTCCTTTTGGAACTCTACTTTTCCCTGGCTCTTTGGGATGAAGAGAAGCTGTCAGGGAGAGGCCTCGATGGGCCCAGAGGGAGAAGGACTACCTTCTGGAGCCCCCAGAATCCATCACACCCTATGAGAGCTTGCCCCACAGTTCAGGTACTAGGTTTTTGTCTTGTTAAATTGTTCCTGTTTGTAACAGTGACCATTACCAGCAAGGACTGCCTGCAAACTGCCTGAGGGGATTTCTTCTACCTGATGAGATTACAGAGAGCCCTACTTGAAGACCACCACCACGTACTGTCAGGAAAAAAGACACCTGCTGATTTATTTAAAAAGTCAAAGAGACAGAACAGAATTGAGGGTGTCTAAGCAAAATAAATACATAAATAAATACACATTTTGAATCCAACATCAGTAAGCCAATAAACAATGCTCACTGAGAATATGCCATCCAGGATAGACTGCTATCAACTATCTAAACTTCTCTGGCAATCTCAAGTCAAAGGTCAGGCTTCAACCTCTGTGGCAGACTTCCTACGCAAAGGACACTGGCTTACTCATAGGCCGCAGGGCAGACTCCCCCCCACAGCCAGCTTCTCCCTGGCCCGCTCTTGCTCCCTCCTTCACCACTACACTCACCCATTCAGTAACCCGATGAGCCTGACACAAAGCTGAGAGCAGGTGTCGGCAATATGCTGTTTTCATCTCCCCACTTGGAGCTACTCACACCGCCCATCACTCAATTTGGCAGGTCCATTTTAATATTAGCATCACATACAAGCTCCATCCTTGAGAAAGGAGGCCATTTCAGACTTTTCTGGTGAACTACTACTTAGATAATAGAACATTTATTTTATGTCATTATAAAATTAAACTTTACCTCTGGGTCTCTAAAAAGCTAACAGTTCAACTTCTTCATTTGACATGCAAGGAGATAAGACTCTCCTGACATGAAAATATGAAAGGGCGTTTTTAACCAGTGCAACAACTCGTAGGCTGCTTAGTACAACGCACATTTTTTCCGACTGTATAAAAATATGCACAGTAACATACCTTTAAAACCCACACCATGTTACTCTTACACAGAAAGTTTAATGCCCTCCCTTTACATCTCAGGTATGCACAACCTAAGTAGGTTCTGGAATCATACACAATGTCAGTCGTCTAGTACGGCTCAGTTTTCAACAAGTATTGTCCATTGCACAACATTGCAAGCTGTTGAGAGAAAGGAAAACATCTGACAAAGTGGTGTGAGAAAAAATAAGGTTACTCTGACGTTCTGTTTCCTTTTATACCAGTCTATGTGTTCTGGGAGAATTCTTCAGGAATGTATTCAAATGAATGGAGCATTCACTCTTGGAAGTTAATCACACATGATGAAGTTCCAAGTATCATGGGAAATCAGTTTGAGCACTTAGGTTGTGCTTGAGGATTGAAAAGACAGACCAGCAAGATTTATTGTTAAAGGTAAGGCATGTCAGACTAAAGACACACATATCTCTGTTCTTTCTTGATAAACTTTACTGGAACAGAGTTGGTATGAGTGAAAAGATTATCATTAGAAGTTTTCTAAGTTTGCTAATAAAGACGGTAAATTACTGGGCTGAAATCTGTCATTTTGTTAATCAAATTTAATAGCAATTTCTTCCTGCAGACACATGCAGAAGACAAATTATCAATTTCTGTAAATCATAATTAGTTCAGAGGCAGATTCCAATTCTCCTAAAGATTAGCATAGTGTAGTTTGAATTAAAGGCACTCGGTCACCATACAAATTGTAGAGAAGCCCGGCCTGCACTGAGGTGCTTGACACCTTGGGTCATGACCACTTGAAGATCTGCGGTAATAATTCAAAATGCTTTTACTTTACATTACTCACCAATGCCAATTTTCTTGTGCAGACAAGAGACTGTGCAGGAAGCAGTAAAGGCAGGTCTTGTCTGTTTCCCCCACGTGGATGCCTCTGCTGCCCTGAGACTCAAGGCCCTTTCCAATCTTTAATTTTCTCTAAGAGTGGATAAGTGCCGTGAGCAAAACTGCTCACCACTGCTCTTGAGGTGCTTATTTAAAAAGAAATAAAACATGATTAATTTCAAGTGCTTTACAATTAAAAATATATGACAGGAGGGTCATCTGGGCAATTTAACTACATCGGGAAGGGTCACAGGCCTATCAAGTTTGAGAAACCCTGGGCTAGACTCAGTGCACGTATTTATGGTCACTGGTAGCATATTAGATTATTAAAAGGGACATGCTAATGTGACATTTTACTATTACAAAGGAAACTCAGTACTAAAATTAGAGCATAAATCAGGCAGATATGCTTCCAGACATACAATCAACTGTCTTCCACTCGTCTTCCTTTATGCATCAAGGGGTTATATTAAATTTCATTTTGTATTTATTTGTTAACTATATGTGTCACTCCTTTCTAAGTTCAATGTGAATAACAAAAATTTAGCTGCTTCCTAGTAAAACAGATTAAGTTTAATGCAGATAAACCAAGGCAATGAGGGCGTCAGAAAAATATACTTTAAAAATCAAGACTAAAAGATAAGCCTATTAGTTTTGAATATTTATCCAGATTACATTTCATATGCAAGACTCTCTTCGGTAAAGCTCTCTGCTTTATTGCAGGAAAGGATCTACACACATAAAATAGTAAGATTTGTCCTTGAGAGAAAGCATGACAACCCCGCCAATTCTGTTCCCAAACAATGGCTACTTTGGGGGTGTAAACAGCAGACAACATAAAGCAAATCACTGTCATGAAATAATAATTAGCACAGTAAAAATAACCTCCACTGTCTCCGCTGACTGATGCACAATTCCTGTTCGAGCCCACATTTCAAGTCTGAAAGTCCCCAAATGAAATTAGCGCTTTCATTCCAAAGGCAAATTCTGTTGGTATTTTTGCCTGGAAGGAAAGGGAAACCATTTCAAACAGTCTCACTAATCCAAAATAGCAAAAACTTGTCATCTTTGTTGCTTCAAGGGAAAGCTGTCAAGGGCTTGGCAGAGGATCACAGTTCAAGTCAACAGCATTCTCCTCCTCCCCCGCCTCACTGTCCAGGCGCTCCTGTCAGCAAAGGGATTAAGGGTGCACAGTTCACCCAGATTCCCCGTCTGCAGAACCATGGGGCTGGGCAGTTCGGTGACCAGAGTCCTTACCAACAAGGGCCAAAGCCATAGGCTCAACATCCACACGGACCGGTTAATTTGTTCCACTGCCTCACCACCTCTAACACTACCCATCCCACCGCAAAAGCATGCTAGGGGTCAAGGGGGATTCAGGAAGTGCCCAACCATGGTTCAGTGGATACTCATCATGAAAGGGAAGGACAGAGGGAGAGAACCAGACAGAGAAAAAGGAGTGGCCCTGTAAAATCTCTGCCTTACTGTCTGAGAGCCAATGGCCACTATCTTTTTATAACAAGCATAACATATTTAGGTCATATATATTTAACCATCACATAGGAGTACACAGCGGATAAGAAAATGGCTAGCACCTAGCCAATTTATTCTGAATTTGTCCTATCCTAACTTTAAAAAAATGAATTAAGTCTATATAAAATGAAATAATGCTTATGAATTAAACACTGTATTTTATGCCTTAAAAAAAACTCAGCACATTAGCAATTAGCATTTTCTTTGTTTTGAATTCATTGAATTTATATCATCCTTCAACACTGTTTAGCTAAAGCAAACAAAAACAAGAAAATCACATTATTCTTTCTAAGCCATATAAAAGTGATCTGGAAAGTCACGTTTAAAATCGCTATCATGGATTAGCTTAAGGCAATTATTTCACTTGCCGCATTCTTTTACGAGAAGTTAAAAAAAAAAAATCATTGCCTAACAAGAAAAATGAAATCCCATTAGTTGTGTCTCCAGTGTATATTAACATTCCTTTTGTTTAGAAAGGTTAATATCCCCCAAATAAAGGAGCACACAGGGCCTGTTAAAATAATTACATCATGACATTTTAGAAAGGTTGGCAGATAGACGTGGTTGCAAGCAAAGAAACAAAAAAGAGAGTCCTTTTTCAATTTGCCATGACTTCAAAAAATGGAATGCACTGGAAATTCCACCATGTTCACAATTTCCTGCTGGCTTGTCTGTCTCTGTTATTTGGCTTTTCTCCCTCTTCTTCAATATCCTTGTCATAGAAACAAACTTAGGAAGATGTACCTTCATGCTCTAAATCAGCTGATCTGTTAACTGAAAAGGAAACTACAAATCTGACAAGAGAGTTTCACAACAGACAGGTGGTTGATAGCATGAAGAACTGACATCAAACCCAAGTATTTCATAGCCTCCTGGAGTCCCAAAGAGCAGTTTTTGGTGTCATGGGAAGAGAATGATTTGCCTCTCCTGGTCAAGCTGATCAAAAGGCCCAATGCATCAGTGGGGCTGAACCCAGCGAACAATTAGTCTTCAAATTTGATCCTATAAAGAGACGCAAAAGAAACTACTTCGACCATTATGCAAACGAAATATACGGCACTCTGACCCTGAGCGAGGCAGAAAGAAGCAGTTCTCCACACAAGAAAAACAAATTATTAATCTTTCATCTCTTTGGATACAGGAACCATTTTTTTTAAATAAAAAATAAGCACAACAGTAATATAAAGCCTAAGTGGTTCTCTCATTCTAATTCTCTAGGGCATGAGAGCCCCCTGGAGCTCTAGGATGGGTGTCCTTCAGTCCCCCTGTCCCCAGGGAAACAGCCGATGAACAGGGAAGACTAGATGAGGAGAAAGACTGGTTTTCCCGCTGCCACTCACACCAAAGAAGCGCCCACCGTCAGGGATGGCTCAGCCTCTGGACAGCAGGTCAGGGGAATCCAACTGAACAAGTACTTTAAGAGGCTTATCAATACTCCCCAAAGTCATAGGATGCTTTTCATCAGTAATTCCCAGTAACACCAATAACAAATTGTGCACATGCAGTGATGAAAAGGCCACTGCCTTAAGGGTCCAAAAAAGAACCTAATAAAAACAAATTAAAGGCCCCCCAAGTTACTGCAACAAAATATCTGAGACAGTATAAATCTACAAAGGGAGCTAGCGCAGGGCAGCATGTCAGCTGAGAGCCGCACAGCTGCCCCGGCGGTCCACGGAGAGCGGAAAGCCCTTCAACCCAGGTCTCCACGCTGACCGACACTCCTCAGTCCCCAGTGGGGAAACACAGGGCCCGGCACTCACGCAGCCAGCCCCACGCACTTGCTGAATGAGCAAACGAATGGGTGACGGGTACGGAACAGTCTTTCAGAACAGCCTCAACACATCTGAACCTACGTTTTTACTCTGAGTGCTGGATAAAACAGAGAACTTTTTTTGCAGCTAAGAGCTTATATCCAGGAAAACATTTTAGAGAGTGAGCAAAATAAATTCCTTCCTTTTCTGTATTCAAGGAACATGTGTTCCGTCACAGGAAGGCAGAAGATGACAACGGAGATGATGACAGCAAACACACAGCATGTGCTCAGGACTGGGCACTATTTTAAGCATCTGAACACAAGTTAACTGGTTTAATTCTTGCAGCTGCCACATGAAATAGGTGTTATCATTATCCCCATTGTGCAGTTAAGTCAGAGGGAAGTTTCACTGAACTAGTGCCTGGCACAGCCAGACTTCAAGGCCAGCCAGCCAGTCTAGCTCCAGAGCCTGTGCTTTTAGCCTACACTCTGCTACTTGTAACAGCCCTGCTCACGGGCCTTTTGGTTATGTGCAATGTCCAGAACAGAGACCAGCCACCACATGCAGCTACTGAGTGCTTGGAATGTGACTAGTCCAACTGTAGAATGAAGTTTTAATTTTGCTAATTAAGTTTAAATGTAAATAGTCACAGGCTGCTATTTATAGTTAAGCTTAAATCTGTAACACAGATGATTTGTTCAGCTAATGAAAAGAAAGATCTGTTTTATATGTCACCTTTGTGAAACCAACTCAGCAATTTTCTGTGAATTCACAAGTCAAAATTCAATAACTAGTCAATGTGCCTATATGGGTGATAAAAGCATTCTGGCATACATAGGGAGTTTTATTCCTTGTAAACCTTATCTCGTCCACATCTCCCTGTAAGTATGGGGGCTGGGATGGGGCAATGGCAGGTGTTCTCGGTTCTGAGCCATATTTCTCAATCTGCCAGAACCCTTTCACATAATTCACTCAACAAACACTACTGGACGCCTATTTCAGGCTATGATGAGAATGTTAGAGTCCCAAAATAACACAAACACACACTGTACACACATTTTCTGTCCAGTATTTGCCACATATTATGTACCTAATAAATGTTGGTCAGCTGCCAACAGACTGATGCTGGGACCTTTTTCTCAAGAAACTTACAGTCCAGGAAAGAAAACATGATGAGACTTTATCCTTTTCCCTCACGAGCTTGCTCCAAGTTTCCTTTATCCACAGCATCCACTCAAACACACAAGTCAAAAATTTAAGGTTTCTCTCAATCACACTTATTTTGTCTCCTTTTTGTTCCTCAGAGCGCTCTTTACACTTGGGCCTTACTGACACTGCTCCACTTTGGCCCATTTCGTTTGCATTTGAACAGTCTCTGTCCCGGTTTTCCTTCCTCCAATATTGCCTGCTTTAAATCCATCTTCCAGAAAACTCCCAGAGTGACATTCCTAAAATGCAAGTCTGAAGTGCACACACTTCTGGTTAAAATCCTTCAGTGGGTTCTCACTCTTAGAAGATAAAACGCAAACTTGTTAGCATGGTACACCACGGCCACAGTAACTTGGCCAGGAG
The DNA here is from genome assembly GCA_029783875.1 of Phataginus tricuspis. Classification (NCBI taxonomy): domain Eukaryota; kingdom Metazoa; phylum Chordata; class Mammalia; order Pholidota; family Manidae; genus Phataginus; species Phataginus tricuspis. Next base: position 15,991,069 of record JAQQAC010007117.1, on the reverse strand, counting down.
AATCTTCGCAGCTTCACTGCTTGCTTGCACCTTTTTGAGAAATAACAAATTCCTTGTAGAGTCCTATTTATATGTTTGTAGACTTTAATTTTTTCAGGGACTGGAAATCAATCTTTGTACTGTTTATCTCCAGCATGTATTTCACAGGCAGTAGGCACTGAGCAGACGCTTACTGAACTAACTAAAATATAAGAAAAATGATCATTGAAGATGGAAGTTATGTTTGAGATAATATATACAAGTAACTGAAAAACTATGTTTTGGGCTGATAGGAAAAGGAATAAAGAGTGAAGTGGGAAGATATTCTCATGGTGTATGAGCTACAGTGAATTTTACAGGAAAAAAGCACCATCAACACCCTCCATTATCAGCTCGGTGACACGAGACAAACAGGGAGGATGCAACTTTCATCTCATTTTCTCCATGACACCCACCTTGGCCCATTGCCACCCCAGATACGGTTCAACTCATCTCCAAGGAAGAAGGACTCTTGTAGCCAATCGCCCCGCACAGAGTACACAGCACTGAGGGTCACAAGTGAGCAAGCTCTCTGAGGGTTCAGCTTCAGTGCCTACACACAGCCCCCTGGAACTCTCGCTCCCTGTGGTAAGCAGGGCTGGGCAGGGCCTAGCCTCCTAGGCAGCTCGGCTGTCTACCCACATCCGCTCCCATAAAGGCAGGCAGGGAGAGTCAGAACTGCTCTCAACAGCTCTCTCTGCAAGGACCTTCTTTCTTCTCAGTTTCAGTCTTTAGTGAGGTTGGCCAGAAGGCAGCAAGATTCGAAGGTCAAGATTTGGAACAGACAGAGGACTCAAAGGCATTGGTTCGGTTCAAGCCTAAACCCATGACCAGATCCAGCTTCTATCAGAGCTCCGATTGCAGTCAGGAGTGCTGAGCGCCTCACTCTGCTCTCCCTGCAGGACAGGGCTTGAGCCTTCCTGGTTCCATGGATAGATCACTCCAATTCCTAACAGCCAGGAGGAACAGAGCGTTTAATTGGTAAGGATTATCAAGTATGTGAAGGCAAGTAGCAGAAGATGAAGCTAGAAAACTAGGTTATGGTCAGACTGACTACCAACCTAAGTAATTTTTATTCTCTACGTCCAAAACAGGGGCGAACATTTTATTTGTTTGTATTAAATCATGGACAGGAAAAAAACTAGTGTCTGGCATATTGTAGTAAATAATAAATATTTAATTTGGCAGTAATTTCTAAAGCAACCTGGAAGCAGAAGAGACCGAAAACCATCAGGGAAAACAGCTAAGAGGCTATTACAATAATCTAGTGTGAAGAAAAAGATTTTTGCAGTTATTGAAGAGGGTACACTGATAAAGCAAAACTATCCTCTCCCGAGTGCTCACTCTGTGCCAATCACTTTGCTGGTCAGAAATTTAATTAGCCTTCACAATTCAACAAGTTAAGCACGATTATTCACACTTAAAATTAAGAAACTAAATTTAAGAAACTAAAGCACCAAACATGTTTTAACACTTATCCAAGGTCCCGCAGTTGGTAAAAGAAATACCAGCTTTCATCTGTCTGCATTCAAGGACCAAGAAAGCTCTTTCCACCCACAAAACCCTGATTCTTGAGACCTTGAAACCCACAGGGCAAGGGGGAGGTCGAGAAATACTAGGAGGTTTGGTGACGCTGAGCCCTGGTGACACACCCTTCTGTGACATGAGCCAAAGACTCCTAAAGCCACTGTGTTGTAGGCCCCGACCAGAATACTGGAGACACAAACTCCAGGGTGGCCTAATCTGTTCTTTCAAGGGATTTCCAGGCGGCCAGACAGTCATATAAAAGGTAACTTAAGCCCTAAATAGCATAGGGACGTCATGAGGAAAAGCAAGCTTATGTGCATAAGAAATTTCCCTGGAAACTATAGGACTTTAATGAATGGAAGTTTTCAAGTAATACTGAAATGAGGGGTAACCACCTCAGTGTCTCCACAGTGTTCCCCAATATCATTAAAAAGGACTCTCCACAAATTAGTGATGTTAATTGTAGGAGAGTATGCATTCATTTTTTTTTTTTTACAATTTATTTTGGTATCTTTAACCAACAATTACATGTGCACTATTATGCTGACTAAACTACCCCCTTCATCAGGTCCCCCCACCAACCCTATTACAGTCACTGTCCATCAGCGTAGTGAGATGAGAATCACTACTTGTCTTCTCTGAGTTGTACAGCCCTCCCCGTGCCCCCCCCACCTTACGTCTGCTAATCCTAATGCCCCTTTTACCCCTTATCCCTCCCTTCCCACCCTTCTTCCCCAGTCCCTTTCCCTTTGGTAACTATTAGTCCGTTCTTGAGTTCTGTGAGTCTGCTGCTGTTTTGTTCCTACAGTTTTTTTCTTTGTTCTTATACTCCACATATGAGTGAAATCATTTGATACTTGTCTTTTTCGGCTTGGCTTATTTCACTGAGGATAATACCCTCTAGCTCCATCCATGTTGTTGCAAATGGTAGGATTTGTTTTCTTCTTATGGCTGAATAATATTCCATTGTGTATATGTACCACTTCTTCTTTATCCATTCATCTACTGATGGACACTTAGGTTGCTTCCATTTCTTGGCTATTGTAAATAGTGCTGCAATAAACATAGGGGTGCATATGTCTTTTTCAAACTGGGCTGCTGTATTCCTAGAATGCTAAATTCCTAGGAGAGGGATTCCTGGGTCAAATGTATTTCTATTTTGAGTTTTTTGAGGAACCTCCATACTGCTTTCCACAATGGTTGAACTAATTTGCATTCCCACCAGCAGTGTAGGAGGGTTCACCTCTCTCCACATCCTCGCCAACATTTGTTGTTGTTTGTGTTTTGGATGTTGGCCATCCTCACTGGTGTGAGGTGATATCTCATTGTGGTTTTAATCTGCATTTTTCTGATGATTAGCGATGTGGAGCATCTTTTCATGTGCCTGTTGGCCATCTGAATTTCTTCTTTAGAGAAGTGTCTATTCATGTCCTCTGCCCATTTCTTAATTGGATTATTTGATTTTTGTTTGTTAAGGTGGGTGAGTTCTTTGTATATTTTGGATGTCAACCCCTTACCAGATACATCGTTTATGAATATATTTTCCGATACTGTAGGATGTCTTTTTGTTCTACTGATGGTATCCTTTGCTGTACAGAAGCTTTTCAACTTGATATAGTCCCATTTGTTCATTTTTACTTTTGTTTCCCTTGCCCGGGGGGATATGTTCATGAAGAAGTTGTTCATGTTTATGTCCAAGAGATTTTTGCCTATGTTTTTTTCTAAGAGTTTTATGGTTTCATGACTTACATTCAGGTCTTTGATCCACCTTGAGTTTACCTTTGTGTATGGGGTTAGACAGTAGTCCAGTTTCATTCTCTTACATGTAGCTGTCTAGTTTTTCCAACACCAGCTGCTGAAGAGGCTGTCATCTCCCCATTGTATATCCAAGGCTCCTTTATCAAATATTAATTGACTGTAGGTGTTTGGGTTAATGCTTGGATTTTCTATTCTGTTCCACTTGTCTGTGGGTCTGTTTTTGTGCCAGTACCAAATTGTCTTGATTACTGTGGCTTTGTAGTAGAGCTTGAAGTCAGGGAGCATAATTCCCCCTGTTTGATTCCTCCTTCTCAGGATTGCTTTGGCTATTCGGGGTCTTTTGTGGTTCCATATGAATTTTAGAATTATTTGTTCCAGTTCATTGAAGAAAGCTGTTGGTAGTTTGATGGGGATTGCATTGAATCTGTAGATTGCTTTAGGTAGTATAGCCATTTTGACAATATTGATTCTTCCTAGCCAAGAGCATGGGATGCATTTCCATTTGTTAGTGTCTTCCTTAATTTCTCCTAGGAGTGTCTTGTAGTTTTCAGAGTACAGGTCTTTCACTTCCTTCGTTAGGTTTATTCCTAGGTATTTTATTCTTTTAGATGCAATTGTGAATGGAATTGTTTTTCTGATTTCTCTTTCTGTTAGTTCATCATTCGTGTATAGGAAAGCAACAGATTTCTGTGTGTTAATTTTATATCCTGCAACTTTGCTGAATTCAGATATTAGTTCTAGTAGTTTGGGAGTGGAGTCTTTAGGGTTTTTTATGTGCAGTATCATGTCATCTGCAAATAGCGACAATTTGACTTCTTCTTTACCAATCTGGATGCCTTGTATGTCTTTGTTTTGTCTGAATGCCGTGGCCAGGACCTCCAATACTATGTTGAATAACAGTGGAGAGAGTGGGCACCCCTGTCTTGTTCCCAATCTTAGATGAAAAGCTTTCAGCTTCTCACTATTAAGTATGATGTTAGCTGTGGGTTTGTCATATATAGCCTTTATGATGTTGAGGTACTTGCCGTCTATACCTATTCTGTTGAGAGTTTTAATCATGAATGGATGCTGAATTTTGTCAAATGCTTTTTCAGCATCTATGGAGATGATCATGTGGTTTTTGTTCTTCTTTTTATTGATGTGATGGATGATGTTGATGGATTTTCGAATGTTGTACCATCCTTGCATCCCTGGGATGAATCTCACTTGATCATGGTGTATGATCCTCTTGATGTATTTTTGAATTCGGTTTGCTAATATTTTGTTGAGTATTTTTGCATCTACGTTCATCAGGGATATAGGTCTGTAATTTTCTTTTTTGGGG
>JAQQAC010007117.1:15945803-15980140 GCA_029783875.1 Phataginus tricuspis | reverse complement strand
AATCTAACTTAACTTTCCTGTTAAGTTATTGTGAACGCCGTCTGATGTTTCTTTATCTCTCCTTTCCTATTCTTCCTCCTCCTTTCTTTATATATTAGGTGTTTTATTCTTTGCCTTTAATTAGTATTTGGATGGTCTGCTTTCTTTGCTATGACTTTATTTTCTCTGGTGACATCTTTTTAGCCTTAGGGGTGTTTCCCTCTAGAGCAGTCTGTTTAAGATATCCTGTAGTGGTGGTTTATGGGAGGCAAACTCTCTCAACTTTCTTTTGTCTTGAAATTGTTTAATCCCTCTGTCATATTTAAATGATAATCGTGCTGGATACAATATTCTTGGTTCGAGGCCCTTCTGTTTCATTACGTTTACTATATCATGCCATTCTCTTCTGGCCTGTAAGGTTTCTGTTGAGAAGTCTGAGGACAGTCTGATGGGTTTTCCTTTGTAGGTGATCGTTTTTCTCTCTCTAGCTGCCTTTAATACTCTGTCTTTATCTTTGACATTTGCCATCTTAATTATTATGTGTCTTGGTGTTGTCTTCCTTGGGTCCCTGTGTTGGGAGATCTGTGGGCTTCCGTGGACTGTGAGACTATTTCCTTCCCCCGTGTGGGAAAGTTTTCAGCAATTATTTCTTCAAAGACACTTTCTATTCCTTTTTCTCTCTCTTCTTCCTCTGGTACTCCTATTATGCGAATATTGTTCCGTTTGGATTGGTCACACAGTTCTCTTACTATTCTTTCATTCTTAGAGATCCTTTTATCTCTCTCTGCCTCCGCTTCTTTGTATTCCTGTCTTGTAATTCCTTGATCGTGTCTTGAACCTGATTCAATCTGCTGTTGAGCCCGTCGATGGCTTGTCTCATTTCTGCATTGTCTTGCCTCACTTCCCTCACTTCCTCCCTCAGCTCTTGCACATTTTTCTGTAGACCCATCAGCATGGCTATGACTTTTATTCTGAATTCTCTTTCAGGAAGACTGTGAATATCCATTCCTTCAGATTCTTTCTCTGGGGTGGTGTTTGTCTGAAGCTTTGTCTGTATCATATTCTTCTGTCTTCTCATGACTATAGAATTGGTTGTTGGTAGTTGTCACGTATGTCAGCTGGGCTCTTTATGACTTTAAAAAGGAAAGAGAAGAAAGGAGAGAAAAGAAAAAAAATTCTACTAATAATAGAAAAAGTAAAAAGAGAGAGAGAAGAAGGAAAAGAAAGGAAAGAAAAAGAAAAAGCAGCAACACCTAAAAAAAAAAAAACGCCCACCGGGGGGTGGTTTCTGTGTGAATGCTGAAGGTGGCGCTGTTGCTCCACTATTCCAGAGCCGTGGTCGCGTCGCTCAGCACGGCCCTTTAAAGCTGTGGCCAGGGTGAGAATGAATGGAGGTTCTCTGCTGCACTCCCGTCTCTTTAAAACCGCTGAAAAACCAAGCGTGCGCTTTTCTCCTTTTTTTTTTCTTCTCTCTTCTCCTTCCCTGAGCTAGCTACGAGCAAGCAGGCGTATTCCTGCTGCGACCATTCGCCCTCTGTCTCTCCAATCTCCGCCACTCCGCGTTTTGTGCGCCCGCGTTGTCCGGGGCTGGTTATCTCCTGGGCCTGCACTTCCACTCCCTCCCGGCTCTGAATCCTCTCCTCCCGCCGGTGCGCTGGGGTGGGGGAGTGCTCGGGTCCCGCCGGGTCACAGCTCCGTATCTTACCTGCCTCGCCAGGTGCCAAGTCCTCCCCGGTGTAGCTGCCCGCCGGTGTGCTGGGGCGGGGGAGCGCTTGGGTCCCGCTGGGTCGCGGCTCCGTATCTTACCCACCTCTTCAGGTGCCGAGTTCTCTCAGGTGTAGCTGCCCGCTGTGCGCTTTCCTGTGTATTCTGGTCTCTCTTTTAGGAATAGTTGTATTTGCTGTGTTTTTGAGGATAAATGTAATGTTGGGAGGAAATTTCTGTCATTCCGTTCACGTCGCCATCTTCCCAGAAGTCCCTGCATTCATTTTTTTTCACCACCAATCCACTGTAGAGAGGATTTCCCTAACCATCTCTAATGTATCCACCGTTGTCAGTTAAAAGAAATCCGGGCCACACCCATTTCCCTCCTACTGGACCAGAAGCACATGCCTGTACATCTCAGAGATGGTCAATTTACTACAATGACATTGATCCAAATCATCAAACTCCAAAAGCCAAGACATTCAGCATTTTCAGCCCAGAACACAAAGAAAAGCAAATAATTAATTCAAACATCATTTCAAGAGAAATCAAGTTATAGGCAAACTACCTAGAAATCAAAGACTAGATAGATTTAGCTCAACTTCAAATCTTTCTCACTCTCACACACACACACTCTCACATACTCCATGTACATACTCAGAAAGTGGATTGATCACAGAATCATTCTCTTTTGCTTTATGCATTTTTATTACTCTCTTCCTGAGATACATCATTTGTCACATGACTCAGATGGGAGAAGCAGTTACTATGCCCATTTTACAAAACAAGAAACGAGGGCCATTAGGGCCAAGTAACCTGACCCAAAGAACCTGCAGTTTGGCCGAGCTGGGATGTAAATATGAAAATGTGAACAATTCTTACACGTCTAATGTCTCCAAAAGCAAAACTACAAGCAGAAAGGACAAATGCCCTCCACTAAATAGAAGGCATGTGTGAATGCTTCCCATTTACCTTCAACAGCTGGCACAGACCCTGGCACACAGCATGGCGTGATAAATAATTTTTGAATGAGTACACGAACAAATAAGAGAATGTCAGTGAATGATGAGTCTAATGAAATCAAGGGTATAATTCCAATTCCCTGGGAGGGATTTTGATTTTTAAATGGGGCTTACAAAGCATCCCTAATATTTTAAGTAGTACTTACAGAGAAAATAGTAGTACACATAAATCTCAATGTGACCCTACCAAGTGGTGTATATGAAAAAACCACCACTGTTTGGGAACTACTCTTTTTAAGCTAAAGTCAAAAAATGGTGGCAGTATTTGTAAGTTTGATGCACTGCCATTAAAACAAATACGTACCAAAAAATTCCTGAAGATAAGTTGATGTTGTAACATCCTTCAAGTACCTAAAGAAAGGCATGTATTTTCAGAAATGTAACCACTTTGTATTTAACGATTCTTACAACATGGAATCACAACCAAAAACGGGGAGAAAGTGCATTCCCACCTCCACAACACAGCGCGAACACCTTTGTAATCCCTTTCTGAAATTTTAATGTTGACCCACAAAAATCAACTAGCTTTCAGAGGAACTTAACAAATAATACAACAGTGAAGGAAATTTAAATACATGCTCTCCTCCTCCCCTCTGGCACGGAGCCTCCCAGGAGATGACCCAGAAGCGCCCCCCAGGTCCTCCAACATCCCGGGGAGATGGGCTGGCAAAACCCACGCCCCGAAGGGGTTTGTGCTGGCACGGGCCGCATCACACTTGGGTTCCAGGCAGTACACGCCGAGCTGCCTGTAGTGTGACAACACTGCTCTATTAATACTGGGAAAATAAACAAGAAGAGAAGGATTTCCTGCAAGAAGACCTTTCAGCCCTGGGTTCACTCATTCATTTTTAAATGTTTACTGAGTTCCCATCGTGTTGAAGGTGAGGTGGTAGAAAGAGTCTTATATTCTTGCAAATTTCCCTGTCACAGCTTCATAAAAACCCACGTAAACCATAGAGAAATGGCACACGGCTCAAACGCAGCAGTTACCAGAGACTGTCTCAAACCAGACAGACTCAGCTTTAGCTCCACATGCTAGCCAGGAGTCTAGGGCAGGTCACCTAACTGTTCTAAGCTCTATTGCCTCTTCTATAAAATGGGAGTAAGACTGTCTCTCACAAACAATATGTGGTGCACACTAATAAAATCACATATTTTTGCGCAGTACCCGGCACACAGCAAGTGCTCAGCGAATGACAGCTGTCTGTGGCTAACATGACACAGGTAATATGTCATGCATCATGCGTCATGTGAGTACTCGGCAGGGACCTCTCACAGGCTGGGCACTGAGAACACAGATCAAAACCAAGAGAGTCTGTCTTCTTGGAGCTTACAGTTGGCTGTAACAGACAGATACAAAACAATTAGTTGATTATAATGTGGTAAGTGCCATAAAACATTTTTTTCTAACAGCTTTATTGAGGTATAACTGACACACAATCCACTCCAATGTATAAAGCGTACAATTTAATAAGCTGACATATGAGCACAGCTGTGAAACCATCACCACCACTGAGACAATGAGCCTGCTCCTCACCCCCCACGCTCCCTCGCACCCATCTGTTATCCCCTCTTCCTGTGCCACATTTCCCACCACCTCTCAAGCAAGTCATTGACCCACTTTTTCTCACCACAGTTTATTTGGCATTTTTCTAGAATTTGATGTAAAAGGAATCATACAGTATGTCTCTTTTTATCTGGGTTATTTCACTCAAAATAATTATTTTGAGATTCATCCATATTACATCAATGATTTTAAAACACACTGGGCAGATAGGACCGCCTCATCCAGCCTCCCACACATAGACCTTCTGCTTTGGTATCATCTCTCCCACTAAACGCACCCCTATGACTGAGGAGGACGATACAGAATCAACCACTTTTCAAAGTGGTCGCTTCCCAAATGCAATATGCTAAATACTATATCCCTATTAGTCAGTGTGTTGCAGTCGTTTCATATGGGCCACTGTTTTTGTCAGAAAAGAAAGATAAATGCTCAAACAGAAAGATAAGCAATCTTCAGTCAATCATCAAAGAAGCCTCTCGGGATAGCTTTGTATACAAAAATGCATCATCACCATTTTTTAAAAATAATACACAACGAGAGGAACATCTGTGTGGTTTGTCATAAGATGGCAGGAAGTTCTGAGAAACTGCTTTATAGATGTTCCAGCATCTAAAATATTGCTCCTATGAAGACAGACAACCTTCCAGCTGAGTGGCCCCGTCCCTTGCTCGAAGGCATGGGCTTCTGCGAGAACCAATCAACGCTCATGGCAAGGCGAGATTCCCTTCGCCGGAGAGTCAGGTTGATTCCAGGATATAGAAAATGGACTAAAAATTCTTTCATTTCAATATCGAAGTCCTTACATTTCTAGCTGGTGTAACGTGTCAACATGAGACAATAACCTCAAACACCACGTAGAATGGTTGGCATGTAGTCAGTTCCCCAAAGAAGCGCAGCCATTAGAGGAACATCGCGGCAGAGGACAAGCCCTAGACAAAGATGTGACTTAGTCGTTTCACAAACTTCCTTAGAGAAACGGGTCTTTTTCTTGATTACAATGAATCCTACATTTTCAGTCAGTCAACCAAATGGCTCACCTCCCACGTATTCAGCCCCCAGCTAGGTGGCCAACAAGTCTTCACTGTGTGTCTACTGTATGCCTACCTCTCAACAAGGTTTCTGTTAAGGCTGAGGAAGATAAGATGGTTCTGACTTGGTCTTTGTTAAATTGAAGAGAACAGCACAGGCAAACACACACACACACACACACACACACACAGGCTCTGTACTATTCCAGATACAATTCATCTGGCAGGGTTAAGCTTGAGACCCTGAAAGTACTCCAGTGGACGCTGAAATGGGACATCACACGGGCTTCGCCCAACGGTCCCCAGTCACCCTCACCACAGCCTTGGTATTTCAATTTCGCTCAAACATATCTTGAGCGCCTTGAATAACCACCACAGTGATGGCTGTACCCGCTCGCTGTGCACCTACTGTATCCCATTTGCAGGCAGCTGGTGAAATCACGCATCACACAGAGGAGGGTGCAGCTGAGCCTTGCCTGGGCAGTAAGATAACATACCTATTACCTTGACTCCTACTTGAAGCACGGGTCTAGCGCTGAGCGCGCACAGCAGCCACATCGCGCAGGCGCGGCCACAACCCACGGGAGCCCCGCAGACATCGTGGGCTCACTGCCGGCCGGCGTCCTCACCGGGCACACAGTGTGAATCTAAGGGATACTGCCTGCGGAGGTCTTACATTCTCAGGCACAGGTGAAAGGGGGCGTTTGCCAAAACCTGCTCACACTGCTCCCGTGGTTATTAATGGTAATGGGGATGCTGTAGATGGACAGCATGGAACGGGTAGCTTGAGAGAGAACCATGTATACACGCATTCCATATGAAATCCTAGAACTAAATGCTGACACCCCAAGGCATGCCGGGTAAGCGCCTGCAGCAGATGAATGTATTTCAGAGCCAGACACATTTCCAGCAGGAACCCCTTACATTCCAGACTAAACGCTGAAGGCCCCAAGCACCGCAGCGTCACATCGGGCTGCCGCCCTGAGGTCAGAAACCCCAGGACAGATGGCGGTCATGGTCTCGAGGTGAAACCAGTGTGTGGGAGGCGATCACACGCTTTCAAAGGGTGACGACTGAGGCCTTGAGCCCCTCCTGAAGGTGCTCTTGCTTTAAAGTCTTACTGGACCCCTGTAGCACACTCACTCCCAAAAGGCAACAAGAATTTAGTTTTTTAAGATTTAATTTAACAGTAAGAGGAAGCTGCCTTGATGCACTTACGGCCCTCAGGGTGATCCTGGTACTTACTGAGCACAAATGTATTTGGCATTCAAAGTATGTTTTTAACCTATAATATACAATTTTAAGATCCTTAAAAAACACTATAACGTCTACACATAATTGAGAATGTCCTACTTCTTGGATCTCAAATTCCACTAAAATGCGGGCAGCAGGGCGAGTCTGCTAAAGAAATGGAAAACAACGCATCTAGGCAAGGAAACACCATTCACACAGCATACAACGCTGAACTGCCATCCATCTCTCTCATGGACAAATAATCCTTCTAAACTAGAGCTACTGACAGGTTTCTGGAAACGCAAAGCTGGGTATCTTGGTTATTCTCTTGCCTAAGAGAAGGCAGTAGGCTTATAATGTGTCAGCGTTGCAATTAATCTATGGCCCATAAAGGAAATCAGAATGTGTAAGTCACATTCTACGGGTAACTACCGAGCTCTCACTAGAAACCTTTTAAAAGTCCGAGGAGATTCAGCACTACAGCCTCTGAATATATTGAGTGGCCTGTGTCTTGTTGAAGTTGACCCTGAATGGTGTATACAGCCATTATTTATGATTCCTCATGGTTCTTCGCCATATTTTGCATCTGACTGAGAAGGAAGCAATTCTAAGAACCAAATTTATGTCCAGAAAAATCCATACAGTACCTTCAGACTGTGTGTGATCTATGTACCCCTCCTCACCCCCTGCACACGCACACACAAGCAAACAACCCTGCCCCAACTCACACGCACCCAAACCTTATCCCTCCACACTTTGAAGGATGTTAAACCTTGCTGATTCAGTCTGCAAACAGGTAGTTTGTCTCATTTAAATAATGGAGTAGAATTATTCAAAAACAAGGTCTAACAGTGGCTGGTAATAAACTCTTCACCGAGGTTAATGATGCCTACACCTATGGAGTATTGATGAGACAGAATTGCCAGAGAAGCACTTGGTATGAAACAAAATGAAATCAAGTGCCAAAATACGGTCAAGCCCCTTTGCCCGATCTTGTACCACTGAGAATTAACTAGATGGGCCATTTGGAATGTGGAGTCTCAAAACAGCATACCTTGATATCAGAAAACTGACAGTTTTGTATTTTACCTTTTAAACCTGACCAGGTTTCCTGTCTTCTATCTTATCTTCAAGAGGAAAGAATTGCTAAGTACAATTCCCATAGGCCTCGAGAACAGTGAGACCTAGTCAACAAAAATAGTTTTAATTAACAGATAAATGTGTTTAGTTGTAAGGAAATTTATTTAAAACTGCCTTAGGGAAATGCCTAGAGAATAATAGTATAAACAGATTATTAGAGTGTTGTTTTTTTTTAGTATCTCTATAATACAGTCTTTTGTATATATGATCTTGGCAGAGACAGATGGCCTCAGCCTCTGTTTAACAATGAATGATTAAAAGCAAAGTAAAAGAGGCAAGATACTATTTAACCCTTCCTCACAAATAAACATCAATAGAGCTACGAGGCCACTGCATATTTTTTGCTCACAGCCCCAAAGGATCCTCAGCACTTGAATGTGTAGTCGTCACACCATCACTTCTGCAGATCCAATGCCGATACTTTTTCATTAGACGTCTACACACTGTTTCTTACCCAGAAAATGTGCTTCAGCTGATCTTTCATTCAACCATCAAGGACCTACTAGGTGCTAGGTGACAGGAACACAGAGTAGAGCTGTCAGTATCTGTTAAAGAATCGGGATTTAATGTTTATCCCCGTCACTGGCTTCTTCAAGTCCCTACCAACAGAAAAGCCAGACAGTCCCGCCCAGTTCAGAAACACCTGCTCCTAAGGATAAAGCCTCCCGGCCTAGAGCTCAGGCTCTCCTGCCTCTTGCCACTACACTCACTCCAAGTTCTTCTGGCCCCCCAGAGTGCACCTGGCACCATTTCTTTGATCGGCAGGACATGGTGTGACTGGTGCTGAAACACCGCCTGTGTTCAAGCACCGGTGACCTTACATGGAGGTCATTACTACTGTCTCCAACAGCTTTTTTTGGCAGCTGGCTGCGGCTCTCTGAACATCAGGGCCCTCTAAACTCTACTGAATCGTCCAACCTGTGCACCAAGGTTGATTAGGGGTGCTCCAGGTAATACCTTCAATAGGAAAGAAAAGAGTTCCTTCTCTTCTTACAAGAAATGTGTTAAGAAGGGTTCAGAAACCCTGGACAGTGATAGATTTGTTTATTCGCCGAGTCCACTTTAGGATAATTTTCCTTTCTACACAGCAATCGGGATGATGAAGTTAGGAATACCGGAAGGAGTAAGAGCAATGCGCGCCGAGGCACAGCAGCAGACGCGTGAGGCGAACAGAAATGTGTCTCCTTGGAGTCAGGATCCACTGGTCATTCCATCAGTGCAACTAGGAAAGGCTGAGGAATGTCCTTGGTCCCCTCACAGGGAAGGGGAAGTTTCTAGGACTCCTCTGTTCCAGGGCTCCCTTGGGGCCCGAATCGCATGGCCCTGGGACTGCTGCCACTTAGGATTTTGGATATATCTGTGATTGTTCTTGGCGAAATTTAAGATACGTTCATTCTTATTCTGGCAATGAGCGTGTCTCAGTTTCAAAGCTACAGTTCTTGAAATACTTGCTTCTGTAAACTCTTTTCCAAGGCCAAGTTTCCTTTTCAAAAGTGTTCCTAAAATTTACATTTGTATCCATCATTAAGTCTCTTTTATACGTGAAGCCCTCCCAATTAAGATTCTCTCACATCTTTCTTTCACTCCTTTGTTCCTTTTTAAGTAAACATTTGCTTAAATCAACTCCTTCCTTGTATTCCCAGTGGAAACACCTGGACTTGGTCTGGTAGAAGCACATATATATCACAGCCATAAATGTCACCATTTAAAAAGTCCCCCATGCATTTTCTACAGCACAGTAAAACATAAGGCAATAAGAAGACGAAGAAGAAAGACTTTCATTTAACATGTTTGGTAGGAGCCAGATTGACTGGTATTATCATACTTCTGACATGGTACATGGGTACCTATGATGCTGCTAGACCCCGGGATCCACTGTTGGTACTAAATACTTAGGTCACTGACAACTTCACTTCTCCAATTCTATTTCACATTTGGCAGCAAATCACTCTCTACTCTTGAAAAATTTAAGTAGCACAGCAAATCAATTAATATGCTCCATACACAACAGACACCCAAAGCAGTAAATTAGCTTCTATTCAGAATTTATAGCATCAGTGTTGCAATGTACCTCATTTAATAAGTTTCATTAGTATTTTCTTAACTCTATCTGGCTTTTAATTTAGAAGAGAAAAAAACAATGGTAAAAATTAAATTATCAGTTTTCATCTGTGGCTATTTGTAGATGTTTACAGAAAAACTGGATAGGCTCAATTAAACAATGATCTGCATCCCCTCTGTAATCACGCCGACGGCTGCTCGGGGTATTCTGAACAGTTTCACACGTGGGCTGCTCTAGGAGGCCCATATATGATTAGTCCCACCAGCTGAGTTGCTTGTTTACCATGAATTCATTGGGTTTCTTCACAAACTTGTTAATTCCAGTTATGTTTGTTAATATAACTTCAAAATATAACCCAATAGCATGTAAACAGATGATACCAGGTAAATTAATGAAATATGAGTGTAAAAAGAAGGTGATTTGTCATTTCTTATCAAAGTTAAGCAGAATGAAAGGACAAAGATGAGTCATTATCACTGAATCAGATGTGGGGTAGATAACTGAAAAGTTTCAGAGGAAATCTGGTAAAGGTCTAAAAGGATTCTGCACTGAGATTTTTTCAGTGTCTTTAAATCACCATCTAATTTAGACAGACATGGGCTGGAGATCACAGAGATTGCACTGTGGGTGTGGTTCATGCAAGAAAGGTGAAAAGGATTACAATTAGCAAAGAAAATGTCTAGAGTTAACATCAAATACTGGTAAAGAAAATATGTATGCATATGACACAGATAGAAAAGTTAAAATAAAAACCTGAGTGCAAATTTATAATTTGTAAGAACTATTTTGATTAGTCAACTACAGCATCAACCAGACAGGACAAGAGGACAAGTAGGCTTCTGCTCAAAGTTTTTAATCACCTCCCATATTAGTCAGGTGTCTTGAATGCAGCAGAAGTATCCCTTTTTTGGACCCAAATTTATGAATATTTTCAAAATATCAACCCAAAAATGCTAGAATGCTCACATTTTTAATCTTGCTTAGCCAAGAATCAAGCCTCAGGACCAGATCATCTGAACCTCAGTCTTGGTAACATGGGAAGGTTTTACCCACCGGCGCCAACAGAGTCCACGTGAGCACAGCGGCCTGCTGCCCTGGCATCTGCGAGAGCAGACAGCGGGTTTCACACCAGAGGGTTGCTGCCGAGAAGTGCCAGGATTGATTCGCACACCATGTTGGGGGGGGTCTCCTTCTTGCCAGGGCACATTTGCCTGTCACTAGGTCACCTGCTCTCACACGGCCCTCCACCGACAGCACTGGCATAGTCCACACTCTGCACTAATCACATAATGCACATGCATTTGGAATCATCAGATGCAAACATCACATTTCTCTGTAGCACGGGAACAGGCTAACAAGAAGACTTGCTGAGCAAACTGCCTGTCTCAGGGCCTCCTTGATGGGAAAAGTCAGGAACCTACTTAAATATTTATTTTTAATTCCTCTGGCTAAGATTCTGACATGCAAAAATACAAAATGCATAGCTTTTCAGTGTCAAGTGATGTCCAAAGCAGCTGGCAGTGCATTTTACAAGCAGGTCTTCTGTACCACAGTTCGTAAGGTGGTAAAGAGGTGCAGTCTTTTAGTACTGAGGAGCTCACAACCCCTGGGATATCTTGAAAAAAGACCCTTTCAAATGCAGTGGGTTTCTAATCTTTTTCTTTCTCCCACTCATCACAACAGTGTGCAAAGAAGTCTCTTTGTTCCCGAGTCTGTGTGATGTAACAAGTGGCGCTGGAGTAGGAAGAGAAGAGAAACAGTATATCAAGAATACATTCCTATCCAAATTTCTTAGACCATGCCTTTCTTCCAAATAGGTCAAAATAATTTCCCCCAAATAAAAAGCTTCCTTAAGCTATCAGATGATTAATACAGAGGAAATTAGAAATATATCATTTGACTTACACAAGGTCCTAGTAAGTCAATGACCAAATAAAAGGTTGGCCTAAGTTACCTTCATCACCGAAGTAATCTTTCCACATAATTTCACCAGGAATTCATGTGAAATGATCTAAAGAGCTGAGCCCTTTTTAAACCATTTTACATGTGGCCAACCCTTCTTCCCAATACCCAAGCACCCTGCATCATGGCAAGTGGAACTGGGCCATTTCAGAGCTTGGATGGGCCCCAATGTGACTCAGATATGAGGAAGGAAACAAAAACATTAGCAATTTACATCAAAGTGCCACAACTTATTTTTTGCATGACATTCTAAATACTGTTCAAGATGAAAACAGACAAGAGGTGCGGTCCAGACAATACCCTCTTAGAGAAGCATCTGGCGCCCACACGGAACCAGGCTCTGCATGAAGAGGTCCTTTCCCTTTACTGGAGTCAACGTCCAAAGTACAGACCTGCAAATCAAATCGAGAGTTCTCTCTGGTATGTTCTTTTCTCAGGGAGGGTTTAAGTTTTCTTTTTATTCTAATTATAAAACTAATGCATATTCATCACAGAAAATGAAACAATAGAATAAAAGGGTGAAGAGAGATCGGAAGTCCCTTTGCCCAGAGTCAACCACTGTTAACATTTTTGTTTCATTCCAGGTTTAATCTTCCTGCGCAGTTTCAGCACATTAATGTGTGTATAATCTTATGTATTTTTACATTATTTTAAGTGGATTTTTCGGGTGTCTTCTGGTTTTACTTTCATTGGTTTAACGAATTTAAGTCAATCCTCCTCTGTGAACTCTTAAGTTTCTTGGAAAGAAGCAATAAGAAGTAAACATTTTACATGCCCGAATTTAAATGAACCCTACATGTAAGAGAATCTCCTATTTTCTATGAGATTATCCCCTCAAAAGACCAGGCATTTTTTTACGACTTGACTACACTGACTTTTAGGACTGAGTCTAACACGGCTAAACGTCTAAAGTGTGCTTCCACATGTCCATGTTCAAGGCCACCCAGACTCGTACAGAGCACGTCTAGTTGAGAAAAGTGCTTTCTCTCCTCTCACATCCCATCAGTATCTCCCCAGGCATAAAATGTCTGCATTATCACAGGTGCCACGTTTTTAGCGATAGCTGAGCAAATAATCTTCCCTTGGAGGTGATGTGAGACACGGCACTTTTTAAAGTTCGTGTGTGACACAGTCACGCGCACCAGTCCAGTGACCGGCAAGACAGCCTTTCACGCGTCTTTCATTCGCAGGCACGTACCTGTGACCCCAGAGCAAGGCCACTTGCCACCCTGTCTCAACTGTTCTTAGAAGGCTTGTTTAATAATATCCAACCCTTGTATGGGAGGTCATACCTATATTAATAAATGTGTTAAATTTCTTCCCTTTTTTTTTCATTATGACTCTGCCAAGTGACTTCTTTAAGCATTCATGAAGGCCATTCTGATGTTCAAAGTAATTGAGATTGATCTGCAGTATAAGAATCTATGTAAGAACTTGAATATATACAATTTCTGTTTTGAGGGGAATACTTTTTGGGAAAAGCCCTAATATTAGGGGTGTGTATATACATAGACAAGAACCCATCAAGAGCCCATGAATTTTCCTGTTGCTTTGTCTCGTTCAGTTTTTGCTGTAGGTGTTTTCCTGTCTGTCCCGTGGATACCAGCTACCATGCTGGGGGCGGAATGAACCTGTCCCATAACCTCCAGGGCCACGCTGTGCACCAGGACTCCCTGCAAGGGAGGGAGTCTCGTCTGCACTGTAACCAGCCACCTCGGGCGGCTGCCGAGCACCTGGAACGTCACCAACGGGACTAAGGAGCTAGACTCTCAGTTTTAGTTCATTTTAATCAGTCACAGTGGCTAGTGATGCCCTGCTTAACAGCGCAGCAGTAGAGGGAAAGGGGGGCGGGGTGCCAGTCCTCCTTACAGCTCCCCAGGGCCTAGCAGAGTGAGAACGTGTGTTTGTATTTGTTTTTAAATTCAGGCAACCAATACTAATGTGCTAGATGAATCCTAAGAAGAAAGGCCTCTCTCCCTTAATAAGGGCATCACAGAATCGCTGTAAGAAGCAGACTGTCCTATGGAAGGAAGTCAAATGCCTCAAAGAATCCAGTCTCACTGCACAGCCGCCACTCAAAGAAGGACAATTTCCACCATCCAAGTATGTATTTCCAGTGGCGCCTTATTTGCAAACCAAGCTATTACTTTACTTTCACACTGTCCTAGGAGTCTATGAGAATGGTTAAATAGTCATTCAAAGCAAGTAATAAAAACCGGACATATGATTGTATAATCCCATAGGCTACAAGAAGCCTAGCAGAAGATGCCTTAGTTAACAAAACATAGTCACAATTTTATTTTTTAATCTTTAGAACCGGGAAGAAAAATCCTTCTCAGATGTTCAGAGAAAAGACAGCTAACAAGTCAGAGAGTAAATTAAAAATTGGCATCATGGAATCCCAGTAACAAAAGAAATGTATTTGCATTTATGTAGCAATAACGACTGAAATAAAATTAAACCACCTCACTCACAGATATTTGATTTCATTAATATCCTTACAGATTTCACCTGCCCACAAGCACTGATCCAGATCAAGAAACAGTACTGCGTCTGATCAGGCTTCAGACTAATACTAACAGAGCAGAGAAGCACACGCACAAAATCAAGCTCTGGTATGTTATTCTGAAATGCTGCCACAGGAAAAAAAGACACAGCACTGACTCCATCCACTTCCATTTTCTCTGCAACAAATCCGTCATTTAAGACTAAGATGTTAAGATATGACTTATCCTTGCTGAAGCCATCTCCCTACAGATGCAGATCTCCCAACAGGCTTCAGAGCCCTGATATCTTTCTACAAGTTGCTCCTGATTCAAGCAGATAATTTTGCTGTCTTTAATCCAGTGGAACTGAGTAAATTCTTGGCACTTCAAAAAGAATGATGAGAACAAAAATTCTCTTGCCAGAAAGTACAGGTAAGGTTCTAGTCTACTGATGGGCAAAGTTCCTTCTATGTCACAAAGGCTCCAGAGGGGGAAGCAGGAAACCAGAGCAGACGTCCAGTCAGGGGCCTCATCACCAACTGCACAAGTCACACAGAGGAAGATTCGGGTTCAGAGAACACTGCACTTCACCGCGGCTGCCACTAGGAACTGAATGTTTTCATGTATTCACCCCATTCCCCCCCTGCCAAATCCATATGCTGAAGCCCTAAGCCCCAGTGCGACGGTGGTTAGAGACAGAGTCTCTGAGAGGTTATGGAAGGTCAGATGAGGTCTGAGCATGGGCTCTCCTGACGGAAATAGTGGCCTTATGAGGGGAGCTGGCTCTCTCCCTGCGCTCCAAGGCCGTGGGGGCGCACAGCATGACGACCCCTCTCCCAGCCAGGGGAGGTCTCAGAATGACGTTGACCTTGCCGGCACCTTGACCTGGGCCTTCCCAGGGCCCCGGGTGTGAGGAATGAATTCCTGTTGTTTAATCCACCCAGCCTATGATGTTTTGTTATGGCAGCTCAAGTTGAGTAACATGTAAAACTTTGGTTTTACACTTCCTGCCACAAGCCCTGGCTACCTACTTCTGAAGAAAAAGGCAGACGCGCTCATGCTGAATACCTAATTTCACCACAGCCTGGCTATTAAAGAATTCAGCATGAATTACTGGCTATTCGACCTACATTTATAATTAATGAAGACAGTCTCCGCCAGCATGGAGCAACAGGGACCGGGCGCGCCCTCCCACCCGAAGCAGCAGCAGCAGCAGAAACAAAGTGAAGGAAACCGTGGTTTTCAAGACCCTGGACAGAGGTGACCGTAACCCTCCGATTCCTGAAAGGCAGGCAGAGACGAGGTGAGCCCTGTGGCCTATGCCCGCTCTCTGGGGGCTCCGTGACACGGGCCGGGGAGAAGCCGGGGCGGGCCCAGAGAGACGGGGGCAGCCGCAGCCCGCAGGCCTGGGAGCCAAGGAGAGCCGGGTGCGCAGGGTCCCCGGGGGGTGGAGGGTTGCACTCGAGCAGCACAGCGCTCGGCAGTGTGCGGGGGCGTCGGCCGCCTGGGGCCGGGAAAACCATCTCGGACGTCAGCGGAAACAGGGAGCAACACACCCGAGGCTGAGAAGGGGGCTGTTCCCACCACCACCGAACAGAACGAAGGCCTCCCGACTCCCGGCTCAGAGCGAACACTCCGAGAGGGCCGCCTTGGTGCTGGGAATGCCCAGCCCCGGACTGAGCGCGGCTCCACCTCCACCTGACGGATCTTAGATGCGGGACCAAGGGGGTAAAACGATTTCCGAGCGACGTGACTTCGCATCAGAGCAGAACTCGGTGGCACATACAAGAATATCCAGCACCGAGCAAGGGAAATTTTACAGTGTCTAGCATCTGATCAAAGATTAGCAGGCATGCAAAGAAGCAGGAAAATAAAACCCATGTTGAGGAGGAAAATCAATCAAAACTGACCCAGATTGACATAAATGATGGAATCAACAAGGGCATTGTACAGATACATCCCATATATTCAAAACGAAGACATGGAAGATGCAACTCCCAGAGGCAGACTTTAATGGGTAAACAAAAAATACCCTGGATAGGATTAATGGCCAATTAGACATTTCAGAAGAAAAGATCTGTTTTCTAGATAATAAAACTACCTAAAATGTAACATAGACAAAAAAGGAAATCAAAACAAAACAAACAAAAAATCATTGAGCTGCGGGACAACCACAGATGTTGAGTTCAATGAATTCTAAGCACCTAAGCATGAAAAAAATCTACACCCCATCATATCATTACACAATGACTCCAAAGCAGCATTAGAGAGAAAACCTTAAAAGGAGCCAGAGAAAAATAGCATGTTAAATAGAAAAGAAGATAAGGATAATATCAGATTTCTCATTAGAAATAATGCATGCAAAAAGACAGTGGAAAAACATCTTTAAAACACATTAAAAAAATCTGTCAACCTCGAATATCCAGCGAAATACTCTTCCAAAAGCAAAAGCAAGATAAAAAGTTTTTTAGACATACAAAAGCTGAAAGAACTTATCAATAGATTTGTATTATAAGAAATGTTAAGAAAATTTTCAGGTAGAAGGAAAATTGTATCAGATGGAAATATGGGTCTACAGAGGAATAAAGTATACCAAAACCAGTAACTTCATGGGTAAGTATAAAAGAATGGTCTATTATTATTTAAAGATATCTTTAAGTTTTTATTTAAGTGATTTATTTTTAACAGCTAATTAGTCAACTAAGCAAAAATAATAACATGTTGTGGAGTTTATAGTATATGTAAAAATAAAATGTAGACAAAAGTATCACATAGACCTGGAGAGAAAAATAGAAGTGTAGATATAGGATTCTTATACTACACATGAAGAGGTATAACATCACTCACAAAGAAACCTCAGTAAGTTCAAGATGGATGCTATGAACCTTCAAACAACCACAGAAACACTTTTTAAAAAAAGATTTACAGCTAATAAGCCAAAAAAGGACATAAATTAGAATCATAAAAAGTACTCAATTAATACAAAAGAAGGCATAAAAATAACAAAGGAAAAGAAAGAGCAAACAGGACAAATAAAAAAGAGCCACATGAATTAACCTAAGCATGTCAATAATCACATTAAAAGTAAATGGTCTAAATACCCTAATTAAAAGGCAGAGGATTGTCAGATTGGATTTTTTTTAAAGCAAACAACATTGCTGCCTGAGACCTTTTATCCAGAATCTTTGTTAAATCCTTCCTTCCTGGTATGGTAAGATATTCCAGGTTCGTTCCTAATGTTGGTTGGTTTGTTTTCCTCAGACTTGGAATCTAAACACTCACAGAAGAAAAGCACTTTACATATAAAGAGGTTAAAACTTACAAAGATGAAAAAAGGTATAGCATGCCAACATTTAAGCCTAATGTAAATGCTTCCCATGAGCATTGTACTCATACTGTCTGAAATACGTCAAGTGTAAAACCCTGCCAATGAATTTGTATGGTACTGGTCAAGAAGAGTGTGAAACTGCTCACTTTAATTTTTCTATCTTTACATCATCAGTGAAGGTATAAATTCACTGTTAACAAATATCCCTTACTAAGATCATATAATACATTCTTCACAGAATTCAGTGCCAGGAAAATATATGCATTCAACGTGAATTCATGTCCTTTCTTTAATCGGGTAAGTATTACATGAGCCAAAGTTTCCTCTTAATGTCTTGACTGACAATAAGAAAGCTCAAAGCTCAATGTAGTGACAAAGTCTAAAAATAAATCCATTTCAGGCACTTAGCAGGATTCTGCCTCTCTTCTAAGTGGTTTATGACTGCTCCTAAAATTATTTTTCTTGGACTGTAATATTGGAGGACTTTGAATTTTTTTAAGAATTGTGTTTTATAAGGAAAGGAGTATGAGTAATCAGACATAAGTATTTGCCCCACCACTTTGGAGACGTGTGCATTAAATCAGAGGCTGAATAGTGGCTCTCAAGTTCCATTTTGCACCATAAAGTATAAATAACTGTGGTCGCTATTTTCAGCCCTCTAAAGAACATTAGTAAAATGTGAAAGTCTGCAATTTAAAAACACAAAAAAAGCTTAGTTAATATTAAATGAAGTTAAAGGATTATCAAAATTGACATGGTTAGATTTTTAAAACCAAAATGTGATCTTAGGATGTAGTCATTTCCAGGTTAACCACTCTTTTTTTCCCTGTTATCAACACTAAGTTAATTAAAAGCTAGATGGATCCACATAGACCTAGAGTCTGTTCTAAAAGCAAAAAACAACCAGCCAGAGTTAGATTCCAGAGCTCCAAATGCAGAAACAAAAAGGGAAAACACTGGCGCTCCTAGGTGAGCTCAGAGGGGAGAAGGCAGGAGGCAAGCCAGATCTGGGTCTGCAGAAAGTATAAGACGGGCCCCCACAGGCTTGTGAGTTCCTGAATGCAGTGTTCCTCCTTTGATTGTCAATTATCATTTCTGCATAAGAGGAAAGGAAAAGAAGGAGGGTACAAGGACAGAAATTGCTCTGATATTTTATCAAATGCAGAGCTGCCCTTAAGCAAATCTATCCCAGTACCAGGCATTCTGCCCAAAGCAGTGAGGATTCTCCCTCTGGCCTCAGGCAGAGCATCAGTTGTGAAGTTCACCAATATTTTAGCATTCCAGGTGGTCAAGGATAACTGCTGCCTAGCTTTCACAGGAGTGAAACAACCGTGTCTTATCTGTGTAGAGCAGTGAGTTAAACAAGAAAAAAGAATTCAGATGGTACACAGGTGGTTCATCAAGAATATAGTCAATCAATAAAGAAAGGGACTCATTAGAAGAAAATGGGAAGTACAGTTAAATACCTATAGCATAAAATAGTTCACAAAATAGATCACTGACTCTCACATTTGGTGAGCACCTGAACCACCTGTGGAACTCAGACAACACGGATGCGGAGCTCTACCTCCCACAGACCGTACCAGTGTGTGTCTGATGTATCCCAGCTTGAGAACCTCAATGTTGGTATCATAAGGAACCAGGACTTTTAGCAAAAACGAATGAAAATACAAACGCATGATTTAAGTGATTTTAAGTAAAAACTAGGCAGTCCTGGATTTGAATTAGAAGACGAGGTCATTATGCATTTTATCTTTAAGAGAACAGCAGCGATGCCCTCCCTGGCTCTGCACACTGGGAAGATCTAAAAACAACGATCTAACTACAGGCAAAAGGCAAAAGGCAAAAATCCCTAATGGCCATTTTGCGGCTTATACAGATGGTACAAGCTTCTAGGAGAAATAGTAGATTCCAAGTGTGAGGAAAACAAACCAAACCAACCTTATGAATGAACCTGGAATATCTTATACCAAGAAAGAAGGATTTAACAGATTCTGGATAAAAAGTCTCAGGCAGCATTGTGAAGACGTTCCATGGTAAAAACGGTAATTTGAGCAACAGTAAAATAACAACGGTCGCGGACTGAATGAAGCATAAGTATATTTAAAGCTCTGAGTTCAAAATAAGAGCAAAACAAACATTGATGACTACCTTTAAAGGGGGCTAGAGAACCAACTAATTATTTTGAACATTAGCAAATAAAGAATCGATCATTTATCTTGCCTTTCCTGCATGTACTGTTCCTTAAGGTAAATGATATAAAGAAGTTTCTCTTTATGAAAAAGGAATGGCAGAGCAAGATTATCACCATTTTCAGCCCCTATTAAAATAAAGAATGAATCTAAGAAATTATCTTCAAATCGTTATCGACCTCACATACATGCAAAAGGTACAAACGTCATGTGCCTATCTATGAAGATTCTTCCCCCCAGCAAGGAAGGGAATCTAACCCAAAGCAGTTATGCTTTTAGTTTGATTTCAGGAACTTCAAGGGAGAAAAAAATAGGACAGAGGGAGAAGCTATAGGTTAAAAGATGACACAAATTTATTAACCAGTTGTAATTCAAACTATGCTTGGCTTTTGATTAAAACAAATAAAAATTTTTTATAGTAATAATAATAAAAATAGTAATATAGGACAATTACACAATTTGAATACTGACTGGATATTGTTGGTACAAGGGAATCACTGTTAATTTATTTAGGTATGAAAATAGTATCTTTTTAAAGAGTCCTGTCTGAAATCTTTATGATAAGATGACACAATGTCTATAATTTGCTTTTAAATGATTCATGGGGGTTGGAGGGAGGGATAGAAATGGGTAAGATTATGGGTGAAATAACACTGGCCCACAAGTTAGTAATTGTTGAAGTTGAACAGTGGGAACATGAGAATCCAGTACACTAATACCACTGCTTTTGTATGTTTGACATTTTCCACAATAAGAAGTTTAAAATGTCAAAAGCAAAAACAAACAAATAAAAAATGTGAAACTACAGCACTGCGGCTGAGATCCAGGTTCCCTCTGAGGAGAAGAGAAGAGTAGTGATTTTGAGAGGATATGAGGGAGACTTCTGGGGTATTGGCAAAATTCTGTATCTTGACCTGAGCAAAAGGTCCCTCAGACGTTCTTTCTGTGGTAATTACTGAACTGTACATTTACATTTTGGGTAACTTCCTGGTGTTATACGTCAACCAAAAAATAGTTAAGATTAGTATGCACGAATTCTAATTAGTATGCATGAATTCTAGACCACTATTCAGGAGATAAACACAGGAAATGTATTTGATGGAAGTATTTAATACTTTGTAATGCAAAATACATAGTGTTTAAGAAATTTATGGGCACCGAACAACAGCAAAAAGACAATGTGTTGTGAACACTGTGTTGTAGCTTTTTACTCTTATGGGAACTAATCATAAGACACAGACCTCCAGCAGAATCAGAACATATTAAGTGAAGGGAATATGCTAATTATAATAAGGAAATACTCACGAAGTACCTATTATATGTTGAGTCAAAAGGTGGTTATAAATTATTTTAACTATTCTTCCAAGGATAATATATAGTTCACTCATAATATGAAGTTCATCTTTGCTAATATACTAGCCAGGACACAGGTACTTATTGGCATACTGCACAGTACAGAGATTAAATTACTATACCATACAATGATCAAAGTATAATAAATAAACATGTAATTTGTTCTGAAAAAGCCAAAGTGAGTCAAGAGGCCATGTTGCTGAACGGCTGCAAGCAAATCTTTGTTATCAGTCAGTGGGGAATCCTCGCCCACCCACAGATTATATGGCATTAACCAAATACTTCGCCTTTTATACCGTAGCTTCTGCATTTGTAAGTGAAGTAGTAATATTGTTGTGTCTGGTTACTATGAGGATTGAGATAGGATGCTTCGCTCAGTGCCTGGCATACGGCCCCTGCTCATTACATATTATTTGTGATATACATATTACTGTTGCACATATAATAGGATACCCCCCTGTAATATCAGTACCCTTTGTACTTTCCAAATATTCATCTAAAAGAAACAGAAAGAAAATTACAAAATAAAGGATGCTCCTAAATAGGTTCTGCCAGAAAACGAGAATACTTTATTTTAAATAAGAGGGAGAAATCATAAAAAAATAAAGGGGGCTACGACACAGCCCAAGTGGAAGGCTAAGAATGTAAAAGCAAGCTGGTGAAGAGCTACAGTCAAAACCTAAGCGCTGCCACCATTTCAAGCAGAACAAATAAAACTGCCACTAGAGTTAGAAGTCTACCTTGGCAAGGCAGATTTAGAAGAAATGATTGGATAATCAGGCAGCGCTGGTTGAGAGAATTAGGGCATGTGGTACAAAAGCCCACGGGAGCCCACCTGAACCAGAGAGCCAAGCACATCAGCTCTTGTCTGAAGTAGGTACCGCTTACCTGTGGGGGAAGTGCAGTGTCATCGCCGCGGAATCCCATCAGGTGACTCCCGAGGGCGCTGGGGGCCCCGTCTCTCTCTTGAAACTCCTTAGCCTCTCAGAGCCCACAGGATTTTTAAGGGACTTAAATAGGTGGACTATTTTGACAACAGCATGTTTTATAAGTCATCTGTCATCAGCAAACTTTAGACAAGGTTAATGAAAGTTCTGTCACTTTAATGTCTCGCCGGCTTTAAATTACAAATGCCACGCGCCACGACCAAAGAAAGGGCACGGCGGTAATGCCATAAACCATCGTCTCCAGGGACACACAGGTAATTGCAGAGCTCATTAAAAAACTGTTTTAATTATTAATTGACCGTGTCAGAGTTGTCCTTTGAAGTCAATTTTAATTTTTTTTTTCCTTGCAAGCATTATGATTTCAAGCTGACCTACACAACTCTGTGTACCACCTAAAAAAGTGCCAGCAGTGGCAGTGAAGAAAGCTCCCCAGTACTTGGAATTATTTTCAAGTGATTTGCAAATCATTTCCTTACTTGGGGGAAGGACAGCAGGAACTTTCTGGACACGTTTGGAATGAGCCCACAAAACAAAAAAGAAATGAATAAAAACAAATGCCGGGGGTTCAAGCAAGCGCTCACCTTTTTGTTAAATTTTCTTCCGTGATGATGCAAAACAAGGACTGAAAATTTCTGCAGGAAACCACAGGGCCATCTGACCAAGACTTAGCAAGTTTACGAAGGAGACAACTTTCATTGAGGATAAGTTATTCAAGAAATAAGCTGGTTGCAGTCAACAAAGCTGAATACCCTCATTCACAATGGGCAACGGTAGTAATTTACATACCTAATCTAAGGTGAAGTTCCGCTGCTCAAGAGAGAAACTAGGATTCACTTTCCTTTTTCTGAGTGATCTGGAGGGTATCTTATAGAAAGACAGGAGTTATGTCCACTCCTGCAGAAGATGCCAAGGGCAAGCTTAAATGACTAATTCTATATTTATAAAAAGACAAGTATCCAGAATGTCAAATGACAGTGTTCTTGCTGATTTATTAGCAAATTGAACTTTCACTAGAAGAGAAAAGGATTTCTCAAAATCTGGATCTTATAAATTAATCCAGTCCTTCTTGAAAACCATTTTAAAAAGACAATGCCAGCCTTAAGTGGGAATGATTCATTGTCTTGTAAAAATTTCAGGTGAATGTGTCTGGTAGCAAATGCCTGGAACAAGAACCCTCTTACAACACAACCAGGAAGTCCAGTGACACAGGTTTCAGATGGTCAGGATACAGTAATGAAGCCAAGGTAAGATTATTTCCGTCAACACAACACCGACAGCAAGTGTGTCCGCCAAGCTTGCAGGGCCAACGACTTACAACTCAACCCTGGGATCAATTTATGGACTCCGCTGTTGTTGATGAACACGCAGGGAGGGTAATGCCAGAAAACTGACAGCATCCTCAGGACTAACAGGTCATCTCCCAGAATGTGAAAATGAGCTAAGTCAATTCTGCTGCTTTGTCCACACCTTGTGAATTAAAAAGCAACTACCCACTGATACCAGAAATTACACTCACTGAAGACTGAACACCCAACTCCCCTTTGCCACATCAAGCAGAGACTGGCAGGGAACAGAATACAGGAAAAAGCCATTCCACCTGCACTTCCCACATTATGGGAGATGAAGCAAGCAAAGCTATAGAGCAAATACCTAAGGAGGGAAAAAACTAAGTAACTAAATATGTAAGTATGTAAATAAAAAAATAAAAATACAGAAAGAAATGGGACCAGCTAACACAGGGGGTCAGCAAACTAAGGCTCCCAAACCAGATCCAGCCATCTGTCTGCTTCTGTATGGCCCATGAGCTAAGAATGAGTTTTACATTTTTAAACGGTCGAAAACAAAATTTTCTAAGAAAAATATATCACAACTCACGAAAATGATATGAAATTCAAATTTCAGTGTCCATAAATAAAGTTTTATTGGAACACAGCCATGCTCCTTCGTTTGCATATTTGTCTGTGGCGGCTCTCACATCACTGCGGCAGAGCTGCGTGCTTGTGAAAGACAGCGGATGGCCCGTGAACCTTACTGTTTACTACCTGGCCCTTTAGAGCAAAGGTCTGCCAACCTCTGCCCCAATGAGAGGGCACCTGACACCCAACCTCCGATGGCATATCAAAGGAGCCAGTCCCATCTCCGTTCCTTCAAGCGGTCCTGACATTCAGTAGTTTAAGGACTTCCCCAAGAGGAGATTTCACAATAAATGATAAGTATCTCTAGCTAGAGGGTACAGAATGAGTGTTTCCCAACTGATTATTAAGCTTTGTGTCCGGTGTACACATATAAGAAGTGCAATACAATGTACAATGACCTAATTAAATTGAAGAATGGCTGCATGTGCTGGGTTTCTATTCGCCAGGTCCAGTAATGAATGCAGAATCAGGTTAGGGTTGTAAAGCTTATCTGGCTTTGCCAATCTCCTGAAATTAGGATAATAAAACTGAAGATATGTAATACTGAAGGCATTTAAAAAGAAAACTCGTTTATCTTCAATTAAAATATCCACAACACTGACAAGAAATTTATTACTCCTCCCTCCAGAAAGATTAGGTTGAAGAAAACAGCACATCAAAAATAATTCAGTCCAGCTTGGGGACCTCAGAGTTATATTTCAGCAGACCAAAAATAGCCTGGTTTTCTTGTGACACTACATCTCACACATTTGTGGAAAAAAACAACAGGCAAAACACAGAAGCTCAAAATACTCTCTGACAAAACACTGCACTAGATTTCTGGCTTCAGTAAAGCTCAGATTCTCTGTGTGGAATAGGGAAGAAGTGGCGACTGAGTTTCTTGAAATGAGCAAAACCCTACGTAGGCAGGTTAAATTATTTGCTTGTTGAGTCTCTGGGGAAACTACATGGATACCACCTCAGACTGACTTTACCTTTTGAGACTAAAAATGAAATTATGGCTCATTTCATTCAGATTTTATGAGTTTATTGACATAAACACACAATATAAACACCATATGAAACTGTATCAATCATCTTGGTATGTCATAAAATAGAGTATCTTTAATAATATTTGTTTTAGGCACCAATTAATTTTACGAGGAAATAATAAAACAGCAGCCTCTTCCTCCCCCTACAGTATAGACTACATAATAAAATCCACTGATATAGGCCAAATCAGTGGGATGAAAACAGCTTACCTGAAGTCGGTTATGAAGATGTACTAGTTCCAATCCTCAAAAGACACTGATTACTACGGCCCAGCAGTCCCACCCCATCCAAAACCAGAGCTGCCAGACCCCATACTCAGAAAGGAAGAGAGGCAGTTCCTTTGTTTCCCCATTTCCCATCATTTAGAAGGCATAAAGTGAACACGGTAACTAAGCTGGACAGGAAACCAAGAGGAGTACAATCGGGGGTGCAGGGCACCGGGGTGTGGGCAGGGAGGGTAAAATGCTCACTCAGCGCTGAAGAGAAGTTCCAAGTCAAACTCAAGCAATTCGCATCCCTCACACACATGCCGGTTCTGATTATTCTCTTAAAAGCGCTACTGTGTGCTATCTTCAAAATATTAAACCATCCATCAATGTGAGTGATCCCATTAAAGAATCTCTGGGTGTGCCATCCGGCTGAATGAAAATGAAACCCTAATGATTATCTGAAATGGGAACCAAATGATTTAAGGGGAAATATAAAATGTTTTCTGAATTTATCAAGAGGCAAACAGCAATTTTAAATTCCTTTTTTTCTATTCTCTACTACCAAAATAAATACACGGAGTAAGCAAGCATTAGGCTCTCTTGCCACTTTAAAGTACTAGGAAATTCATCTTGAAAGACAATGGTTGCCTAAACTCGCTTTCATTTTTTAGTTAACAGTTACAGGCAGGAGAGTGAGACTTAATAATTGGAGGTAATCAACCAAAGGTTAGATGATCACGTGCCTGTGCTCAAAGGGGATTTCAAGCGTCTTCTTTGAATAAGGACAGTGGGTTGGATCATGTCATCCCCAAGCTTTATCTCAAGTACAACATGACTTAGGCCACACAAAATGAAAAACAACTACAGAGAGATTAGCTTTAACCCAAATAAGCTTAATATTTGTTTTAAACTCTTAATTAGTGATACTTTAAAAAAGCATAAAGGACAGCACACCTTTCAGAAATGCTGAGAGGCGCCCTCTCACACAAGCCCTAAAATGAAGGTGATAATAACAACTTTCAAGACCATGCAAAATGTAGTTACAGAGGAAGCTCACAAACCATCAACACAGCATTCAGAGGAAACTTCTTTCAGCCACAGAGGAGTAACAAGGGGAAAGCGGGCCCTCATATGGACACACAGGTTAATTCATTAATTACTGGGAGTCAGTAACACGTAGCAGAAACAACAGACTTTGGAATCCAACGCACCTGGGTTCCTAAGTCAGTTCTAATTCTTACTAAGCTATTTGACCTTGGGAATGTCACTTAACCTTTCTGGGCCTGTTTTTTTTACCTATAAATTGAGATGCCTTCCTCATTGGGTTGGTAAAAAAGATGAAATGAGAAAACATATAAACTACAGAAAAGAACTTGACACACTAAGTATCTAATAACTATTCTCTTCCCACACAACTGAACAATAGCCATCGACTTTAAGGACGTGCAAGACAATGCCAGGACACCATTTCTCATGGGTGATATGTGAAATGTTGTAAGTGGTACATAAATAAAACTTTCAAGCTCTAATATTTGAGATTTCAATTTAAACATGTATTAAAATGCAGCCCAATAAACCTGTAGTTTCATGGCAAATACTGCTTTGGATGAGGTTGGTAAAACAACAAATCACCTTAAAGGGAAATACTATGTAAATAACAATACTGGCAATATAAAGCAATGGCAAAAATAAAAGAAAGAAACACTGTGTCTTAGGAATATATGTACATAAGAAAGGGTTTCTGTCCTCAAAAAGTTTATAATCTAAGGGCCATGGGGGTCACAGGTATGCAAATGAAACACCCTGTAATACCCCATGTATTTTAAGTTCAGGGTTACATTCAAGAAGAATGCACGGTGTTAAAAGTCCCTCTCTTCTTGGCTCTCTTAACACGTATCACATACAAAAGCTCTTTGAAAATAAACGAGTTCAACAATTGTCACGTGAGCTGGAACACAAGCAGAGTTGGAAGTCCTCGGACAGGGGCATGTTAGGGATTTGTATGTAAAATCTTCTATTTGAATTATCCAGGAAATCGTTATTTTCTCACCTTTATTTTCTTTATAGGAAACTAAGAAAACAAAGGTTTCCACTGGTTTAACAGCCAAATCACTCAAGACGCTCTGAGCTAAACAAGGAACAATCTACTTAAAACTCTAAGATCCAAGAGCACTAAATGGTTTTAGATTCCAGCAAGTACCATCCTTAGAGACCCATCACACACGCAACAGGAACAGGCTGAATTTGCATTTGAAAATAGAGTAAAACAAACTAAGTGTCCTTTTCAAGGGAAAAGAGTAGCCAAATAAGATGAAGAAAAGGACTTTACATGTATTCCCAAGGAAAACCACTGGCTTCTGAAAAGCACTCTCAACAGGCTGGACCTTCCTGAGACTCTTCAATACCTTAACACAAAACAAATGTCCTACTCTCATCTCGTAATTCACACACTATGTTAACTTTTCTTTAATCTCTGTTGAAGTTATCTTCCTGCATGACTCCTTTACAATATTTTAACAGTAAGCTTCCATCATGTCAAAATGTATCCATACATAGTATTAGTTTAAAAAATGATCTTAATTTAAAAAAAAGTCTAATGCACCCTGAAGGACCTATAGCAGAGGCATTGAAGGGGACCATCCTGTGCAACAGGGAACACATACAACAGAGTAAGTAAAAAGGTGGCTAGCAGTGACATTCTCTGAAATACAAGACAGGCTTCTACAGTTTGAACCACACAAGGTGAGAATGTGTTAAGGCTAATTAGGGTTCCGCATTAGCTAATAGGTAAGAAGAATGAAGCTCTCCCATATCACAGCATCCCTGGCCTATTGACATTTGTTCCACCTGTTGCTGGCACATCGATTTCCTCAGAAGCTTTACGAGTCAGCTACCTCTGAAGAACAGTCAGAGCAGTGCCCACCCGCATCACTGGTGAAATGCGGCTGACGAAAAGAATGGATGGAGGTGGCAAGTTTATATAAAATTAATAAATTATCATCTGCCTTCACAACTTGCTTAGGAAATATGCACCACGCAAAGAATCTCTAAAAACAGATTTGGGATTGAATAGTTCTTTGGAGAGGAATTTTTGAAATGTATATTTTTAAATCTTCTTTAAAAGCAGAATGTTAGTCCAAACAGCTGATCTTTATTCTAGTTCTTCTGCTTTCTGATTTTTTTTTTTTGTCAATTACCTTTCATACCAAGAACCAAGGAACTGAAAAAGAAAAAAAAACAACAGGTCAGGAGGAAGATGGTGGCATGAGCAAGGCAGCAGAAATCTCCTCCCAAAACCATATATACTTGTGAAAATACAGCAAATACAACTATTCCTAAAAGACAGACCAGAAGATATACAGGACAACAGCCAGGCTACAGCTACATCTGTGAGAACTCAGCGCCTCACCAAGCAGGTAAGATACAAAGCCGTGACCCAGCGGGACCCGAGCACTCCCCCACCCCAGCGCACCGGTGGGAGGAAAAGACTCAGAGTGGGGAGGGAGTGGAAGCGCAGGACTGCTGAATAACCAGCCCTGCTGATCTTCACCGGGAGCACAGACCCACATCGCAGGGTATACTGGAGATTAGAGAAACGGAAGGGCAGGATCCAAGGTGGAGACTATGAGCGGGTCCCCACAGCCTGCTCCCCTGGGACAAAAGAAGAGCGGGCGCTTCTTAAAAGTCTTAAAAAGACAAGGGCCCAACAGCAGAATAAAATTGTCCCAGCGCACTCAACCCAGCAGGCTGGGAATCTTGAGGAACTTCACGCCCCCTAACCGGCTGCCGGGTAAAGCTGCGGAACAGCGGGGGAGCGGCCCCGCCCACAACAACCACACAAAATCTCCTCCCGGCGGGGCACAGCTAACCGGAAGGGCTGCAGAAGCCAGAGCAAGGGCCAAAAGACACCAAGAGGTGCAGAATGAACCCAGCGTGGCTGCAAATCCCCGCAGTTCTCTAGGCTGGCCTGAGGGTGGCCCCATCCATGGCAGTTTAGGGGATTATCCCAGACACTGCCTCCCAGTGTGCGGGTAACTGGCACAGACTGCAGAGAAGGGCAAGGAGAACATCAAGCAGGAAGGGACTCTGTTCTCCCAGCTGACACACAAGTCACCTGCCTGTGACCACTTCTATCGCCATGAAAAGACGGAAGAATATGGTCCAGTCAAGACTCACCCAGACAACCCCAGAGAGAGGGCCTGGTGGGATAGATTTAAACTATCTTCCTGAAAAAGAATCCAAAATAAAAGTCATAACCGTGCTGGTGGACCTACAGAAAATATGCAAGAACTAAGTGAGGAAGTCAGGAGAGATATTACAGAAATGAAACAATCGATTGACAGGTTGAAGACAGACTGGACGAGGTGCAAGAGACTGTTAATGGAAAAGAAATCAGAGAACAGGAGTACAGAGAAGCTGAGGCAGAGAGAGATAAAAAGATCTCTAGGAATGAAAGAATATTAAGAGAACTTTGTGACCAATCCAAATGGAACAATATTCGCATTATAGGAGTACCAGAAGAAGAAGAGAGATAAAAAGGGACAGAAAGTGTCTTTGAAGACATAATTGAGGAGAACTTCCCCAAGCTGGGAAAGGAAATAGTTTCTCAGACCATGGAAGCCCACAGATCTCCTAACACAAGGGACCCATGGAGGACAACACCAAGACATATAATAATTAAAATGGCAAAGATCAAAGACAAGGACAGAGTATTAAAGGCAGCCAGAGAGAGAAAAAAGATCACCTACAAAGGAAAACCAATCAGGCTAACATCAGACTTCTCAACAGAAACATTACGGGCCAGAAGAGAATGGCATGATATATTTAATGCAATGAAACAGAAGGGCCTTGAACCAAGAATACTGTATCCAGCATAATTATCATTTAAATTTGAGGGAGGGATTAAACAATTCCCAGACAAGCAAAAGTTGAGGGAATTTGCCTCCCACAAAACACCTCTACAGGATATCTTAAAGGGAATGCTCTAGATGGAAGCACTCCTAAGGCTAAAAAGATGTCACCAGAGAAAATAAATTCATAGCAAAGAAAGCAGACCACCCAAATACTAACTAAAGGCAAAAAATAAAATCAACTATCCACAAAAAGAGTCAAAGGAACGCAGAAGAGTACAGAATAAAACACCTAATATATAAAGAATGGAAGAGGAAGAATAAGAAGGGAGAGAAATAAAAAATCATTGGACTGTGTATGTAATAGCTTAACAAGAGAGTTAAGTTAGACTGTTAGATAGTAAAGAAGCTACCTTGAACCTTTGGTAACCACGAATCTAAAAGCCAGCAATGGCAGTAAGTATGTATCTATCAATAATCACCCTAAATGTAAATGGACTGAATGCACCAATCAAAAGACACAGAGTAATAGAATGGATAAAAAAGCAAGACCCATCTACATGCTGCTTACAAGAAACTCACTTTCAAACCCAAAGATATACACAGACTAAAAGTGAAGGGATGGAAAAAGATATTTCATGCAAACAACAAAGAGAAAAAAGCAGGGGTTGCAGTACTTATATCACACAAAATAGACTTCAAAACAAAGAAAACAGCAAGAGATAAAGAAGGACATTACATAATGATAAAGGGGGCAGTCCAACAAGATGATATAACCATTATAAACATGTATGCACCCAACACAGGAGTGCCAACATATGTGAAACAAATACTAACAGAATTGAAGGAGGAAATAGACAACAATGCATTCACCACTCACTCCAAAGGATAGATCAACCAGACAGAGTAAGTAAAGACATAGAGGCACTGAACAACACACTAGAACAGATGGACCTAACAGATATCTACAGAACTCTGCACCCAAAAGCAACAGGATATACTTTCTTATCAAGTGCACATGGAACATTTTCCAGAATAGACCATATACTGGGCCACAAAAAGAACCTCAGTAAATTAAAAAATATTGAAATCCTACCAATCAACTTCTCAGATCACAAAGGTATAAAACTAGAAATAAATTGTACAAAGAAAACAAAAAGGCTCACAAATACATGTAGGCTTAACAACATGCTCCTAAATAATCAATGGATCAATGACCAAATTAAAACAGAGAACAAACAATATATAGAGACAAATGACAACAACAATACAAAGCCCCAACTTCTGTAGGACGCAGCAAAGGCAGCTCAAAGAGGAAAGTATACAGCAATCCAGGCCTATTTAAAGAAGGAAGAACATTCCCAAATGAAGTCTAAAGTCACAATTATTGAAATTGGAAAAAGAACAAATGAGGCCCAAGTCACCAGAAGAAGGGACATAATAAAGATTAGAGAAGAAATAAATAAAATTGAGAAGAATAAAACAATAGAAAAAAAAATCAATGAAACCAAGAGTTGGTTCTTTGAAAAAACAAACAAAATAGATAAACTCCTAGCCAGACTTTTTTAAGAGAAAAAGAGAATCTACACACATAAACAGAATCAGAAATGAGAAAGGAAAAATGACAACGGACCCCACAGAAATACAAAGAATTATTAGAGAATACTATGAAAATCTATATGCTAACAAACTGGAAAACCTACAAGAAATGGACAACTTCTTAGAAAAATACAACCTTCCAAGACTGACCAAGGAAGAAACAGAAAACCTAAACAGACCAATTACCAGCAACAAAATTGAATCAGTAATCAGAAAACTACCCAAGAACAAAACCCACAGGTCAGATGGATTCACCGCTGAATTTTATCACACATATAGAGAAGAAATAATACCCATTCTCCTTAAATTTTTCCAAAAAATAGAAGAGGAGGGAATACTTCCAAACTCATTCTATGAAGCCAACATCACTCTAATACCAAAACCAGGCAAAGACCCCACCAAAAAAGAAAATTACAGACCAATATCCCTAATGAGCATAGATGCAAAAACACTCAACAAAATATTAGCAAACTGAATTCAAAAATACATCAAGAGGATCATACACCATGATCAAGTGGGATTCATCCCAGGGATGCAAGGATGGTAAAACATTCAAAAATCCATCAACATCATCCACCACATCAACAAAAAGAACAAAAACAACATGATCATCTCCATAGATGCTGAAAAAGCATTTGACAAAATTCAACAGCCATTCATGATAAATACTCTCAATAAAACGGGTACAGACAGCAAGTACCTCAACATCATAAAGGGTATATATGACAAACCCACAGCCAACATCATACTTAACAGCGAGAAGCTGAAAGCTTTTCCTTTAAGACTGGGAACAAGACAAGGATGCCCACTCTCCCCACTGTTATTCAACATAGTACTGGAGGTCCTTGCCATGGCAATCAGACAAAACAAAGAAATACAAGGCATCCAGATAGGTAAAGAAGAAGTCAAATTGTCCCTGTTTGCAGATGACATGATATTGTACATACAAAACCCTAAAGACCCCACTCCAAAACTACTAGAACTAATATCTGAATTCAGGAAAGTTGCAGGATACAAAATCAATACACAGAAATCTGTTGCTTTCCTATACACTAACGATGAACTAACAGAAAGAGAAATCAGGAAAACAATTCCATTCACAATTGCATCAAAAAGAATAAAATACCTAGGAATAAACCTAACAAAGGAAGTGAAAGACCTATACCCTGAAAACTACAAGACACTGCCAAGAGAAATTAAAGAGGACACTAACAAATGGAAATTCATCCCATGCTCTTGCTAGGAAGAATAAATATTGTCAAAATGGCAATACTATCTAAAGCAATCTACAGATTCAATGCAATCCCTATCAAAATAACAACAGCATTCTTCAATGAACTGGAATAATTCTAAAATTCATATTGAACCATAAAAGACCCCGAATAGCCAAAGCAATCCTGAGAAGGAAGAATAAAACAGGGGGAATTACGCTCCCAGACTTCAAGCTCTACTACAAAGCAACAGTAATCAAGACAATTTGGTACTGGCACAAGAACAGACCCACAGTCCAGTGGAACAGAATAGAGAGTCCAGACATTAATCCAAACATATATGTTCAATTAATATACGATAAAGGAGCCATGGATATACAATGGGGAGATGACAGCCTCTTCAACAGCTGGTGTTGGTAAACAACTACATGTAAGAGAATGAAACTGGATTACTGTCTAACCCCATACACAAAAGTAAACTCAAAATGGATCAAAGACCTGAATGTAAGCAATAAAACCATAAAATTCTTAGGAATAAACACAGGCAAAAATCTTTGGACATAAACATGAGTGACTTCTTCATGAACATATCCCCCGGGGCAAGGGAAACAAAAGCAAAAATGAACAAGTGGGATTATATCAAGCTGAAAAGCTTCTGTACAGCAAAGGACACCATTAGTAGAACAAAAAGACATCCTACAGTATGGGAGAATATATTCATAAATGACATATCCGATAAGGGGTTGACATCCAAAATATATAAAGAACTCATGCACCTTAACAAACAAAAAGCAAATAATCCAATTAAAAAATGGGCAAAGGCTCTGAATAGACACTTCTCCAAAGAAGAGATTCAGATGGCCATCAGGCACATGAAAAGATGCTCCACATCGCTAATCATCAGGGAAATGCAGATTAAAACCACAATGAGATATCACCTCACACCAGTGAGGATGGCCAACATCCAAAACACAAATAACAACAAATGTTGGCGAGGATGTGGAGAAAGGGGAACCCTCCTACACTGCTGGTGGGAATGCATATTAGTTCAACCATTGTG
This sequence comes from Phataginus tricuspis, assembly GCA_029783875.1. Taxonomy (NCBI): domain Eukaryota; kingdom Metazoa; phylum Chordata; class Mammalia; order Pholidota; family Manidae; genus Phataginus; species Phataginus tricuspis. Next base: position 15,946,260 of record JAQQAC010007117.1, on the reverse strand, counting down.
GAAAGCAGTATGGAGGTTCCTCAAAAAACTAAGAATAGAAATACATTTGACCCAGGAATCCCACTCCTAGGAATTTAGCATTCTAAGAACACAGCAGCCCAGTTTGAAAAAGACATATGCACCCCTATGTTTATTGCAGCGCTATTTACAATAGCCAAGAAATGGAAGCAACCTAAGTGTCCATCAGTAGATGAATGGATAAAGAAGATGTGGTACATATACACAATGGAATATTATTCAGCCATAAGAAGAAAACAAATCCTACCATTTGCAACAACATGGATGGAGCTAGAGGGTATTATGCTCAGTGAAATAAGCCAAGCCGAAAAAGACAAGTATCAAATGATTTCACTCATATGTGGAGTATAAGAACAAAGAAAAAAACTGAAGGAACAAAACAGCAGCAGACTCACAGAACCCAAGAACGGACTAATAGTTACCAAAGGGAAAGGGACTG